>CM038049.1:67765290-68250290 GCA_021397845.1 Areca catechu | reverse complement strand
TGTTGTTATACCATAGAATTTCAATACACAAGTTTGTTATTTCTGTTATTTGCTCACAAGTTTGATATCGTTAATGTAAAACAATATTGAACAATAGGCTTCATTGTATCCTAGAGGATTTTTATTATAACCTTTTGTATGCCATTTTCTCTTTGATAAGGGCAATTAAACCCTTAAAAACAGTGGCACCGCGATACGCCTTGAGGAGAAACCCAGTCCTCTAGAAAAAGCCCTAGAAGCTCTGGCTAAATCCCATGTTGACCTTGATGCTACAATTAAGAGCACCAATGCTATCTTGAATAGTTTTATATAGACCACGTGCCACACATATAACTCCCACACCAAGGTTAGTGCCCATTTGGATATGCAATGGAAACCATTAGCCATAGCTACTGAAAGAAGAGCTGCTTAGTTAACCCGAGAGTGATCCTAAGGAACAATACCTAGTTGACAACTTTAGTATCCCTGTAACTATCTCTCAACAATCGATTATAACTCTCGGGAATGAAATAGTCATAGAGCAACCCTGTACAACCAAAAAGACCAACCTAGATAATTTAACTGAGGTAGAAACTTATGAAGAGAAATCAGAAATGAGGGATGAACCATGCATGTCCATCATCACCCAACTTATTTGGTCCCAATCCCCAGGATCCTAGAATCGTCCATTACTTTTAATGAAAAAGGAGAACAAATAAGTACAATGATGAAATTAATTAAGACTTTCCAAGAATCACAAATATAAAATACAATAGAGGAAGTCATGCATAAATTCTTCCATGATTCGTTAAACCCTAGTCTGGCTCACTTTGAGGTGGATAATCTTGATGTAGAGGGATGTACCCTAAAAATGAATGACCTAGTAGAAACACCCTGCCCCAACACCACCCTACTTTGGAGCAAGAAATATGAGCCATCATCTAGACTCCCAATAGCTCCCTTGTTAGAGTCACCACCTGATCCAGAATTGATGCCACTTCTTGTCGCATCCATTGATACCTTAAAAGTAACATGTAATCATGAAGCCCAAATTATAGGTGTTCTAAAAGCATATAAAGAAGTTGTTGGATGGGACATTGCGCATATGGGGGATAATGAATTTAAAACTTTTATATCTGATTTCTCTATATTTGGCACCAATTTTGAGAATTCCTTCCAAAATTCATCTATAGTATAAAAACAATATATGGAGACAGAGTTAATATTGATTTGAAAAAATGTACCAAGTTATAGATCAAAAAGAGCTTATACCAAGATCTAAATTACTAGCTGAACTCCTCATGACTCTGGTAGAACATTGACCTATGAAGGAAGAGACATCAAACAAAGGATCCTGAAGTACTCCCTTGGCACATCAATTACGTAGATCTAGGTCTCTTAGAACCCCAACTGGTATTGAAGTCATATCTAAATCTAATTATAAAGGAAGAATTGTAGCTATCAGAAAAATAAGTCAACTAATGGTCCCAAGCAGGAAATACTCTGAAGCTAAACCCGAATCACATAGGGAATTACAAATCATGTCAAGATTCGGACGGAATATGATGAGAACTCCAAGAGGTTTGGCTAAAATGTTAAACTTAGCACTTGTTGGGAGACAACTCAATCTTTTTATTGATTTTGCTTTAGTGATTTTTATTTTTGTAGAAATAATGGACCACTCTTTACAGATGCACTTGGAAATTCATGATGTATAACTAGTCCAGGTGGTGCCTCTTTTTGTCTTACTTTTATGTTCCAATTTTTTCTTACTCCATTGAGGACAATAAAAATTAAGTTGGGGGGTGATGTGGTACATCCGCAGATATGGAGCCTCTGCTGGCGGCCCCGCTGGCAAAGAGCTCACCACCCGGCACGATGGCAAAACAAAGAACCAAGGCAAGCCCTCCTATCGAGGTCAGCTCCCAGCCGAGATCGTGCTCATGAGGTGAACCGTCCGTCTGAGGTTAGCTTCCGATCGGGATCGTGCTCATGCTGCCAAGGTGACCCTCCTGTCGAGGTCAGCTCCCAACCGAGGTCATGCTCATGAGGCGAGCCCTCCATCTGAGGTCAGCTCCCGACTGGGGTCATGCTCATGCTGCCAAGGCGAGCCCTCTTGTCGAGTTCAGCTCCCAGCCAGGGTCGTGCTCATAAGGCCAGCCCTCCATTTGATGCAGCTCCTAGCCAGGATCATGCTCATGCTGCCAAGGCGAGCCCTCCTGTTGAGGTCAGCTCCCAGCTGGGGTCGTGCTCATAAGAAGAGCCTTTCGTCTGAGGTCAGCTCTCGGTCAGGGTCATGCTCATGCTGCCAAGGCGAGCCTTCCTGTTGAGGTAGGGCTCCACCCTACCCTGTCAAGGTCAAGTTTTCGCTAGTGGCAAGAAGGATCAACAGGAATTCAAACCACAACAAGGAGGTTCCCGATCGCTTGCAACCTCTAAGGGGTAGCGCATGCCCGGCCATGAACCCAGACTCTGCAACGCGCCACCCTCGTGCTCTGGGCGGCCTACACTCCTCGCCGTGCTCACAGTCCAGAGGTGGCGACAAGGCAACCCGCCATTTATCGTTTGACTCATAGTTCAGCACCTTCAAGACGGGTCACCCCAGAAGGCCCGCACTCCTCGCCGTGCTCACAGTCCAGAGGTGGCAGCAGGGCAACTCGCCATCTACCGCTTGACTTACAGTTTGTTACCTTCAAGCCGGGTCACCCTAAAAGGCCCACACTCCTCGCCGTGCTCACAGTCCGGAGGTGGCGACAGGGCAACCCGCCATCTGCTACTTGACTCACAGTTCGACACTCTTAAGCTAGCCCCCCAAGCAGGCCCGCACTCCTCATCGTGCTCACAGTCTGGAGGTGGCGGCAGGGCAACCTTCCATCTACCGCTTGACTCACGGTTTGCCACCTTCAAGTTGGGTCACCCCAAAAGGCCTGCACTCTTTGCCATGCTTACAGTCCGAAGGTAGTGGCAGGGCAACCCGCCATCTACCACTTGACTCACAGTTCAGCACCTTCAAGCCGGGCCTCCCAAGCAGGTCCACACTCCTCTCCATGCTCATAGTCTGGAGGTGGCAGCAGGGCAACCCGCCATCTACCGCTTGACTTATAGTTCAGCACTTTTAAGCCGGGTCACCCCAAAAGGCATGCACTCTTTGTCGTGCTCACAGTCCGGAGGTGACGGCAGGGCAACCCACCATCTACTACTTGACTCATAGTTCGGCACCCTCAAGTCGAGTGCCCCAAGCAAGCCCGCACTCCTCACCATGCTCACAGTCCAGAGGTGGCGGCAATGCAACCCACCATCTACCACTTGACTCATAATTCAGCACCTTCAAGCTGGGTCCCCCAAGTAGGCCTACACTCCTTACCGTGCTCACAGTCCAGAGGTGGCAGTAGGGCAACCTGCCATCTATCGCTTGACTCACAGTTCGGCACCCTCCAGCCGAGCCCCCCAAGCAGGCCCGCACTCCTCACCGTGCTCACAGTCTGAAGGTGGCGGCAGGGCAACCCGCTATCTATCACTTGACTCACAATTCAGCACCTTCAAGCCGGGCCCCCAAGCAGGCCGCACTCTTTGCCATGCTCACAATCCAGAGGTGGCGATAAGGCAACTCGCCATCTATCGCTTGACTCATAATTCAACACCTTTAAGCCGGGTCTCCCCAGAAGGCCTGCGCTCTTTGCTGTGCTCACAGTCTAGAGGTGGCGGCAGGGCAACTCGCCATCTACCTCTTGACTCACAATTCAGCATCTTCAAGCCGAGCCCCCCAAGAAGGCACGTACTCTTTGCCATGCTCACAGTCCGGAAGTGGCAGCAGGACAACCCGACATCTACCGCTTGACTCATAGTTCGGCACCTTCAAGCCAGGCCCCCTAAGCAGGCCCTACTCCTCGCCGTGCTCATAGTTTGGAGGTGGTGGCAGGGCAGCCTGCCATCTATAGCTTGACTCATAGTTCAAGCTGGGTCACCCTAGAAGGTCCGCACTCCTCACCATGCTCACAGTTCGGAGGTGACGGCAGGGCAACCCACCATCTACCGCTTGACTCATAGTTCGGCACCTTCAAGCTGGGCCCCTCTAGCAGGCCCGCTTCCCTCATCGGGCCCTCCTGAAGGCCCGCACTCTCTGCCTCGCTCACAGCCCGGGGATGTTGGTAGGAAACTTCTGAGCCCCACCATCTACCGCTTGGCTCGCAGCTTGGCAAACCAAGAAGCCCCAGCAGCATTTTGTGCTTAAGATCGCATGGCCCTAAGGCCGGCGGGGCAAGAGTGGGATGCCTGCGGAGTCCTCCATCCCGATCTTTGGACTCTAGCATCATCCCACAACAACCGAAGGCCCAGACCAGGCTTAGGCAACCATGGAAGTCTGCCTCCCTGCCACGGAGACTTAAGAAGCAGAGGAAGGGAACAAGTAAAAATGAAATCCGTCGGCTGGGTTATGGAGTTGAGTCCTTCATAATTCTTGAGAGGCTTCCCTTGGAGCAATTCAAAAAAAAAAAAGAGAGAGACGCATGTTGATTAAAAGAAATGAAGAGCTTTCATTGATCAAAAATTTTGTACATCGTGGCCACCCCGATAAGCCGAGAAGTCTTTCAACAACTCAATTACAATGTGAAAGGAAACAGCTCAGGCCTCCCTCGCCGCTCCTTACCGACCAATGGGTAGGTCCTCTCAGTGCAGCCGCAACACTGACCGGAGGGGCATTCTGAGCATCTCCGGCTCTGGACTCTACCTCCGGTCCAGTGCATCCCCAGCCATCGTGGTTATCCTACTCCAGAGTGTACCTCCCTCGGGTGTTGGAGGTATGGACAGCACCGGAGGGGGGACGTTCCAGTCCCTTCTACCCAAGGAAGCAGGCACCCATCGGTGCCACGACCGTCGTGGTCGCCTCCATGGCGACCACGACCTCCATCGTCGAGGCAGCCGTTTCACCGCCACCCTCTAGGGCTCTCCCCTTCTCTTCTTTCCTCCAGGGGGTAGCATCGAGCTCGGTGGATTCCTTCTCCAAGACCAAACATCCCCGTCGGGATGCCAACTGGCCTCTCCTGAAGGGTCATTATCCAGCCGTAACGCCGGTCGATGCTTCCTGAAGAGTCATTATCTAGCTCGCGGGCTCTCGAGACTAGGCGACCTGAGCTCGAAACTTATCCCGCTCCATGTCTGAGCGGTGGCTTTACCTCATCAACACTCGACGAGAAGGAAGCAGGAGGAAGGAAGGAGAAGGGACGACCTCGATGTCTCCCAGGGAATTGCAAGGCGCAAGCAATGCAGTGGAAATCTAATCCCCTACACCCAGAAGGCTCTTATAAATGCAGGGGACGGGACCTTTCCGAGAGGAGCCTGTCACCCCCCCCATTGCATTGTCTCCCGAGGCATGCCATGTGTTGACATTCTGCAGCATCAATGCTTCGGTTCAAGCATAGCAATTAATGGCCCCTTTAGAGGGCTATGCCATGGCATCGTTCCATTGGCATGGAAGCATAGATTCCAGGACACCAACGCCCGAGGTATTGATGGTGTAGGGGTCGCGCCCCTTCATGTCAGCATGGTCGTTACTCCGTTTGCCCTGAGCGTCGCTTCGTCCTCCGGGCCCGGGAGTGGGGTGCATTTGATGTAGCACATCCGCTGACATAGAGCCTCTGCTGGCGGCCCCGTTGGCAAAGAGCATGCCAACCGAGCATGGTGGCCAAATGAAGAGCCAAGGCAAGCCCTCCTACCGAGGTCAACTCCCAGTCAGGGTTGTGCTCATGAGAGAGCCCTCTATTTGAGGTCAGCTCCCGGATGGGGTCATGCTCATGCTACCAAGGTGATCCCTCCTGTCGAGGTCAGCTCCCAGCCGGGGTCGTGCTCATGAGGCAAGCCCTCCATCTGAGGTCAGCTCCCGGTCAGGGTCATGCTCATGCTGCCAACGCGAGCCTTCCTACCGAGATCAGCTCCCAGCTAGGGTTGTGCTTATAAGGCTAGCCTTCCATCTGAGGTCAGCTCCTGACCGGGGTCGTGCTTATGCTACCAAGGTAAGCCCTCCTACCGAGGTCAACTCCCAATCGGGGTCGTGCTCATAAGGCAAGCCCGTCTGAGGTCAGCTCGCAGCTGGGGTCATGCTCATGCTACCAAGGCGAGCCCTCCTGCCGAGGTCAGCTCCCAGCTAGGGTCATGCTCATAAGGTGAGCCCTCTGTCTGAGATTAGCTCCCAGCCGGGGTCATGCTCATGCTACCAAGACGAGCCTTCCTACCGAGATAGGGATTCACCTTATCCTGCTAGGTCAAGTTCCCGCCAGTGGCAAGAAGGATCAACAGGAATTCAAACCACGACAAGGAGGTTCTTGATCGCCTGCAACCTCTGAGGGGCGGCGAATGCCCGGCCATGAACCCAGACTCTGCAACGTGCTGCCCTCGTGCTCTGGGCGGCCTAGCTCCACCAAGTCCTACACCCTGTTACGTGTCACCACGTTGACAACCATGCAACCGGAGGTTTCAACCCCCGCGACATGGAGCCTGAACCTCCCCTAAAAGGAGTATTCTATTAAAGCCCTATGACCCTGAATGCTCCAGCGGTCCCTCCAAAAATGGAACCACCTCATCGTGGCACGGGGTTTAGCAGCATGGCGCCCGCCCTCCCACAGGGAACTGCACCACCAGAAGGGATAGAATCTGTGCCACGCCGACCTATATCCCCAAATAAAGGATCTCCTCCTAAGGACCATCCGATAGGAAGGAAGCTGCAGGCAACAGCAAGCCCCTCCCCGAGAGGGCACATGGAAAAGGATACCCGGACGAAGCCAGACCTGCTCTAGGCCATCCCCTATACATAAGATCAGGAAAAAGGAGGGGGGAGAGGCCCCTCCCGGGAGAGAGGGCACACACACAAAAAAAAAGGGAGAAGAAGAAGAAAACAAACAGGTGAGAAGGAGATGGAGAGCGAGTGAGCAAGGGACCCCCAGCAGACCCTTCCAAGCTCTCCGCTCTCATCTCCGCTTGTTATTTCCACCTTTGTTCTACCTTTCACCCCCTACGTGGAGAGCCCCCCAGCTCTCTGCCACAGAGTTCTATTTCCTTGATCGTCCCATCTGACTTGATCGTCGGAGTGACCCCAGTGAAATCTCCAGCCTAGGTCTTCTCTTTTTTGTAGGGTGGCCAGACCAAGGAGCCAGCCAGAAAAGGAGGAGGGACGAGCACCCCCATGGGAACCTAATGCATCCGTGACACGTCGCAGCTACAAGTCACGGCGATCTTGGTGGCAATAGTGGGTAAGAAAAAATCTTTTAAAAAATTTTAATAATTTGAAAAATTCTGATAATTATTTTGAAAATCTTTTGAAAAAAATTGAAAAAATCATGAAGAAATTTTTTGATAAATCATGTGCCATGAAAGAAATTCTTGAGTAAAATGGACTAGAAAAATGGTAATAGAGTTAGAAAGTATTTACTAATTATTGTAACAAGTCAAGGAGTAAACTAGCTAGTCAGACTTTTAGCGATATAATTAGATTACCTAAAGGCTATTAGCACTTCCATCACATATGTACACTGACGAGATAAAGTAGATATTAGTTGTAAGGTCAATTAAAAATTAATTATTACTGAAAATTAGTAATTGATATACACCCCCTATTTAGCTTAAATGTGAGGAAAGAGCTACCTATCTAAAAAAAGAAAAAAAGAAAAAGAAGAAGAAGAAAAAAAAAGAGGGGCAAATTCTAAACATTGATTTTCCGCCAAGTAACTGGGTACCTTTGCCTAAGTAAATATTTTTGTTTGCATTAAAAAGTAAGCAGTGTGAAGACATCGTCTAAAAAAAGAAAAAAAAACTAGGTGGTATAAAAGCCACCTGAGCTTGTGTGCTTAATTATGGGGGTGTATAAAAATTAACCAAAAGTAGGTGATAAGCGAAGATATAACTGTTCTTTACAATCTAGCACTGAAATACTAAATTAGCTATCACAAACACAAGTATTGTAGATCTTTGGATGAATTCTAAGAAAGTTTCTAATAGTTCTGATTATAAAATTTACTTCAAAAACTCAAAATCTAGTTAATGATGGTGGCTAACTTCTTTTGACCTTAAACCTAGATCCAAAGAGAATCTTAATGATATATGGTTATCAAATTAATACTTATATCTTAATTGCATTGCTAAGAGATCAAATGATTAAGTTGGGGGTGTGATAAGTCTATTAAACATCCCAACTAAGCATTAAAATAAATATTAGTTAATCTATATTTATTAAAAATTAATATTTTTATTAGTATTTTGTAAAAAAAGAGTTTATAGATGGAAAGAGCTCAATTTTCAGAATCCAACGGTGCAAACGGTACTCAAATCGAAATTCAAATGAACCAGGAATCAAAATTTGAAATTGATCAAGGAATTGTACAAACTTTATAGCTGGTCCACCATGGACCGTTGCTTGGTCCATATAATGCTGATCGGTCTATATCTGCCATTAACCATGGTCCACAGCTAAGTTTCGTGGACCATGGGTGATTTCAATGCTCCACCGGCCAAGGGGATGGCCAGTGACCATCCCACGGACTTTGGCAACCACCCCTAGCCTCCAAAGCTCCCAGCCACCATCTTCCATGTTTCCTTCACTGTCAATCGCCTGATCTCATCGTTGCTCACCCGCTGCTGTTCTCCCAACGTTGGAGGAGATGCCGGAAGTCCACCGCTAGCCGTGCCCATGCCCCATGTTGTTGATTTCCTCCTTTGATCTACCACCAGCACCATCGTGAGATGCTTGCCACCGTCGGTTGCTCAGAGCCATCATCATTTGAACTCCACTAGCTATCGCCGACCGTCCACCATCCGAGAACTACCCGGCACTAGAGGAGCGATTGAGAGGCCATACACGACCGGAGAAGCCATTGGAAAACCATCATGATCGGCCTCTACTCTTCACTTCCGTCACCACCTATAGCTAGCCTTCTTTCCATTCGCTATTCCACCTGCCACTACCCACTGGATCTGTTGCCGTCCGAGAAAAGCTTATCGAGAAAGTCGATTGGGCTTAACCCAGCACTGCAAAGATTCTCCTCGGTCAGAAGCTCATGAAGAGCATATTTTTTCTTTCCACTCATCTTGTGAAAGTCCTATTTGTCAACTTTGAGGACTTCGTCATTCTTGTTTAGGGAACCATTCGGCTCACCCTAGATCTAGCTCGTCCCCCAAGGTTAGTTGGAGGATACAAAGAAAAACCTTCCCTTCCAGTTATAAATGGAAGAGGGTAGGCCATGAATGAAGGCTCGCTCATAGCTAAGGATGATGAACCACTAGCCCCTCACCTTGGGATGCTTCTTTAACATGAAAAGGGCTCAGAACAAAGACATTCATCAAAGCGAATATCAAATAGTGACACAAGGATAATAAAGAACAAAAGATCTAAAATGAATTCGGTACCAAATTGAGCTGAATAACTGTGGTAGAAGTCAAGAATATTACAAAGAAGGGGTGAAGAGGAAATGAAGACCGGCATGAAGAATTCTTCATACACGACTATTCAGTCAATTAGGACTGGAGGTTTTTTTCCTCATCTGGGAGCATGAACATGAAAGTATATGGAAAGTATACTTTTCATGTATCTGGGACATATTGGCCTCGATTATGGTGGGAACCTCAGCCATCGGACCAACCAAGACAACCTCCCAACTACCGAAGTACCTTGCCCAAGGATTTATTTTGTGGATAGGCTTCCATCCTCTTCGAACTCTCGAAATTCCTCTTAGACAAAGATGAGTCTCAAGATTCCTGCAATCCGGAAACATTGTTGACTAAGTGACTTTTATCCTCATATAACATTTTTTAGAAAGAGAAAAGAAGATCAAGAAAAGAGATAAATCGAAGGAATTCAGAAGAAATTCCTCCTCCTAAGAACTGGATGAAGGCGGGAAGTAGTAGAGGTAAGAAATAATAGAGAAAGAGAAGGAGGACCCTACAAAAACCTAAAGGACCCCTGCGAAAAGAGGTTTTCAAAGAAAAACATGAAGAAACTAAGAAGACAAGGTGGACCAACTTGGAACTAAAGCATAGGGGAGCTGAAGTCCTCTCTATCTCTTTACAAATTGAAATCGCAGTAGCTACAGTAGAGAAACAATCAGGGAAGCATTATTTATACTCACCTCGATAGTTAGGATTAAAAATAAACCCTGTTTTTGGTCATGCCCCTCAGATTTCAACATGTAGCCCACTCCCAGTCAGGTAATGCTGCACCATTTCGAAAGTTTCATCAGCTAATTAACTCTTAGCACTGGATTTTATCTAAATCATTTAAATCTATAGTGTCAGTCCACGTGGCATCACCTTGTTGGCCAAAGAAAATCAAACACATCTTCCAGCCATTTTAGGAGTTATTACACAGTTCTTTCAAGCGTTGCACCACTAATTTCCTTTTCCCATGATCAAGGCAACAAAATGGCTGGTGATGGTTTTTAAAGAGCCAATTAATGCCCAAGGATAAAAAGATTTGCCCAACTCTCGAGGTCGATGGAGTATTTACTCCTTTCATCTAAAGATGACAAAGCCCAGCAAAGTTACTCAACGATACTCTAGACTCAGAAGTAGGGGGCATCTATTGTGGTGACTACTCGCTCTGTCTCGACATGACCACCGGATCATCGACAAAGAAAGAGACAGCCATTGATAACTAACCAAAAGCATTCACACCACCGACTGGACCACCAACTATGCAATCAACTAAGGTGCAGACGACTGCCAATCATTGATCCACCTGACAATCGACTAAGTGAAAGACATTAAGTTGACCATTATATCGATTATCTACAATACCCTGTATTGAGAAACTACAAACAGCCGGGCTTGATGATATCCCTTCATATGCATCCATCGAGTACTTACTCATGCCCAACTAACTTTCAAAGTAAACTTAGTCGAGCATGTAGGGTATAAGATCGGAGCACCCTCTCTCTTGGCAGGGGCCTTCCTCTCGGCAATAGACAAGTCATCCTGATACTCAGAGTCCATAATATCCGAGTAAGTGATGAAGACTAATCGATCACAACTATCCCAGTAGAGATCGTAAGGGGCAAGATCATGGTGGACAAGATCGTGGAGAGCAAGATCCCAATAAAATCAGTCATCCTAACAGAAAGATGCCATAGAAAGATTTTAGGAGACAAGATCCCAACATTTTACTAAAAATCTGTTATACATGTTAGAGAAGGCTACCTTTCAAATGGCATTCAGTTACTCTATGTAACTTTATAAATTGATAAGAGAGGACCTCCGACGAAGGTAACACACTTCTACCCACTCTCATGGTCATTCAGCTTCTCATTGTGCTTCTAGCTCTGACTGTTGTAACCCATCTCATTTTTACTGACTTGAGTATTAGAGGGTCTCTTGCCGGTTACCACCGATCAAGGAATTATTTTTATAGGTTCCTGTCTGCAGAACATCTAGAAGCAGCATCTCATTCTATCGGGTATGGCCGGGAAACCCTCAGTCACTGTTAGAGCCCAGTGGAGGGTGATTTATTGGCAACAAAATTGACTCTTCTCGAAGGTATTGTTCCTAAATTATGGTTGGAGAAAATTTTATAGGGCATCAGTCATTTTTATTATTACTAATAGAACTCTCAGAGAACAGCTTGTTTGGAAATATTCTTAAGAACTATCAAATCTTTTTGGATTGAAAAATATGGATCTATATATACTCATCTAATAGGAATGATATGAATCAAGATTATTGATAAATTGGTCTTGGAGTGGCTAACCATAAGGAGATCAATTAAGCATTGCTTCATAAATGGCTACGAAGGTTGATGAATAGGAAATTTTATCATATGGGTTTTTATAAGTGGCGATGCCTATTTTCATTGGCCATATCCATCAAAGTTCAAAACTTAATCATATCTCTGAAGATGTCAACCTTCTAGAAAAGAATCCATAAAACAAAGCTAGCATTTACTCAATGCTTGAAGTTGAGGAGGAGGCATGTTCTTTATTGGCCGTCTTGAACTCTTTGTTAGATACTCTTCATCTACATTTAGAATTGTGGAAGTGGGATGCTCATGGGATATTCTCTATCTATAGTATTTATATCTTTGATCAATGGTGGGCTTATATATCTTATGTAAAGGCCATGATCCTTTTAATGTGAAGATTTTCACATGGATTTTAATAAAAGAATGAATTACTTACGATCAATAATTTTAGACATAGTTTGGGAGGTGGATAGGGTGCTCTTTCCAATCAGCATCTTACAACTGCCAATCATTTATTTTTTCCATTACAATAAAATTCAAATTCAAACTCATAGGTTGGCCACCTTTAGCTAGATCATTGTGGACAATAAGGCACACGAAAAAAGTTCCATATTCGAGAGAATAAATTAGGATTTTATGCCTTTGCCTTCTACTAGGTGGTTTGGTTGGAAAGAAATAAAAGATATTTGAGGCCTATTTAGACATCAATGCAAGAATATCCTATTGAAATGGGGTCTATTGGCTCGCTCAAATCTCAAATCAAAATAATAGGCTTGGTTGGGGAAGTGGTAAGCCTGATGCTATCAAGCCCACATCCTCACCAATAGAAAAAAAAGATACAAAAAGGTCTTTTTTTTTTTCCCCCCACTTGCAAGATTGGCTAGGAGGGCATTAGACTAATATAGGTCATGCCTAAATGGATTGTCCATCTGCAAGTCTAGCAAGAAATCCAATCAAAATCCTAATAGATTACCCGATTAGTCTCTTAATGGAAAATAGAGATGTGCAACTTAATTGCTCCACTATATTAATTCACTTCTTTTAAACCATAACATGAAACTATTGAGTAAAAGAGACAAGCCTATCAAGCTTGCCATATGCTGTTCCTCCAATTGCTATTTGTGGCAAAGAGATCGACACTCATAATGTTATGTTCCTAATGGCTAATTCTATTCAGGCATTGATAGACTTCTTTGTTAGGTGAGTGCTAGGGAAACTCTTGATATTTGATGGGTGAGGTATACTTTGGAGCCAATCTAGGAATAACATTGTCATTGATCTTGTACCTTTCTTTCTATCAGGTTAGGTTGATCTTCTAATTGCCTAGTATTTCACTTTATTGATCCATTGGTCTTATCAAGAAATGAGAATCTCTTGGTCAAGAATCTCACATGGGAAACATCTTTACAATTTTACCGATCCAACTATTTTATATTAGTAATCAATATCTAACCAGAACATGCAATGGAGATGAAACAATAATTCAAGTTCCAAAAGCTACGGTTTCTAGCTCCAATTATTTATGATGAAGTTGGAGAAGGTTTTATCTTTGGATAGGGTTGGGATATGCAACCGGATTTTGGAAGATCATTGAGATGCTAATGCTCAATAAAACATAAAGGATCATTTACTTCTAATTTATAGACAACATATGATAAGATCCATGTGACAATCATAGTATGTTTCATGAGACTAAATAGAAAGATACCGAAGATATCATCTGTTTTGACTGCTAATCATTACTTGTGTTTTGAAGTAATGGCAGTCTCACATTAATATAATTGTCTCTTAATTGTTGCTTGTGATAAGATTTTTCTTTTGCTATTATATTGTACATTACAGATACCTTGAGTGAGGAAATTTTTTTTTTATTGATGAAAAAAAGAAATATTCATTAAAGATTATTTTGGTACATAAAGCATTAATGATGTTGATGTACATTAATAATTACTACACTATAAGATAAAATTGGAATCCTCAAACCAGCCATAGCTCAGTTGGTTATAAAGCATCCCTTTCTGTCAGGAAAGAAATTGTACTTTTAAACTCCTCAGTTCAATAAATACCGGCGAGAATCAGCTTGTCTTTTTTTTTTTTGCTCTACTGCTAGAGAATAATTAGATTAAGACGTGCAGCATCAACCATGATTGATACCTAAATTAGATTAAGGCATCCTTCTCCCTTATTTTATTTCCCAAAATCTAACAAGAAACTACGAGCAAGGGAGACTTGAAAGATGGTTTGACATGAATTCAACACAAAAATTGCAAAAAACATGCGCAATACAATTCAAGCATCCATTATAACATCTGAATGATCCCTATTCATGTAAATGCAAGTGCCTAAACTCGAAAAAAATCAACTAATACCTAAATTGCCATCGAACCAATTATTACATTTAAATGCAAGTATTTTGATCTTGACCAACGATTCGTAAAATTATTCCAAGCATTCTATAATCCAATTTGAATCTAAGTGGCACCTCTAGCAGACCCAACAACCCATGCAGCCATTTTTTGGTGACATGTTAAAAATGATTGATGTTTCGATACTTTATAATAATTATTGTTGTTATTTTCTGGAGAAATTGAAAAAAAATACACACACATTTCATCAGAAGTCTTCTTGAACATTCTACCCACTGCTTCAGGTCACATCATTGCTATCAACTACAAGACAGCCTGCAAGACTTAAGAGCAGAAACCTATGATACAGAACATGGTACGTTTGCAATGAATATTTATACTATGATAACATGTACCTAATCTGCCAACAATATTGTCTGCCAATAATATTGAGATCATTTAAACAACAACACTTTGTGGTTCTGATGCAATGGCAAGCATGGTATATAGAAACTCTAAATGGATTCATTTAGAATGTCATTAGCAAAAACTTCCGAATACATACAGGAATACTCTGTCCAGGGCAAAACCATCAAGGTTTAATGGCTTAAACATAGAAGTGAAGGAACGTAAATTGGAAAAAGGAAAATGTATTCAAAAAATTAAGTATTGCAGCAACAGTATACAATATCCATCATTAGCTGTAATTATCCATTGTCCACCTGATGGCAGCTTTGTCATCATTTGGAACCCACCCTGAAAAAAGGCATAAGCGAACAAAAGATGAAACAGTGTCACAAGAAATGGCCTACACCAAGTCAATGTTCATCAACAAAGAATGAAGGGGGCAGATTTTCACTGACCACATAGGAAAAAAATGGCAATGTGCCTCTTTATAGCCTCCTCGTGGTCGCGAAGGGCCTGCAGGCATGTTCTCTGCAGTACAAAATTCAAAAATGTAAAGGGAAACAGGACTAAGTTATAAAATGAAGACTCAAATATAAATGTTTAAAAAAGTAGGGCTGAACAATGAGTCCAATACCAAATTGTAAGGTCTTATTAACTGATTGGAAAAATAGAGGAAGAGCAGTGCATCCCTCATGATATTTCCACAGGTGAGTGGACCTTATAAATGAACCAGCTGGTGAGTTGACCTTATAAATGAACCAGCAGGTTCCCAGTGCGGCCCCTATTACCAAGGTACATCTGTGCCTTCCGGTGCTAACATGGATCAGAACCTGGATTTTAAATCTTGGTGATGGAAATATCTTTACTTCCATGTATTACAAATTATAAAACATGTGCAGTTAAGCCACATCCAAAACAAACAGATCATGGTAGCTATTCATTCTTTGACATTAAAGAGATTTTAAGCCAATGAAACCTACTCAAAAGTAGAATGCATTGAGTCATATATGATCAGATTTGAGAACTGATATAATGTAAGGTTCAACCAGATGAAATTAAATCCATTGACTACCATTTAAAATTGAATTGCATTAATTAATAGTTCAAATTAATGCAACCCATGTCAGGCTGTATTGGGTCAAAATCAAGTCGGGTTCATATTCATTGACCAATGCAGTTAGTATTCAAAAATGCAAGCCTAGCAAAAATAAATAAATAAAATCACTTTCCTGGTTTCACAGAATTATTAAAAGATGAATTCATTACATGTTAACCACAACATCTCACCTTCTCCGATGGAGATGAGTGGGGATCGGACTCTGAACCTTAGAGCAAGCATCTTGAAAATTCAGGTGCATATCACTGGAATCTGAAACATGAATAATTAAATAAATAAATTGTTAGTCAGAAGGCCAGAAAGAACTAAATTTTGTTTGATAAAAAATTACTCCATTGCATAGATCCTGTGTAAAAGCATGAGAAGAATATCTCATACAGTCAAGCTATCACTGACAGGTACCAAGAAAACCAGTGAAATATTTCTCAAGAGAAAATCTGAAGGTAACTTAGTGGTACTGAGAAAAAGTTTAGTTATTTTTGCTCTCCTAAATATGCAAATATGCATGAATATCCACAAATTAATATGTGCATATGTATGCATGGATGATGCATGCATGCAAGCATATCTATATGAGTATACATTTATATACCTATATGCATATATGTATATGTATATATATATAAATTTGTATATGCTCTCATAAAACACTAATTTTGCATGAATACCCACCAAATCATGGTTTTGCTGGTGCCAACAGTTAAAATCATATTTATTTAAACTAAAATTAATTAGAATTATGAAATTACAGTCTATTCCTATAGTAGGTTTCCAATATCACACGTCCTATAAGGAATTACCTGATGAACCACCAATCTCTCTAGCTATCACGCTCTCTTTTGCTAGCTCTTCCTCTGTTTCTCCAAACCCTTAACCCCAAATCCGCTCCCTTGTAACCGGCGATTCTTTGACCGTATCGGGTGGCTGTTAGAAAGGAAGGTACGTGTATTTCCCATCTCTATGCTTCTACATTCTTCCTCAATTGAGAGGACCAAGAAGAACCAAAGAGATCGTCTATCACTTCTGATTCAACGGAAATCTCTAGTCCTCAAATTTAAATGAGTACAGGTTGGGAGAGATTTTATCTTTGTAAAGCCTTATGTTCAGAAAGCATGATTATATTTTTGTGGGCTATTAAAAATTTAGCATATTCATGTTTGTTATTTCCTTTTCTTCCCTCCCTGATTTGATAATTTAACAGAAGCTTAACCACTGCTGACTTCTGAGTAATCTTAGTTACTAGAATTTTTTTCTTCCTGGTTACATTCCGTTTCTTTGTTTACATAGGAAGTATCTGTTATTATCCACTATTTTCAGTTATAATGAATAATAACAACATTATAAAGCTAATGCCCATTCTCAAAATAAACTCGAACCAAGGCATTTTTTCATTCTTTTTTTTTAAAAAAAAAATAATGTTACTCCTATTAACATAGCAAATGATGATCTAAGAGGGGGGTCCATTAACACAGGTTACTGCCATTGCTAAACCATGGTGACATTTATTTGAACGTTTCTTTTATTTGCCCTAAACCTCATCAAGCAGTCACAAATTCCAGCATGGGAGGCTAAAAGTAGTAATGCCAGGACAAAAAGACCAAAATTCATTACATTCCTTTTCTTTATTTTCATAAAGCTGTAAGTCCAAGACAGGGGATCTCTATTTTCCTCACCTGCGCTAGCGATCAAGTTGGGTCCAAAGTCATCAGCTAAGAATCTTCCAGCATTATTATATGTTGCTAATGGTAACTCTAAATATTTCCCAGACCTGTGAAATTTGTGCTTTTTGATCAGCTGTCATCCCAGCGGCAAATCCACTGGAAGCTGCTATGTAAGCATAAATCTGTAGAATTATCAGCTCTTGGTCATGTTGGTCCTCAACTGCATGGATGATGCAGCACAACAGTCCATTAGCAACATCTGCATCAATAAAGAAATATGACTTCCTTATAACATGTGTTTGGTGGAATCATGCTTCACTTGTAAAAGGTTTAAGTAGTTACATGCAAGTTGCTTAATCATGTGCTAAAAATCAGATAAGGAAAATAAGCCTCAAAGGATATGGAGGAAAACATAAAAATGATGTAAACAAAAGCAATTACATAATTAAATCATCTCGGTATACCAATATAGGACAACCATGATGACTTCAAAGAAGCAAGAAAAGCAGAAATCTAAATGATTGATGACGTAGGTATATTAGAGCCAAAACAGGACAAAATAGAGAAAGGACTGAAAAGAGATTAACCAAATCACTGCTACCTGACAGAAGGGATGATGGAGAAGCATAAATTTGAGAAGTCACCAAGGTGCATGAATGGAGGAGCTAAAAATAGAAATTGGGGCATGCTTTCACCTCCAACATCCACAATCGAAACTGTTAGAAATTATTAGCTGACTATGTTGCCCTTATTATATTCAAATAAAATGCCTAATAGGGAAATTTGTGTAACTTGCTTTTTTTTCCTTAATTAATAAAAATAAGGAAGTTCGTGTGGAGGTTGGATGAATTTTCCACACTTCTCGATAAGGTATCGGAGAGACCCTAACCCTAAGTCCCTCTTTCTCTCCTACTCGCTATATCTCCTCGTATCCAATCCCTTCCGACTTCTAAGGCCCAATTTCACCGGGTCCTCTGCTCTGCAGCATCTCCAACCACCAAAAACTTGAGCCACCAGCATGGCAAACTCGGGGCCACCGCAGCCCGCCGGAGATATTGCTGGACTACAGGGCTGCAGGGGTGCCTCCTTTCCCTTCCTAAGAGCTTCAAAGAGGATGAATGAAGAAAGAAAAGACATTGTGAAACCCGAGACTCAAAAATCTCCACCATTCGTGCTCGATCACTGCCCGCCAAATCTCGGTTCTCTTAAGCTAGCGTGTCCGACATGGGGACTGCAGAAAGAGATATCTCAAAAGTTTTTCTCCTGTGGAAGATTTGGTCTTTTATTTTGTTTCAAAAGAAACGAAGGTGTCTCGTAGCATCATAGTGCACTCTCCCTCCAACCGTCTTCTTCCTTTGCCTCCAATCCAACCACCAAGGGGAGTCGGAGAAGTTTCCTGATAGAGGATTATATCCCGATCCGCAGAAAGAGTCCAGGAATCCCGTTACTCGCATCCGGTGAGCTTAACTGCAATCAGGAGACTCTGTAATAAAGTACAAAGAATGAGATAAAGACATTGCTAGAGAGATCTCCCGTCGTTTTTCACAAGACTTTGTATTTGGCAGTGTTTTCTTTTCTGTCTAGCAATTCTTACACATAGCTGTGCTTGACAGGAAGGCCCTTGATAGAAACAACTCCTCGATCAATTGATGAAGTAGGTCTTGTATCCCCATTGGCTTCTAGCCTTGCCACTGGCTTTTCTTGAATGGTGGCTGCTACTGCTTCTAGTCTTTTTGTTACACACAGTGACAAAGATTGCATCGCCTAAGCACTTAGACCCTTCTTTTACAATCCAGATCTCGCTCCTCTCTCTCTTCTTCCTCTTTTCTTGCCATAACCAGCAGCTCTCCCTAATAGCAGTGCCTTCTCTATTAGTTTATTATGGACAGCAAACAATATTCCACTTTCACATATGATCAAATCCTCAAGAACTCGATCAGTACCACTATCAAATTATATGGTACTATCTCATCTGGACTCAATCTTTTAGATTTTCTTAGGTGCTCACCTAAAACTTATGCATATAATGCCAGGACCACCGGCCATTACTGATCCCTCTTATAAAAGATGGTTCATTGATGATTATTGTATATGTGCATGGCTGATCAATAATATGGAGGTCTCTATTTTTTTCAGTATCGTGTTTCTTGACTCAACCAAAAAAAGAGATTCTCTACGTGATTTGTAGAGTAATGAGAAGAATATCTCTCGAATTTATGAACTTTATAAGAAGCTCTTTTCATTAAATCGAGGTGATAAAATATTTACTGATTACTATGTAGAGCTCCGTTCTGTTATTAATGAACTTATGTTCATTGGCCTCTTATTGTGGATATACATCTAAAGGAGGATCGTGAAGGTTTAGCTATTGTAAAGTTTCTATTTAGCCTACGTCCGGAGTTGGCCAACCAAATGCATGGCCTTATTTTTGGAACTGACTCAGTTTAATCTTTATCTAACTTTTAACCAAGTGCTCTGAATTTCTATGGATATGTCCACTCCTACCCCTAAGGCTTCGACCTTCACCGTAGGCAGTCGCGACCATGGACGTGGCTATGGATGTGATTTCGAGCATGGACATGGTGGTGGTGGTCGGTCTTCCTTTGATAAATGCCTGTGCACATGCTCTCATTATGAATGCAACAATCATACTATGGACCGTTGCTAGAAGAAATATGATAAACCGGATCGGGCTCAATTAGCCTTGACTACCACTGGGACTGGTTTTTTTACATAAAATAATGCTGCCTCTCTTAGATTTGTCTAGATTTTCTGGACTAAGTATAAGCGTTTCCTCCGGTTTCAAGGGGCGACGTCTACTTCTACTGCTACTCATGCAGTTGCTTCAGGTACTGTTGCTTTTGTTACTCCCTCCGGTAGTCCATGGATTCTATATTCAGGAGCCTCCAACAACATGACAAATATAAAATCCCAGTTCTCTTCTTTTTCGTCTACTATCTCCACTCTATCTGTTACTACTGCTGATGGCTCCCATTGTCTTGTTAAGAAAACTAAAACTGCTTCGATTTCATCCGGCCTCTTCCTAATATATTTTATATTATTAATTTTTCTATTAATCTTTTGTCCATTAGCTAGCTTACCAAATCCCATAATTGCTTCGTAACTTTTCTCCTACTTATTATATTTTTCAAGACCTACAAATAGGGAAGAGGATTGATTTGTGCTGTGAGCATGACTGATTATACTTTCTAGGTGACGAGACTATACCTCGTGGCTTGACAGTGCCTACCTCCAAGTCCCCTCTTCTTTGGCACTATTGATTAGGTCATCCCTTTCTTCGAAATTTGAAAAGAGTTGTTTTGTTCCAGTCCTCGATGTCATCATCTGAATGTAAATTATGTCAACTATGCAAACATCATCGAGCCTCATTTATGGCTTGCCAAACTATGAGTTCTTTCCCTTTTGAATTAGTACGCATGTCACCTAGATCTATATATTGAAAGATCGAGGTCAAGTTTCTAATGTTATTCACACATTCTTTAATAAAATAAAAAATCAATTTTCTACCAATATTTGTATTCTATGTACTGATAATGTCCTAGAATTTGTTCAAAAATATATCTATTTTTTGTGATAATCATGGTATCGTTCATGAAACTACTTGTCCTTATACATTCCAATAAAATAGTATTGCTAAAAGGAAACATCATCATTTGCTCAATGTAGCCTGCATACTAATGGTTCAAATGCAAATACTAAAATATTTGTGGACTGACACAGTTCTTACTGCATGTTATCTTATCAACCATTTACCGTCTTTTCTCCTTCACGGTAACATTCCCATTTATCGTCTGTATTCACATAAACCTGTATTTTTATTTCTTCCTAAGATCTTCGGATGCATATGTCTTGTTCATAATCTTACTCCTATTGTTGACAAATTATCTTTCAGGTTTGTTAAATGTCTATGTTGGTAACTCAAATACTCAAAAGGGATATCAATACTTTGATCCGTCCTCTCGGAGGTACTATATCAGTACTGATGTCACCTTTTTGAGTCCATATCCTATTTTTCATCCTCTTTTAAGTCTGATCTGGTCATTCCCTCTGTTCCACCACCTTCTATTTGTTACCCTCCTACCAAACCATTGCAGGTATACTCATGTCTTGGATAGTTCCAATGGGCTGATCCTCAGCAAGTCATAGGACACCAACTAAAGAGTCCTAGCACGTCCTCAACCATGCAGTGAAGAAATGGTAATCGGAACTAGAATGTGTTAAGACTTAGGTAGATCAGAATTTATCAATTATTGCAATAATAGTTATATAAACAGCACAATACAATAACACTCAAGCAAAAGATACAAATTAAGTAGTAAAAGGCCAGAATTTACCTTATAAATCGAGACAAGCTGGGATCGAACTCTGAACCTCAACTTTGCAGTGACCCAAATAGAATGGGCAGAAAAATCTGGGGGTTTTCCTTTCCAGAAAATAGTTCCTTTGATTGTTAAGAATTTTCTCAAATGAGTACATCTTTTTAAGTATCCCTGATGCATGATGCTTCAATCTTGAACCTCAATGCCTGAAATTTGGCGGAACGAAAATTAGATGATTTTTGCACTTGATGGCATGTTCACATTTATTGCAAGGAATAAATACCTAAGGGCATTGACATCTCATGTACTGGCCAGTACAGGAAATTAGTAGTAAAGCATGGTTTAGTTTCCAATTTAGACTTTCTTTTTTGATGCATCAGTAATAAAGAAGTCTGTCCGTTTTGTAGCCAAAGCACCACTTATTGCACAATTTATAGAACAATATGTGGTGGTCATCATGATGACCTCCATGGTATCTAAAGTCTAAACCTCACCCAAAGCATCTACTCTTGGGTACAAGATTGGACTTATTCTCAGAAGTTAAAAAGCATGGAGGTCAAGAAAAGTTTCTCTCATATAACACGCTTATCATGAAAGACTATCGGAAACTCATATATGTATGGAAAAGGTCATAAGCAAAGAATATTTTTTCATATAAGGATCACGAATTCATGATATAAATTGGATGTAATGACAGAGTATGAAATGCATATAATTCTGAAACTGTTGACAGAAAGAAGCATTTGAACATATGCAAGAACTAATGTTGATGATTTACATGCATAAGAATGACTAGGGCCACTTCTAGTATGAAGAAATCTTAATTGCTAAAAACAGAAGCTAGTGTGGGAGCAAGTTCAGATGCAGGTGTGGGGAAGTGAATATTACCAACACACCAAGGAAGCACTTAGAAACCAGGTCTAGGTTTGAGTTTCTAGATGGTCTCCAGAGTGGGGTATGTCACACTACATAGAAGCTTCCTACTAATACAGGCCAAACAAAACAAGAAAATTGGAAGAATAGCCAAAAGTAACCTAGATCTTGCTATGCCAGAAGTTCTAGTAGGAAGAAGCAAACCATAGGTAAACTACTGGCAAAGAATATTAAGGAAATGGGCACTTGCTGCAATATACAACAAAGGCATAGCACGCACAAATTTTTGCTCTTGGTACTAATTTTTAAACTAGGAAGCATCCGGAAGTCAAAATGAATCAAGACCACAAAAATTTATAAGCAAGCACTAGAAAAATGCCAAATAGATTGCTCAAACGGTCAAAAAATATATGTTATCAGCTACAGCACCTTGGTTCCAAAAATACTGAAATTCTCATTATAAAAGAATGCAAGAGTCATACTTGCTAGCTGAACTTGTAGGTCAATAATGGTAGGACTCATTCAATCAACAACATTAAAAAACCAAATATGCCTAGTTCTCATAGACTAGAGGCTATATTATAGGAAAGCACCTAAAGCAATCATGCCCTGATAAGTTCTTGAATGAAATATGTCATATATTGAAATGGATTAAATAAAACAGAAGATATTGTAGGAAACATAACAAAGGCATACTAATTGTGCTTGTAATAAAGATTATTTAAAAGCAAGGTTTGACATATTGGTGTTGCGTCCCATACCAATACTTATAGGTAAGGAACAATTCACTGCCGTAAAAGTGCTAAACGAGCACAACACCCATATCATATGTCAGTACAGTACTGTATCAAGCCTTCATACTATATATAGATTCTCTACCAATATGGTAGAATATATTCCTGATACAAATTGGTACAATTGATAATGTAAAATCATGCCTAAAGGGTCAACTTACGTACTTAAGTAACTACATGTTCAAGATTCAGGATTTCAGGTTAATAACAATATAGTACAAAAGCTATGCTCGTAGATTTGAAAAGTTAGTAAGCATATTGCAAGCTCGTTAACTGATGCTTTTTAAGTAGAAATGCGGAGAAAAAGCTCGATTAAACAAATTACATACCATTATACTTATGAACACAACATATATCTTGTGCTTAAAGGCATCAGACAGATACAAGCATGATCCAGCAAAGGATATTTAATGAGTAATGCTGGAATTGTCAACCAAATAATTATTTTGAACATATGAAAAAGAAAAGCCTAATGGAAATACACTAACAGTTAAAAAAATACCAAATGGGAAACAAGTGACCCATTAGTTTAGTTTCTGAACAGAAAATCAATTGATGAATCAAAACAGATAACTAGTTCAACAAAGTTTCCAATTGATTACTTCTTTAAATAAGATTTTTTTCTGTTATTACTCTGGAGTTGATGAAATTACTTATCTTGGCTGCACCAACCAAAGTTTGTCAAGGACTTTGAGAACCTTAAATAATCTATCCTTTCTTATACCAGGATGACTATGTTTTATTTTACAAAATGTTTGGCATTACATAAAGCCAAGCTCTCTAATCCACCCCCCAAAACAACAAAAAAGAAAAAGAAAAAAAATAAGAAAAGGAAAATGTCAAGCACCATTAACAAATACATCCGAGCAAATGAACAGCTATGCCAAATCAAAAGCGACAAAATGGAGAATTGATTGAGATGCCATAAGCATGCACCACAAAAATTTGCTGGCCACAACAAGAACTAAAGCTCAGATTTGTCAAAATGCCAAGAAAGACGAGAGATTGAGACAACATGGCCAGAAGTTGTATGAACATAAATCTTGTGGTGAACTTTGAAAATGATTTATGGTCATGGTTATGAATTCAAGCTATCTCAAAGTGCACCCTAGAATAGTCCACATTAAAATGTGATATGTGACATAGCTATGGGCTGCGTCGATTAGAATGCTATATCTATTGGATAATATCTCATGAAAACGAACAAAAAGCTAGATTAAAGGTTCTCAACATCGCATATAAAAATCGTCCAACTGTGAGCAAACTAAAATTTGATCAACATACAAAATATCACAAGAACAGAAATAAGATTAGCACAAGATCCTTACCATCAAATTTCATCCAGATGAAACCCGCAAATCAAATCCTTTCCGGTCTACACGATCAGCAGCAGGAAACATACTAATCGGGGAAAAAATAAAGAAAAAAAATTGAAATCAAACCGTAAGTTAAAAGAACACCAAAAGAAGAGACGGGAGAAAACGATCGGAGTTTTTTTGCCTCCTCGCAAAGGGTTTTCACAAAGCAAAACTGTTTCTACTAAGATGAGGGGCGGGAGGGGGGGGGGGCGCGGGGGGACTGTTTCTCCTAAGATGAGTGGGGGGAGGGGCGTGGGGGGGTGCGGGGGACTGTTTCTCCTAAGATGAGTTGGGGTTGGGGGGGGGGGGGGTGCGGTGTTTCGAGCAGCAGACGGCTGCAGGCTGAAACTATGGCCGGCAAGGAATGGAATCCTCTCTATATATAGAGAGAGTAATTCTTAGTGCACCGCCCGTGGTATAGAAAATTCAAGGCAGAAGTAATTTTTTGTGCGCCGCCCGTCGTACAAAAAAATCCAACACAGAAATAATTCTTTGTATTACCCGTAGTATAGTAAATCTAACGTCGAAGTAATTATTTGTACATTACCCGTGGTATAGAAAATCCAACGTGGAAGAAATTTTTTGTACACCGCCCGTGGTATAGAAAATTCAATGTAGAAGTAATTTTTTGTGCACCACCATAGTATAGAAAATCCAACCCGCATAACGTGACTTCATTTTGACCTATTCGATAACAAATCAGATATAATATATTCGGTAATTAAAATTTTAAAAATTACAAGATAAAAATATTCTTTTGAATTTTTTTTTAATTTTCAACTCGTACTAAAATAATAGATATATTCATGTTCTCTCTTCTCTTTCTCCTCCCATACCTTTTCTATCTAAGCACCGATTATCTGAGTTCTATTTCCATGTTATCATCCTACATCCTTAATTGCTAGTAATAGCTTTTTTACTTAAATTACTAAAAGACAATATATCCGATATATCAAAAAGAAAAAAATTTTTATAATTCTCAACTGTAATACGATTCCTTTATTATAGCACCATCTTTGGTTGTCAAACCAAGTTAATACATTTCATAGATTCGCCTATTGCATTAATGCTCCCCGAAGCATGTTTTTTTCCTAACCTTATAATACCTAATGGCTAGCCTTAGTAGCCTATGACATCTCGTATCCGAACCGATCCTTTTCACAGCCTATGACACCCTATGGCCTTATTATAATACTTGCTAGCCAAAATATGATATTCCCTTCTTGAATCAAGCATTTCTAGATAACTGACGACATCTTGTGGCCTGATTATGATACATGCTGGCCAACTTATGATATTCTTTGATCGAACCAACCCTTTTTACAATGTTATGACATCATGACCCTGATTATGATATCTCGTGGCCGACTTATGATATCACATCCCCAAAATACTCCTCAGACCAACCTTTTTTATCTACTTATGATACCTCGTGGCCAACTTATGACACCCCATGTCCAGCTCATGACATCTCCTGCCCGACTACTTTAGGAACCAACATTTTTCACAATATTATGATATCATGTGGCCTAATTATGATATCCCATGTCCATCTTATGATATCCGATCTCAAAATACTCTCCGAACCAATCTTTTTCATATCGTTATGACACACTGTGGTCAACTTATGATAACCCCTGTCCATCTTATGACATCCTGCCCTAACTACTTTAGGAACCAACATTTTTCATAATGTAGCCCAGCGTAGCAACCCAAGAGGGGGGTGAATTGAGTTTCTTTAAAAAATTAAGGCAAATATGTCTTGCTACACTTTAAAGTATTTACAAAGCAATACAAGTGAGCATACAATGAATAAGATGAATGCATGCAATGAATATAAGCAGCAAATGCAAGAGATCAAAGAACACACACACAAATAGAAAGGTTTATAGTAGTTCGGTGCATACCAAGCACCTACATCACTCCCCAAGCTACTCCTTGAAAATTTCACTATAATCAACCTAGATTACAGCCAACTTGTTTTCAAGGGCTCACAAGTCAAATCCAAAGTTGGTTTCTCATTTAGGCTCACCAACAAACTTTATTTAAGCCAACCTAAGCTTGGATTCCAATTCACAGCTTGGAAGGGCCTAACACCTAGTTTCAAACTCTCTTGAAACTAGTCACAAAAGATAAATTCAGAAGTACAAGAAAAAGCACAAGAAAAACTCTCTATAGAGTAGAAAGTAGAAGCTTTGAGGCTCTTGATGATTTCTTGACTTGTCTTCTCTTTGGAATCACTTCAAAGACCATTTTTGGAATGTTGATTTGAAGGCTTGGAAGCTTTTTCAGTGGAAATCTTCTCTTTTGCTCTCTTTTTGACTTTGGAAGTGAAATTTTCAAGGTATGTCTTGTCTCTTGTGAGTTAATTCTTCTTGAATGAGTTTGGTGAGACTTAAATACTTCAAAAATATCTAAAAAATGGGTTATGACCGTTGGTAGAGCAAAATTAGCCGTTTGGAGCTTTTAGGATTCAAATCTGACTCTCAAAAATTATAGCCGTTATTGCTGTCAGAACCCGTAAGTCGATACTTGAGTTTGTTCATGAGTCGACACTTGATCTTCATGAGTCGACACTTGGATCTGCATGAGTCGACTCAAGGTATAAATCTTGAAAGAATTGAGTTCTGTTCTATTTTGTTCTCAGGCTATGAGTCAACCTCTGAGTCGACACTTGACTTCTGTAAGTCGAAACTTGATTATTCCGAGTCGACACTTGATAACAAATATCTCAAAATGGCATAGTTCTGTATCATTATTTTTCTCAGGCCATGAGTCAATACTTGGTTCTCGTGAGTTGATACTTGACTTCTTCATGAGTCGGCATTTGACTTCTGTGAGTCGACTCAAGGCGTGCCAAAGAGATTTCTACGTGACAGTCCTTCTGAAGTATCGGACCTCATGTATCATGAGTCGACACTTGGTATGTGCCACTCAAAAACTCTGTGCTAAGCTTCAAAATTCAAAGTGTTCTTCAACAAAACTTCAATATCTTCTTCATAAAGCCCAGATTGACCCATTTTAAGGATTTTCAAGGTGAGAAGACTTCTTATACTCTGAAAGTCACTTAGCTTCAAAATTAGTGAGTTTGATACCTTTGTATAGAAAATTTGATGTATTTATATCCTGAAACTCACAACTACAATTAAAACATTAGTATAAAATATATACTCAACATTTTGTTAGTCATCAAAATCAAGGTTAAAGCCAACAATCTCTCCCTTTTTGATGATGATAAAATCTGAGTATATAAGCATTTAAATTCAATTATGGGTGTTATACCCTATCGGCTTACCGTCGGACTGGATCGGCCCCTCTTTGTGGTCCAACCGGGCCATTCTTCTAAAGCTCCGACGGCCACACCCTTAAGAAGTCCGACCCACCGGAGCAGAGGTCCGAACGACCCACTCTTGCTAGGATCTGGCCCATCGTCCCCTTCAGAGGTCCGACCCTCTGTCCTACCGACTGGCCTTCCTGGTCGGCGTCCGACAGACATGTTTCAGGGTCCGAAGGATTCCAGAAGCCCCTTTCTGTTTCAACAAAATCCTGCCACACCAGCAGTCCTGCTCCACTACTCCCACGATGCCGCCCTATTCGGGCGCCACGTGGCCACTCTCTAGATTCTCCTAGGGGTAGATCGATTCTTTTCGGCCTCTCCCCTAACAGATTTTGGACTATTTCGTGCCTATATAAGGTGCCCAAGGGACCCCATTTTGAGCTAAGGACTCTCTTTCTTCTCCATACGCTATCTCCTCGATTCCTCCATTATGTTGCCTTCAAGCTCCTGCTAACTTAAGCATCGGAGGGTCCCTCACGGAACACCATCGACACCCCGGGGACTTTGTTGCAGGTTGACCGGGAGAAGTCGAAGTGCCCCAACACACCTAGCCGAGCCCGGTTCAGGAGAAGTCGCCGCAACATATTGGCGCTAGAAGGAGGGCCCTCAACCCTTCTCTAAAAGGAGGAATCCATCTGTTCAGCTAAGCAATGGCTAAGGAAAGAGCTCAAAATACCTCTATTAGAAGAAGTCATTCCCCATCTAGGTCCGAGGGACCTCCCAGGGAAAACGACGCTGCCGCCACCACCGCTGTCGCTGAGCTTACCATTACTCTAGGACTGCAGCAGTTCCAGATGTTGATAAACCACATTGAAACGCTAACCACCGCAGTTCAGCATTTCCAGGCGGCTAACAATCGACAGCAACCACTAGCTGCTTCCTGTGCTAACCCTCCAACTGTCACTAAGGGAAGCCAATAGCCGGAAGCCCCTCAGCATTGTCCTCCTGCCGCTGTGGAGCCCTGAAGGTCCTTGGGTGCTTGTGTTGACTGCAAGAGGGCAAGATCTGCTTCACCCTCCTACGCTAAATCCATCCTGCTGGCATTCGGCCTACCGTCGAACTTCCGAGAGACTACACCAGCAAGATTTTGCGCATGGAGGAGCGCATTGCTGAAATTGTCCACCGGCAGAGGGTCGAGGAGGGGCAGGCATACGACTCCCGCCCCCCATTCTTCGATGAGATTTTGGCGGAGACGATTCCCCGCCACTTCAAAATCCTTCAGGTGGACCCTTACGACAGCACCACCAACCCGCTGGATCATTGGGCACTTATAAGGCCCACATGATGGTGCAAGGTGCCTCCGACGCCCTCCACTATATCACCTTTCCGGCCACTCTTAAGAAGGCCGCCCGGATGTGGTTCTCAGCCATCCGGCCAGGTACGATCTACTCTTTTCCTCAACTTGAAAACCTTTTTCTTTTCCATTTGAGGACCTACAGTCAGATCCCGAGAAACACCGACTGCCTCTTCCTCGTACTACAAAAGGAGGGAGAGACTCTCCGAGACTACATGGCCCGTTTCAACTCAGCGGCCATGGAGATCCCGGACCTAAATAAAGACGTAGCTATGTCAGCCTTCAAGCGAGGGCTCCACTCGTCCAGGCTTACTTTCTTCTTGGACAAGAGGTTTCCGACAAGCTACAGTGAACTCCTAGCCAGGGCGCAGAAGTACGCCCTGGCGGAAGAACAAGTGGCCAGCTGACGTCAGGCAGAGAGGAGGCCGGTCACTAAGAAGCGGAGCGACAAAGCTCCTGAAGTCCGACCTCCAAACGACAGCCACTGGTCAGCCCAGCGCGAAGTCCGAAGCCGAAGGACTTTTCTAGGAGGTTCGAGACCTATGCACCCCTCTCCCTTCCAAGGGAGAAGATCCTCTTGGAGATCGAGAACAAGACCTTCCTTCAGAGGCCTCGACCAATGAGGGGCCCTCCTGCATCCAGAAACAAAGATAAATTCTATCGGTTCCACAGGGACCATGGGCACAGCACCGAAGAATGCCTGCAACTAAAGGATGCCATTGAAGACCTCATCCAGAGGGGTTACCTGCACAAATATGTTCAACCCCATCGGGATCGGGCCGAAGCCTCAATGGTGCGGGCACCAGACTCAGAAGAAGACTTCAGGGCTCCATCTGGATCTCTGATTGACCTTGCCCGAAGAATTAGGATTTTCTGGTTTTGTAATAAGGGTTGACTTGGTCAACTCAATTTTAGTCTTGAGTCTGTATTTCCCTGCAATTTAAATTTTGTTGAGTCATGTTGACTCAGTACAAGTCCTAGTAGTGGTCTAGGTCTTCTCCAGGTTGGTGCCACTTTTTTTCAGTCAAGTCAAGGTCCAGGGTGCCACATTTTTTCTCCCAGGCCCAAGCAAGTGGGCGCCACACTCCCAGCCACACGCCAGAGTCCAGGAGGCGCCACATCTCCATCCAGTGTCTTTGGTCCCTACACCACAAGAAGTAAGTTCCTTTTTTTTCTTGCACCACTTGGGAGAGAAATCCATCAAGATACCTCAATCCAAGGAGGAGCAATTTCTTTCCAGATAAACCCAAGCCAGGATGGCAAGAATTTTTCTTGAAGAGAGGATCAAGGAGGTGCCCCACAATGTTCCATAAAAATCCAAGTTATAAAAGGGAAGAGAGCATGTCTTGGGGAGGAATTCAAGGAGGTTCCCAAAAGTTTCCAAAAGTGCCAAAGCCATGAAAGGAAGAAGCCTAAACTTGTGGAGCAAGACTAGGAGGTGTCCAAATGAGCCAAACCATGAAAGGAAAATCCTTGATTCATGGAGAGATACTAGGAGACACCCCCATAACCTGCCATTTGGAGCTGATTTTCAAGTTTTCTTGGAGTTTTTGGGCTGCCCACTCATGGAAGGAGTCTTGGGAAGAGAATTTGATGCCTAAAGTGTGGGTTAGTCCTATTAGTCCCACATGAAAAATGTATAAAATTTTATTTCTTTGTTATGTCTATATTCAACTCTATGTAACTCTTGAATTTAATGATGAATGAAATCAATTTCTGTGTGAGCAACTTTGTGTTTCTCTCTTCCGCACTTGTATTCAAGTGTTGAGCTCCGTGAGGGAGTAAATCCGGGTTCCCTAGGAACCTTGAGGAGGTGTGAGATCTCCAACCCCAAAACCCTACCAAAACCCTAGGTTAGCCACTTCAATTCCAAACCCTATCCGCCCATCATCTTCTTCATTCCACCAATCATCCAAACCCTAATCTACCTCATCATCTCATGGCCCCTCTCTTCCAAGTAGAGGCCGACCACCAGTATCCAGGTCCAGATCGGCTACTTCGAATACAGAGCAAATCCCAGAGGAAGTCAGATCAGCATCCAGGAGAATCAGGATTTCAACAACATCAATTTTTCAAGTTCTTCTTATCTGGTAAATCCTTTCTTTGAGTATCTGGTTCTTAACTTGTTCTTCTTTTTTCCAGATCCTGAGTTCAAGAGAAGCCAACTCTGCCAAAGGACAGTATTGGAGGATCCATTGAAGATATCCGAATCGAGGATCCAACAATCTGCTCGAGAGAGTCCTTCCACCAAACTCTATGAAGATCACTGCCTGGTACATAACCCTTCCCTTCTCTTTAGTTCTGTCCTATTGAAAGTTCAGAGCGAAACCCTAGGTCTGGGAGTTTCTCAACCCCCAGCGATCCTTTACTTCTGAACTACTCTGATAATCTAGTTTCTTTGAATTGTGCTTTCAATTATTATATAGTTTCTTTCAATTTAGTTTAACTTTCATTTGAGTCAAAGCCGACTTCTGAAAATATATATATATATATATATAAAGAATTAGTCTTAATTTACTTCCGCATCGCATCATCTCTTTGTTCTGCATCATTTTTGGTATCAGAGCTTTCGTCCTGCATCATTCTTGGTATCAGAGCCCCGTGTCTAGGGTTCTGACTTGCTTGCATGTTTAAAGTGTCTCTCTTTTTTACTTTGTCTGCTCGAAGTAGACTCCCCAGGACGTCCGGTCCTAGGAACGAAGCGAGGTGCAAGCCTCCTCTTCCCATTCCATGGGGTGTTCCTAGGGCGTGTAGGGGATCCGCTGGGTTACAACTTCGTAGCAGGAATTGTAAACGGGGAAGCATTCTATTTTCAATCTGTAACTTCCTGTTGCAAGAATTGTTTCTCATTGCAGGTAACTCCAAATTGCATGATTTTTATTTTGCTAGAACCAGTATAATTGAAACTATTTACATAATTTTACTATAATTATTGGTTTCTGTGAAATTTTGAGAGTTAAATTACAGCAATATTTCTCTGTGTTTCTGAAATTCAAATTTTTTTTGAGTGATCATCTCCTAATTCATCTTAAGGGTAATTGAGCATCTAAGATAAGGGGAGGAGTTGATAACCTCTCCTTAGCCCAAAACCACCACCCATTCATTCGATCCTAAGCCTAATTTTAAAAATTATTAGACTTAATTTGCCCTAGTGGGCTAGGAACCCAACTGGTCAGGTCCAGCCTAGGTTTAGTCAGTTTGTCTGGTTACTCTATGTGTGCTTTGTACTCAGTGTCTAGAACGGTGATTCAGGGACTACGTCCCGAAGGGCTTGTGTGCTGGTCCGCCTACCTAGCCAATCACTGATTGATGTCTAGGATTGGCAATTAGGGACCTAACACTCCCCTTACACCTGCCTGGCTGAGTCCCGAGTTACTACAGGCTAGCTTGCCACTCTGATTGGGCATCTAGTTTGGGCTCTAGGTCTAGTTAGCCCGTAGTCGTTTCAGTCGAGTCTCATTTGGTGTGCTTGCTTGCATCATCATGTCCACCCGGAACGGAGTACCCTACCAACCTGGTCAAACCCAACCTGATTTAGAGGCCATGATTAGAACTCTTACCGAAAGTATGACCAAATTGAGTCAGGATATGACTGATACTGTTGCCCAGTTTAGAGATCGAGCCCAGGTACTTGAGGAGCCTAGGCACCGAAATTGGACCCCTGACTCAGAATTTGGTAGCCCCAACCTCACCCACACCAGAGCCTAGGAGACCTTTATACAGGGATCCTGAACCTAATCATTTGAGGTTTGATCTAAGAGCCTATGACCATGATCTTGCCCCTGAGTCTAGCCCTAGGAGCCTATACCCATACTTGGTTGACTCAGAGAAGGGACCCGTTAGGAACACAGAACCTTATGCACCCACTTTTGATGGAAGACAAGAGACATATATTAAGTGGAAGAACAAATGGATCGGTATTTGAGTGCACTAACATATCGGAATTAGGACGAGTTAGGTTGGCCAAAACCAAGTTCACCAAACATGCTAGGTCGCATTGGTATGCTATGAGCGTGAGTGTTATCAAAGAAAAGAGGAAATATATACTTGGGGAGATATGAGAAGTAAGTTGAGAGATAGGTACCTAGGTAGATCCTATGAGAAAAGACTTTTAGACCAATGGTACCAATTGCGACAAGGTAATAGGCCTGTGTCTAAATATATCGAGGACTTCCAGTGGTATGACATGAAATGCAATACCATTGAGACCGAAGCTCAGATCACATCGAGGTTTAGGGTTGGGTTACACCCAGACATTTATAGGAAGCTATGCCTTGAAAAGACCAATAAGTTAGACCGAGCCTACCAAGAAGCCCAAGACTATGAGTGGTCTTTAAGATATAACCAATCAAGTACTTTGGACTTAAAGCCAACCTCTACCAACTTGAGTCAAGTTTCGATTGATCCGACATCCGTAGTGAACCAGACTTTTGTTTGTCAATTCCACTTGTGTCACCTCTTGACCAGAAGGATAACACTGAGAAGGAGTTAGGCATGGCCATCCCAAAATTAGTTGACCCGACCAGAGTCGTACTTAAAGAGGAATCAAAGGAGAATAGATTAGAACCTTTCAGTGAGATTGAGGAAGAAATATATGAGCTGACATAAGTTTGATAGATGAATATGAAGAAGAAGATTTGAGGATATCTCTCCCGATAATTCAATTAACCAACTCCTACCTAATGGGGTTATTGAGGGGACCCCTGCCACTCAAGGAATTCAGGAGCTAACCCTAAGAGAAGACCCTTTTGAGGAAGTTCAGGAAGAGAAAATTACACCAAATGAAAGTTTAAGTGAGAATACCCCTGAACTCATTGAGGAATCCAAAGAAGACACCCCTGAGTCAAATCTGGTAGAGAAGTGTGAAGAAGGAAGGGGTTCACAACAATTGCCCATTGAGAAGGTCCAAGAACAAGAAAAAGACAGTAGCTTAGAGGACTTCTTAGATAAACATTCCAAAGACCTTCCTGATAACCTTCCACCTTCTATGAGCACCCAGCCTATCCTAGAACTTGCACTTGTAGACCCTCCTAGAGCAAATCATGAGGTTTGGATGAGTGCACCTATAGAACAATGTCCTTATTTTAAGGTCGTCCTGAATAACCAAGGTTTGTTTCTTGTTTCCGATAAGCCACCTCAAAACTCTGATTCTTATTTCCTACCCTTCCCTGAATCTTCTCATGTTTCTAGAGCTATGGGATTACACTTTACTGAGATCTCTAGGTTGCAGACTCCTTAGAACCTATTAGGTTTGCCACCTACTTCTGGAAGACCTTATGGCACCTACTAGGCATGCCATAATAAGTTTTCATGCTCTGCATGCCCTCCTCCTCCGACCCAGGTCAAACCTAGAGAGCCTAGTTTGTTAGGTTTAGACCTAGGTTCCTTTGGAATAGTCCATTCTTTAGGAATGCGTCGTCAGTTTAGTTTAGTTTTTTTCTTGACCCTTTACTAGGCTTTGGCTCAGATTTTGGGTTTTGATTGAGAGCCTAGGAATTGGGATTTGTATTTTGTCCAGGGCTGAAATTGCATTCAATGTTTCGATCAATAGGTCTATAGGCTAGAGTCCCTTTGAAATTGTTCATGGTACACCTCACACACCACTTGATCTGATTTCACTATTAGCCCACACACATAAGTCTCTTGATGCACTTGCATAGCATGTAAAGGACTTGCATAAAGAAATTCATGCCAAATAACTTTAGTAATGAAACTTATAAGAAGTTGGCTGATTCTCAAAGACGAGTCAAAACTTTTGTTGAGAGAGACTATGTAATGATTAGGTTAAGACCTGAGCGATTTTTTTCCTGGAACCGTTAGAAAGTTACATGCTAAGGAGCTGGACCATTTAGAGTAGTGAAGAGAGTAGGATCCATGCCTATGTGCTCGAGTTGCCTCAAGAACTAGGCAATAGCTCTACTTTCAACATTACAGACTTAGGAGAGTATAGGGAGCCAGCTGTGATTCCTATAAGCCTTTGAAACCTAATCCTGTTATTGAGAGTGATCCCGACCCTGTGTGTCCACCAACAACTGGCCTGTGAGGAAAGAGCGATTGAAAAGATCCTGGATGATCAGTTATCTCTACTTGTAATCGAGGATACCAAGATACCTGGTCCGCTGGCAAGGAAGGCCAGATTCTGATGACTCTTGGATCTTCCGAGAAGAATTACAAGAATTGGACCCAGACCTCTTGGAGAGATACCAGAGCCAGCTTGATCCATACTCGACAAGGTCGAGTTCCTCCCACCTCGGGAGAATTGGTGCGGGCACCAGACTCAGAAGAAGACTTCAGGGCTCCATCTGGATCTCTGATTGACCTTGCCCGAAGAATTAGGGTTTTCTGGTTTTGTAATAAGGGTTGACTTGGTAACTCAATTTAGTCTTGAGTCTGTATTTTTCCCTGCAATTTAAATTTTGTTAAGTCATGTTGACTCAGTACAAGTCCTAGTAGTGGTCTAGGTCTTCTCCAGTTGGTGCCACTTTTTTTTCAGTCAAGTCAAGGTCCAGGGTGCCACATTTTTTCTCCCAGGCCCAAGCAAGTGGGCACCACACTCCCAGCCACACGCCAGAGTCCAGGAGCGCCACATCTCCATCCAGTGTCTTTGGTCCCTACACCACAAGAAGTAAGTTCCTTTTTTTTCTTGCACCACTTGGGAGAGAATCCATCAAGATACCTCAATCCAAGGAGGAGCCAATTTCTTTCCAGATAAACCCAAGCCAGGATGGCAAGAATTTTCTTGAAGAGAGGATCAAGGAGGTGCCCCATAATGTTCCATAAAAATCCAAGTTATAAAGGAAAGAGAGCATGTCTTGGGGAGGAATTCAAGGAGGTTCCCAAAAGTTTCCAAAAGTGCCAAAGCCATGAAAGAAGAAGCCTAAACTTGTGGAGCAAGACTAGGAGGTGTCCAAATGAGCCAACCATGAAGGAAAAATCCTTGATTCATGGAGAGATACTAGGAGACACCCCATAACCTGCCATTTGGAGCTGATTTTCAAGTTTTCTTGGAGTTTTTGGGCTGCCCACTCACGAGGAGTCTGGAAGTAGTCTTGGGAAGAGAATTTGATGCCTAAAGTGTGGGTAGTCCTATTAGTCCCACATGGAAAATGTATAAAATTTTATTTCTTTGTTATGTCTATATATTCAACTCTATGTAACTCTTGAATTTAATGATGAATGAAATCAATTTATGTGTGAGCAACTTTGTGTTTCTCTCTTCCGCACTTGTATTCAAGTGTTGAGCTCCGTGAGGGAGTAAATCCGGGTTCCCTAGGAACCTTGAGGAGGTGTGAGATCTCCAACCCCAAAACCCTACCAAAAATCCTAGGTTAGCTACTTCAATTCCAAACCCTAGTCGCCCATCATCTTCTTCATTCCACCAATCATCCAAACCCTAATCTACCTCATCATCTCACGACCCCTCTCTTCCAAGTAGAGGCTGACCAGCACCATCCTCCAGGTCCAGATCGGCTATTTCGAAACAGAGCAAATCCCAGAGGAAGTCAGATCAGCATCCAGGAGAATCAGGATTTCAGCACATCAATTTTCAAGTTCTTCTTATCTGGTAAATCCTTTCTTTGAGTATCTGGTTCTTTAACTTGTTCTTCTTCTTTCCCAGATCCTGAGTTCAGGAGAAGCCAACTCTGCCAAAGAACCAGTATTGGAGGATCCATTGCGAAGATATCCGAATCCGAGGATCCAACAATCTGCTCGAGAGAGTCCTTCCACCAAACTCTGTGAAGATCACTGCCTGGTACATAACCCTTCCCTTCTCTTTAGTTCTGTCCCGTTGAAAGTTCAGAGCGAAACCGTAGGTCTTGGAGTTTCTCAACCCCCAGCGATCCTTTACTTCTGAACTACTCTGATAATCTAGTTTCTTTGAATTATGCTTTCAATATAGATATAGTTTCTTTCAATTTAGTTTAACTTTCATTTGAGTCAAGCCAACTTCTGAATAATATATATATAAAAGAATTAGTCTTAATTTAGTTCCACATCGCATCATCTCTTTTGTTCTGCATCATTTTTGGTATCAGAGCTTTCGTCCTGCATCACTCAAACGCCAGAAACCCTCCGGAGGAGGCGGAGCTTCCCAACCAATGGCCGACCAGCGGAGACGTCGATATGCTGCATTGACCGTCCCGAGTGGAGCTACAAAGATGGCCCAGACATTGTCAAGAGGTCGAGGGGCTCTAATGCCATCACCTTCTCCGATGAGGACCTCCTGAAGTCCCATGTTTTTGAAAACGATCCTGTAGTTGTGTTTGGCAGTGATTGCCAACTACGATGTAAGAAGAATATTTATAGATTATGGAAGCTCCACGGAGGTATTACTATATGATGCTTTCGTAAGAATGAACCTATCTAGGTCAATGCTGCAAGAATCCCCCATACCGTTGACAGGTTTTGGAAGAAATTCCATCAGAGTTGAGGGGGAGATAGTTCTCCCCGTAACGATTGGGACGGAGCCTTTCCAGAAAACTCTCCCCATCAACTTTGTGGTCGTCTGGATGACCTCAGCTTATAATGCCATTTTGGGCCAACTGGCTCTCAATAAGTTTTGAGCCATCGTGTCTACTTATCATTTGTTGGTGAAGTTTCCAACCAGGAGCGGGGTCGGAGTTATGAGGGGAGACCGTCAGGATGGCCAGACAGTATTTAACTATTCTGAATCAACAGTCAGAAGTCCGTCCTACTTTGGAGCAGCTTGACCCGAGGGCTGAGGCCGATGGCCATGGTCAGCCAGACAAAAAAATATTGTTTGTCCCCTTTCGGGAGGATGACCCCACCAAAGTCCTCCATATTGGAAGCTCCCTTAGCGAAGACATCAAGTCAGAGCTGATCGGCTTCCTTAGGAATAACACCGATGTCTTTGCTTGGTCGGCGTCGGACATGCCGGGCATACCATCGTATTTTATCACTCAACAGATCAAGGTGGATCCGACCTACAGTCCCATCCGGCAGAAGAAGAGGAGCTTCGCTGCTGAAAGGCAGAGAGCTATCGACGAAGAAGTAAAGAAGCTCTCTGACGCTGGCTTCATCAGGAAAGCTCACTACCTTGAATGGCTAGCGAATGTTGTTATGGTGAAAAAGGCTTACGGGAAGTGGAGGATCTCTGTAGATTACACCGACCTCAACAAGGCTTGTCCGAAGGATAGCTTCCCCATGCCAAAGATTGATCAACTGGTGGATGCTACGGCCGGCCACCAGCTCCTCAGCTTTATGGATGCCTTCTCTGGCTATAACCAGGTCAAGATGCATCCGGTGGCGGAGGAGAAGACTGCCTTCATCACCGACAAAGGCATATACTATTACAGGATGATGCCCTTCGGCTTGAAGAATGCCTGTGTCACCTTCTAAAGACTGATCAACTGAGTGTTTGAAGGGCAGCTAGGCAAAAATATGGAGGCTTATGTGGATGATATGATTGTAAAGAGCCTCCATAAGGCCGACCACATCAAGGACCTGTGGGAATCATTTGACGCACTCAGACGTCATCGAATGAAGCTGAATCTCACGAAGTGCACTTTTGGGGTAACTTCTGGCAAGTTCCTCGGCTTCTTAGTTACACAGAGAGGAATTGAAGTAAACCCGACAAGATAAGAGCTGTCATTGAGATGGTACATCCGACCAACAAGAAACAAGTGCAAGAGCTCACAGGCCGAATTGCCTCCCTCAGTCATTTCATCTCCCGTTTGGCTGAAAAGTCCCTGCCATTCTTCAAGACCATGCGCTGGTCGAAAAGTTTCATTTGGACTGACAATTGTCGGTCAGCTTTCAAAGCCCTGAAAGAATATTTGAAGAATCCCCCATTATTGGCCAAATCGACGAAGGGGGAGCCTTTGTATCTCTACCTGTCGGCATTGGATGAGACGGTCGGTGCCGTCCTTGTGCGAGTTAGAGAGGACGGTCAGCAAAAGCCTATCTATTATATCAGTAAAGTCCTCCATGATGTCGAAACAAGGTACCCTAGGATTCAGAAGCTGGTTTATTCTTTGGGCATATCACCAAGCAGCTCCGACTGTACTTCCAGGTGCATCCGATTGTGGTGATGACCGACCAACCTCTTAAGGCGATCCTCCGGAGTCTGGACATATCCGGTCGGCTCGCCAAGTGGGCTATCAAACTTGGCGAGTTCGACATATCCTTCCAATCTCGATCTACCTTGAAGGCCCAGGTAATTGCTGACTTCATTACAGAGTGCACCTGGAAGCAGAGGTGTCCCCTCAAATGGCCAAAGCACCTGAAGCTGACACCGTCTTGAAGCCGAACCATCCTGGACCCTCCATGTGGACGGAGTGTCCAACCTTGCAGGCTGCGGGGCCGGCCTGATCTTAGCCGACCCAGATGGAGAAAGCCTGGAGTATGCATTACATTTTTCATTTCAGGTGTCAAACAATCAGGCGGAGTACGAAGCCCTCCTCACAGGATTGCGAATCGCCAACGAGCTAGGCATCGACCAAGTCAGAGCTTTCTCCGACTCCCAACTGGTGGTGAACTAGATAAAGGGCAAATTCGAAGCAAGGGAGCCTACCCTGACTAAATACTTGGATAAGGTAAAGAGTCTCATATCTTGGTTCAAATTCTTTGAGATTCTCCATATACCCCGCCTGCAGAACTCTCGGGCGGATGCATTATCGAAGCTGGCCACGGCTGCCATCGCTACCTTCGACCGAACCTTTATGGAGCACCTGCGGCATCCAAGTATCATGGAGGAGCTGACCGAGGTCCACCAAGTGGAACAGGAAATCTCTTGGATGGATCCAATTCTTGCTTTCCTGGTCAAAGGGACTCTTCCGAAAGATCCGACTGAGGCCATGCGAGTGCACTGGACGGCCTCTAAGTACATCATCCTTGACAACGTCTTGTACAAGCGATCATTCTCATAGCCACTGCTGAAGTATTTGGGGCTGATCGATGCGGACTATGTACTCAGAGAAGTCCATGAAGGCATCTATGACGACCACCTTGGAGGAAGGGCCCTGGCCTACAAGATCATCCGACAGGGGTACTATTGGCCTACCATTTAGAAAGATGCATCGGACTTCGTCCAAAGGTGCGACACATGTCAAAGATACTCCATCATCCAAAGGAGCCCTGCCAGCCAGCTGACTCCGATCACTGCACTATGGCTGTTCACACAGCGAGGGATGGATATTTTGAGACCCTTTCTCCCGGTGTCCGGGCAATGGAAGTTTCTACTTGTGGCCATTAACTACTTCACCAAATGGGTGGAGGCTAAACTGCTGGCATAAATAACAGAGGCCAAGGTAGAGAACTTCATCCAGAATGGCATTATCTTTCAATTCGGCATTCCACAGACAATCATTACCGATAATGGAAGGTAGTTCGACAACTCTAAGTTCCAGGACTTCTTTAAGCAATATCACATCTCCCATCGGCTTACGTCGGTCGGTCACCCTCATTCCAATGGAGAAGCTGAGGTCACCAATCGGACGATTCTGCACTAACTAAAGACCCGACTAAATGAAGCCAAAGGGCTTTGGACAGAAGAACTCCACTCAACGCTATGAGCATATCGGACGATCGCCCGAACGGTGACCGGGGAGGCTCCATTCAACCTTACTTACATAAGTGAAGCCATCATCCCCGTTGAGATCTCTCTGCAATCCTTACGGATTGATCACTGTGCCGAACGGCTAACTCTAAGCAGTGAAGGCTAACCTGGACCTACTTGAAGAAATTGGACTCCGAACAAGCTTGAAGATGGTGACCTACCGTCAGAAAATGGCAAAATATTACAACTCATGGGTCAAGGCGCGAGTTTTTCGAGTCGAAGATCTAGTGTTGCGGAGGACGGAGATTTCAAGACCGACCGAGCAAGGCAAACTTTTTCCAAATTGGGAAGGACCTTATCGAGTCGTTGAAGTAATCCGGGCCGGAACCTATCGACTCGAGCATTTGGACGGACGGCAGATAGCATGCCCGTGGAATGTAGACAACCTTTGCAAGTATTATCAATAAAGTCTGCCACTCTTTTTATGAAGCACTTCCGAAAGTCCGACTCCGGTCGACAAAGGCTCTAGGGCAGCCCACTTTCGAAGGACCGACTCCGGTCAGCAAAGGCTCTAGGATAGCCCACTTCCGAAGGACCGACTCCGTTCGCAAAGGCTCTAAGGCAGCCCACTTCCAAAAGTCCGACTCCGTTGGCAAAGGCTCTAGGGCAGCCCACTTCCAAAAGTTCGACTCCGGTCGACAAAGGCTCTAAGACAGCCCACTTCCGAAAGTCTGACTCCGGTCGGTAAAGGCTCTAGGACAGCCACTTCCAAAAGTCCGACTTCGGTCGGCAAAGGCTCTAGGACAGCCCACTTCTGAAAGTCCGACTCTGGTCGGCAAAGGCTCTAAGGCAACCCAATTCTGAAAGACCGACTCTGGTCGGCAAAAGGCTTTAAAGCAGCCCATTTCGAAGGTCTGACTCCGGTCGGCAAAGGCTCTAGGGTAGCCTACTTCCGAAAGTCCAACTCCGGTTGGCAAAGGCTCTAAGGCAGCATTCCGAAAGTCTGACTCCGGTCGGCAAAGGCTCTAGGACAGCCCACTTCCAAAATCCAACTCCAGTCGGCAAAGGCTCTAGGGTAGCCCACTTCCAAAAGTCCGACCGGTCGCAAAGGCTCTGAGGCAGCCCATATCCAAAAGTCGACTCCGGTCAGCACTATCTCTGGGTTCAGACCAGCCGACGAACCAACACATTGGAAAAATTCTAAGTAAATCGGTTTGGCCTATGCTACAGTCCTTCACCCATCTGCACTATCTTCGAGTTCGGACAAGCCGACGGATCAACACTTAAGAAGAAAATCCTAAGTAAATTGATCCAGCCGGGGGCTACAGTCCAACGGCATCCTAGCCACTCTCGACTTCGGATGAGCTGATGGATCAACACTTAGGGTAAAGTTCTAAAGTAGCTTGGTTAGCTCTGAGCTACTATCCAACGTCTACTCCGATGGTCCGACCATCCGCTCAGACAAGCCGACGGGCCCATACTTAGAAAAATTTCAAAAGCAATGACTTCAGTCAATCTCACTAATTAATGACGCAAGCATACACAAGAGATACTATAAAAAGTTCTATTGAATTAAAGAGTTCTTTACAAAATGGAAGGTCAGACCTTTATAAACATCTAGGTCTGACCCTCGAGAAGTATAGATAAAGTGTCGACTTCGGCTTCCTCGACTCCTCCTGAAGCTCCAACGGGAATGGTTGCTGCTCCCACATCGGCTTCGGCTTGGGCATCCGATCCGGCCGCCACTACGACAGCTTTGGTGGGACTCTCGACTGCACTGGCGATCAGATCCGCCACCTCTGCGATCTCCTCTTCCACCGACTTTGGTGGCTGAAGGGAGGAGAGATCGAGTTTCGGAAAGGCGGCGCTAACCTTCTCCAGACACTCTTCGTATCCATGGTCGAAGCTGACTATGCCAGCCTCGTTCATTTCCTCCACGAAGTCTTTGGAGGCTTTATACTCAGCTACGGCCTTTTCACTTGCCATCTTCAGTAGTTCCTGGGTTGTCTTCAGCAGACCCTTGTACCGCTCCACCACTGTCTGGTGACCCTTTGCACGCCTCTCGGATTTGGCCAGGCACTTCCCCTCCTTCGCCAGCTGGCGGGTCAGAGCTTTGACCTTCGACTTCTTATTTTTCAGCCTCACCTCCTGGTCAACCTCCTGGGCCAGCGAGTCTTCGAGCTGCTTCCTTTGGGCCCCAACTCGGCTCACAAGGCAGACATTTCTCCTTCGACCGCCCGAAGACAGGTCAGCTCTGCCCTGGCAGCTATCAGCGCCACCCATGCGGTGTCCCTCGCCGCCTCCGCTCTCTTGGTCAAGTGCTCCTTCAGATGGAGCAACTCATCCAAGCCATCGTCTACCAGCAACGAGTCCTGGATGAGCTGCCGATAGATATACAGTTAGAAAATTATAAACAATGAAGTAAGGGTTGAAGGCTCGAACCTGAAACTCACCCCCAATAAGTGATGGAGAGTACTCCTGATGGCCTCGTTCACCGACCATCCGTCGGCACCGGTAACAGCCCTATGGAGCTGCTCTTTGACCTGTTTGGCATCATGGATAGCTTGCCACCTCTGGTAGTCCCCATCATCGCCGACGTCATCGGCCCTCCCCTGGGAGGTCGTCGGCCCTTCAGCCACTTGGTCCCCACGGACCGTCAGAGAAGTCTCCTCCATCAGATCTAGTGGCGGAGAGGATGGAGTCGTCTCTACCCTGGTCGGTGCAGGACGTTCCTCTCCCGCCCAAGTAGCTGACTGCCGACTGATGACGAACGCTCCAGTGCCATCGCCCTTTGGCGTTCCGCCAGCGGTACGTCATCTTCTGACTCCACCGAAACTATTATCGGGGATGGCTCTTCCGTCCATTGCTTCATCGGCCTCTCTGGCATCGGCTCTGATGCCCATTGTCTCTTCGGCTCCTGAGGGGTTAGTTCTGAAATGCGGACGGCCCTCCTCTATGCCGACCGTGTTGAAAGGATCGCTCGATCTGGCTTCATTTTTCCACCTGCCAGCAAACAAGGTTAGAGTCAGTAACAACATCAAAATCAATAAAAGAAAGAACAGTAGGTCCCTCTCAACGACCTCCGTCCTACTTAGCATATGATGTTGGCTGATTCCAGCCCGATGGAGACTCCCCTCTTGGAGCAGGAAGCCGACAAACTTTGGGTCTTCGTCATTCAGCTTATGGAAGTCGGCCTCATCGGCCCTCGATACCTTCCTTCTATTTATGGCATTCGGCCTCGGCTCTCTCCACACTGAATCAAGCCCCACGGTTTTAGGCTGTCTACGAAAAAGTATCGGGACTTCCATCCATGAATGGCTGACGGAAGTCCTCCTAATATCTTCCGACCAGGACGGGGGCTGAACATCCACCACTCCTGACTCCGGAAGTCCTGTTTCAAGAGAAAAAAGTTCAAAAACAATGATGGCCTTGGCTCAATGTCAGCCTCCCGACAAGGAACCACAAAACCGCAAAGCACCCGAATACTGTTCGGGGTCAGCTGGGAAGGTGTAATCATATACAAGTTGAAAACCTGGACGAAAAAGTTATGGAGGGGAAATTGGAGACCGGCTTTCAGATGATCTTTGTACAAGGAAAGGTCTCCTAAATTTAGGGGGTCGTTCACCCTACCCTTATGGCTGGGGATGGTCAAGTGAAAGGTGGAGGGGATGCTGTACATGACCCTAAGACTTTTAGCCCTCTCCCGGGTCATGGTCGAAGGGATGTAATACGAGCCAGGTTCCTTATTCCCACGAGCCGAACTCCGACTCCCAGAGGCTATCCTAATGGAGTTGCAGAAAAGGAGGAAGACGGTTGTGGGACTAACTTGGACTTCTGGCTTTCTAAGGATGCTAGAGCAGCGGAAGGAGGAGGCTTTCTCTCCAAACCAAGACGCGGTGGAAAACTCTCTTTGAGCGTTGGTCCCTCCCTTTTATAGGCACCAGGGGGCAGATTCCCAATGCCTCCCACGTGCCGCGACCTGACGGCAAGCAGCTTGGCTCTCGGGTTTAGCGAGAATCCGATGGGACGTGCCGGATGGTATCTGGTCTAATCATGCAAAATCTATCTTTGCTAAGGAGTTTAGTGAAAATATTAGCACAACCGCTTCCAGTTGCTATATATTCAGCTTCCGTTGTTGGTAGAGCAACTGAATTCTGTTTCTTGCTACTCCATGAAATCAAATTAACTTCAAAAAATTGACAAGTTCTACTCGTACTTTTTTCATCAAGTTTGTACCCTGCAAAATCAGCATCTGAATATGCAATTAATTTAAATGATAAATCTCTAGAGTACCAAAGTCCAATATCAATAGTGCTAGACAAATATCTAAGTATGCATTTTATAGCTAATAAATGAGACTCTTTGAGAGCAGACTGATATCTTGCACACATACATACACTGAACATTATATCTGGCCTACTTGAAGTCAAATATAACAATGAACCAATGATACCTCTATATAACTTTTGATCAACATTTTTACCTGATTCATCTTTGTCAAGCTGGTATTCTCCATTCCAGAGTTCTTTAAGATTTCTCTTGTATACTTAGCTTGGTTGATGAAGATCCCCTCTTTTGTTTGCTTAATTTGGAGTTTGAGAAAGAAGTTAAGCTCACCCATCATGCTCATCTCGAATTTTTCCTGCATTAGCTTTGCAAACTCTTGACAAAGATGTTCATTAGTAGCATCGAAAATGATGTCATCTATATAAACTTGTACTACTAAGAGATCATCGTTCTCCTTTTTCAAAAATAAAGTAGTGTCCACATTTCCTCTTGAAAAACCATTCTTAAGCATAAATTTACTTAGTCTATCATACCAAGCTCTTGGCGCTTGTTTCAAACCATACAAAGCTTTATGAAGTTTAAAAATATGATTGAAAAATTTATGATTTTCAAAACCAGGGAGCTGATCTATATATACTTTTTCTTCAATAAATTCATTTGGAAAATCACTTTTGACATCCATTTGACATAGTTTGAAATCCATAAAACATGCAAATGCTAATAATAGTCTAATTGCCTTAAGTCTAGCAACAAAAGCAAATGTTTCATCAAAATCAATCCCTTCCTCCTGATTGTAGCCTTTGGCAACTAGCCTAGCTTTATTCCTAGTAACTATTCCATTTTCATCAAGCTTATTTCTAAAAATCCATTTTGCACCAATTATTGTAACATTAGTAGGTCTTTCAACTAAAGCTAGGCTAGTAACTATTTCAGTCGGCTGTCTGCCTCTTACGGCATCTTCTGACAGGCATCAAAGTGGGCCACAAACTTCTGCCCTAACTGGACGAAGGAGTTGATGCTCTCCGACTCCAAACGGGTGAACCACCCCGGGCTGCCTTCCGAAGAGTGGCTGGAAAGGTGACGTAGAGGAGGGCGTTGGTGGCCCCCTGGACCCTCATGAGGGCCCTGTAGCTTTTCAGGTAGTCCAGGGGATCGGTGGTCCCATCGTAAGGGTCCACTTGCGGCATACGAAACCGATCTGGGATCGGCTCCTCTTGGACTTCTCGAGAGAAAGGGGGACGGGCGTTGTAGCCCGCTGGCTCGCTAGTGGAGCCCGGTAGATTGGCAAACCAGCGGGATAATTTTGCCAGCTTGCGGTCATGCTCCTCGAGGTGCTTCTACACCATGCACCTGATGGCTTTGTCAGTGGACCCCTCCGCCGAAGGAGACGGAGAAGGTGACATGGGTGCAGGGTGCCCGTGGGGGTATCTTGCTTTTTCTATCTTGGTGGGGTTTGGACACCACCCGCTCAAGGTTTGGTGAGCTACTCTCCCTGTTGGTAGATCTAGCTCGTTGTCTTTTCGCTGGAGTTTGGTGGCTACCTCGATTGTCAGTGATGGCTTGCGGCTGCAAAGGCCTTCCTTGGAAGGAATGCAGGTTGTCGCGAGGTACTGCGGCATGGGCCGTAGGAGTTCCTGGCTACTGATGAGTAGCCAAGGACCGGTACTGGTGCTGAAGCTGGTGCACTACCATGGCAAGGATCTGCATCTGCTGGGTGAGTGCAGCCAGTTGAGATTCTGCTGGAGGCGGTTGAGCTGGAGTGGGTGGCTCCACCTCTGGGTTATGCGGGTTCCCTCGGGAAGGGGAGTCTCCTACACGACTGGTGGAGACCTCTCTCGCCCACGTCGTCACCATCCTTCCATCGAACTGCTTGTAAGGGGGCTCAAGCTGGATCAAAGATCGCTCCTCCCCCTACCTAGCATGCCAATCTATTACTGCCAAGATCATCGTAGCCTGTAGCTGCTATAGAGGTCAGATCACCCTCCTTGTGCTCTTGGGATGTCCTGCTCCTTTGGACCTGCAAAAATGGGATTAGTGACCCGGGCCGGAAATTCCAATAGGGGCACTTCGACGGTAAAATCAGTGACGATCCAAGAGAACAGATCATTCTAGTCGAGCTCCTCTTGATGGACTCCACGCTAGGAGGAGTGAGTAGTGTGAGAGTGGGGTGCAAGTGTATCGGGATGATGGTGGCCGAGCTAGAGGGATTCTCTGTATGGCCCTTTCCCCTTGACTTGCTTGAGTTTGGTGGTGAGATAGTGGTGTTACCTTCCCACTGGGGATGCTGATGGTTCTTTTAAGCCCTGGTGGTTGTTGGGCGCCTACCTCGGGATCTTCCCCATGTCAGCAGGCACGTGTAGTGGTGTCCCGTGCCGTGAACGGGACACCTTTCCTGGTTCATGATAGGAGAACCTGCCATGCACCCTGACATTCCTTCCGGTCGCTCCGTTTCGGAAAACTTGGCAGTACCTCGATCGGAGGGCCGTCGTCTCCCGAGATTCGAATCTCCTGGTTTATTTCCTCTTTCGGGTGGTTCAGGTGGTTGGTGAAGAGCGTGGTACCTCGATCATAGGGCTTCGACTCTGAGGGGCTCGACCTCGACGTGGCTCCACTTGGCGGAGGAGGGCTGAGCTCGATTCCGGACCAAGGGAGCCCAACTTCGGGCGAGCTCGACCTGACGGAGGAGGGCAGAGCATGGCTTCAGCCTAGAGGACTCGACCTCAGAGGGGCTCCACGTGGCAGAGGAGGGCTGAGCTCGACTCCATACCACGGGGCTCAACCTCGAGGGGCTTGCTCTAGGGGATGCCGCTCGGCTCCGACCTAAGCATCCCGAGCTCGCGATCCTGACTTGGCGGAGGACGGAGCTCGGCTTCGACGAGCGGCCCCATTGTTCTGAGAGTGCTCAGCTCAGTGAAGGAGTTCGGGTAGAGTATCTGAAGAGGCGGCCTTCTCTGATGTGGCATCTGACAGCTACTCCGTATCAGCGATCCAGCCATATCATTTGCCCCCACTCCCGAGGCTCGTTAGTGCGCGCGCTCGGGTTGAAGGGAGTAATTGCGGTGCTGATGTGGAAGGCGAAGATCCGGCATAATAATGGCCATGATCACCGGTGCTTCAGAGTGGTCGAGACGTCTTACCCATCGATGGCCAGCACGTGGCGTGAATCCGTTGGTGGAGGGGCTATAATGGTATGGATGCGCCGAGTCATTTCGAAATGAAAGGAAGTTTTTATCCAAAACATCTATTCTTTCGAATTCTTCGCGCTCGCTACCGTACCCAAGTTTCCTCTTCTTCCCGATTGCCCCAGACCCTTTAAGGAACCAGGTTAGTCTTCTTCTTCTCCTTATTAGAGTAGGCTTCTTCTTCCGAGGTTAGGGCCCTCTTTCAATAGAGTCCGTCCCTTCTTCCACTTGAGTTTCTTGCTTCTTCCATCTCCATAGATGTCTCGTTTCGATCCGAGCTTCCGTCCTTCTACTAATCAGGGCGAGGCCGGTCCTTCTGTGCCGAGACCGCCATCTTCTTTCTCCGATGAGGAGGGGGAGGGGGCGCATTTCGAGTTCAGCAGGAGGTGTCCTCCCAGTCTCGTAGTTATTAGGGAACCTGGGCCTGGTCCTTCCCGTCCTTCTCATCCTTCTTCCCCATCTGAATTCGTCTATGAGTCTATCCGGTTAACAGGTCCCGGTGGGGTCGCTTCGACGATCTCTGCTGAGAAATTGGGGACCATCCGGGATATCTATGGCATCCCGCATTCTATCTGGCTTCTAATCCCCCGACCAGGGGATCGGGTTACTTCTAGTAGCCCAAGCCGAATAGCCTTCTATGAGGAGATCTTCTCCGAAGGGCTCCACTTCCCCTTTCATCCTTTCTTCATGTTGTGTTGAGCAACTACCGTCTGGTTCCTGCTCAACTCGTATCGAATGCCATTAGGACCATCTTTTCCTTCATTGTACTCTACCACTCCCATGGGTTCGTTGCCCGATTTTCCTTGTTCATGGCATTCTTCATCCTAAAGCACCACTCCACTGAGAATGGGTGCTGGTCCTTGTCTTCTCGCCCGAAGGGCATTAGGTTTGAGCTCCCCTCTTCCATCAAGGGATGGAAGAGCAAATTCTTCTTTGCAATGGTTGAGGGGGTTGATTGGGTATGGAGCGACCCGGATCAGTCCCCTAATCGAAGTTCTACGGTTGATGCGATTGACCAGGATGACTACGAGCAGCTCTGCACCATCCAGATTCTGTTCCTTGAGGTTCTACTGTCAGAGCAGAACCTCTTTGAAGTCGGGGTCGACCCAACAAGGGGGTTGGGTGAGTTCGGCTTGAGCTTTCCTTTCCTATGTGCCTTTCACCCTGTCTCTTCTGAGCTCTAACCATTGTATGATCTGTATGCAGACATGATTTTCTCGGAGAGCGACTTGCTTGCGATCACTAGGAAGAGGCCACCGGCTGGACTGGTTGAGGAGCCTCCCTCGAAACGGGCTCGGGATGAGAGTGCATCGGTGGCCGCCCTCACCGCATTGGCCGATCCGAGTAGGAGGGAGGCTAAGGCCGCTCCCTTACAGGTAGGGAGGACAGTGTCTGTAGCACCAGGGCCAAGCCAGAGGGCAGTCAGGAAGGCACAAGAGCAGTCAAGGTAACAAGAAGCAACTCCTGCCCCGGAGCCTGAGGTGGCAGTCCGGGCCAGGGCCGCAGCTACCGCCATCACCGTGTCCCCCCGTTCCCCGAGGCCTACTGTCGTTGAGGTCGAGGAGGAGGAGGTTCGAGGGGGAGCCGAACCTGTGACTGAGGCGTTGCCGCCTGAGGGGAGGCCGAGCTCCCAACCTGCCCTGAAGGGCACCTCCACTGGAGGGCAAGTGATCCGGCTCCCAAGGCGAGCAGGAGGGAAAGCGAACACCGCTGAATCCCGTTCAAACTGGGGCCGGAGAGCTCTTTGCTCTAGAACCAGGCATTGGCAGAGCGCATGATGGATTTTTCCATCCAATCATGCGACCGGCAAGAGATGGCCAGACAGCAGCTAGGGGATGCAATCAGCAGCATCTTCTCCCAGCTCTTCTCGGTAAGTGACTCTGCCCTTTTCACCCCCTTTCTTTCTTTCCTATTGGTAGCTGACCTCTTGTGTGGTGTAGATCGATGCCGAGGTCCTATTGATCAGGGACTGTTGCCAGAACTGGCTGAAGAATGATCAGCAGCGGGTAGCGGAGGTCGAGTCTCTTAAAGTCGATCTGAAGAAAAGGATCGATGCCAATGGGGTGCTTGACCTAAGGATCAAAGACCTTGAGAAACAACTCGTCGGTGCTGAGGGGTGAGCGAAGGAGCTCCAGGAAAGCCTTGACCAGGAGTGGGGCCAGTCAAAAAGCAAGACCAAGGAACTCATGGCCACCGAGAAGAGGCTAACTTCTTTCAACACCGAGGTAGTTCGGCAGAAGGGGATTGCCCAGTCCCTTCAGACCAACCTGGCAGCGACGAAGGAGAAGTTGGTTGCAGTTGAGAAGGAGGCAGCGAAGGCATCCAAGTCGGCGGAGGAAGCAAGGGAACAAGCCGCTGAGGCGAAGGAGGCCGAAGGTGCCGTGGCTAGGTACAAAGCCTCAGAGAAGTTCGCTGCCGAGTTCTATCAAACAACATCGGACTCCTTCTATAAGGGTTTTATGTACCTGCATGGCCGAGTCGAGGCATTCGTTCCCGATGAGGGCCGCCACTGCCTCAGGTATCCTTAGGCTTCGGACATGGAGCCGGACCTGGATGCAGACATTGTAGAAGTTCCTATTCCCAAACCTTCCCAGCTTGTGGTGGTTGTCGAGGCCAGAGCTGTGCCGCCCGAGGTCGGAGCTGCACGAGAAGAGGCCCCTGGAGATGAAACTTCGCAACCTTACAGCCCTGCCGAGGGGGCAGCCCGGGTAGAATAGGTTTTTCTTCTACTTTCTTCTTTTTGTATTTGATCTGGGTCACCCGGCATGTCGGGGGCCCAAGGGTGCTTGTAAGTGGTTGAAAGATTTTTAATGAAATGAGATTTTCGTGCTATCTGTTCCTGAGCACTACTTGCCTCTCCCTTCTTTTCTTCTTTCTTCTCTCTCTCTTTTTTTTTTGAGGTATGTGGTGAGATCAGAGAGGAGGGCTCCACTTTGTCTGGGACTTGGTCTTCAGGCTTCGGTGCTGGTGAGCTGGGCTCAGGACTTTGATGGCCCGAGAGTTAGGCTCGGGTCTTCAATGTCTTGGAGCTCGGCTCGAGAACTTGCTGGCCAGAGAACTGGGCCCCGGTCCATGGTTCCTGAGAGCTGGGCTCAGGTCTTCAATGTCTTGGAGCTAGGCTCGAAGACTTGTTGGCCAAAGAGCTGGGCCCCGGTCCATGGTTGCCTGAGAGCTGGGCTCAGGTCTTGGTGTCTTGGAGCTAGGCTTGAAGACTTGCTGGCCAAAGAGCTAGGCCCTGGTCCATGGTTGCCTGAAAGCTGGGCTCAGGTCTTGGTGTCTTGGAGCTAGGCTCGAAGACTTGTTGGCCAGAGAGCTGGGCCTCGGTCCATGGTTGCTTGAGAGCTGGGCTCAGGTCTTGGTGTCTTGGAGCTAGGCTCGAAGACTGTCGTCCGGAGAGCTGGGCCCCGAGTCTTGATCGCTTGAGAGCTGGGCTCAGGTCTTGATGTCTTGGAGCTAGGCTCGAAGACTTGCTGGCCGGAGAGCTAGGCCCCGGTCCATGGTTGCCTAAGAGCTGGGCTCAGGTCTTGGTGTCTTGGAGCTAAGCTCGAAGACTTGTCATCCGGAGAGCTAGGCCCCGGGTCTTGATCGCCTGAGAGCTGGGCTCAGATCTTGGTGTCTTGGAGCTAGGCTCGAAGACTTATCGTCGGAGAGCTGGGCCCCGGGTCTTGATCGCCTGAGAGCTGGGCTCAGGTCTTGGTATCTTGGAGCTAGGCTCGAAGACCTGTTGGCCAGAGAGTTGGGCTCCGGGTCTTGATTGCCTGAGAGCTGGGCTCAGGTCTTGGTGTCTTGGAGCTAGGCTCGAAGACTTGTCGTCCGGAGAGCTAGGCCCCGGGTCTTAATTGCCTGAAAGCTAGGCTTAGGTCTTGGTATCTTGGAGCTAGGCTCGAAGACTTGTCGTCCGGAGAGCTGGGCCCCGGGTCTTGATGGCCTGAGAGCTGGGCTCAGGTCTTAGTATCTTGGAGCTAGGCTCGAAGACTTGTCATCTGGAGAGCTGGGCCCTGGGTCTTAATCGCCTGAGAGCTGGGCTCAGGTCTTGGTATCTTGGAGCTAGGCTTGAAGACTTGTCATCCAGAGAGCTGGGCCCGGGTCTTGATCGCTTGAGAGCTGGGCTCAGGTCTTAGTATCTTGGAGCTAGGCTCGAAGACCTGTTGGCCAGAGAGCTGGGCTCCGGGTCTTGATCACCTGAGAGCTGGGCTCAGGTCTTGGTGTCTTGGAGCTAGGCTTGAAGACTTGTTGGCCGTAGAGCTAGGCTCGGGGTCTTGATCGCCTGAGAGCTGGGCTCAGGTCTTGGTGTCTTGGAGCTAGGCTCGAAGACTTGTTGGCCAGAGAGCTGGGCTCCTGGTCTTGATCGCCTGAGAGCTGGGCTTTGGTCTTGGGCCGGGCGATAATATTCCTGCAAGGCAGATAACCTTTTGCGCAAAGAAAAATCTTTATTATTAATGGAAGAAAGCCGTACACTACTGATAGTATCTTCTTATATTGCAGGCATTCCATGTTCGAGGGAACCTGACACCGTCAAGATCCTCGAGGTAGTAGGCTCCATGTAGGAGGGCCCCAGCCACTTTGTAAGGGCCTTCCCAGTTTGGCAAGAGCTTGCCACACTCCCAGGGTTGAGATGCTTTAGCTCGGTGCAGCACCAGGTCCCTGGGTCTGAAGACTTTTGGCCTTGCCTGCGCGTTATAGTACCAGGCCACTCATTGCCGGTATGCCGCCATTCGGAGCCGAGCTTTGTCCCTTGTTTCTTCGAGGAGGTCTAAGTTGAGCAGAAGGTGTGCCGAGTTCTGTGCTTCGTCGTACTGCTATACTCGTAGTGTGGGTATGCCGAGTTCAACCGGGATGACTGCCTCGGTGCCAAAGATAAGGTTGAAGGGCATCTCGTCAGTTACCGTTCTGGGCATTGTATGATAGGCCGACAGGAAACTTGGGAGTTCTTCTATCCACCTGCCCTTGGCTTGGTCCAGCCTGGTTTTGAGTCCTTGGAGGATGGTCCGATTAGTCACCTCGGCCTTCCCATTCGTTTGGGGGTGGGCTATCGAGGTAAAGCGATCTTGGATGCCGTGCTCAGTGCAAAATCCTTTGAACTCCCGGTTATCAAATTATCGCCCATTGTCGGTGATGATACAGTGGGGGAGAATGAAGCAGCAGATAACTGACTTCCAGAAGAATTGGCAGACATTGGCTTCAGTGATCTGAGCTAGCGGTTCTGCTTCGACCCACTTGGTGAAGTAGTCAATTGCCACTAGCAGGACCCTTCGTTGTCCCAGTGCAGGGAGAAATGGTCCAAGGATGTCCATTCCCCACTGAGCAAAGGGCCAAGGGGATGAGAGCTGGGAGATCGGTGCCGCCGGCTAGCACTGTATATGGGCATGGCGCTGGCACTTGTCACACCTCTTGACAAAGTCGGCGGCATCCTCCCTCATAGTCTTCCAGAAGTACCCCTAGTGAAGAGCTTTGTATGCCAGTGTTCTCCCTCCCACGTGGTTCCCATAGAGGCCTTCGTATATCTCCTAGAGTACGAAGGCCGCCTCTGTGGGCCTAAGGCACTTCAGGAGCGGGTAGGAGTGAGATCGACAGTAGAGCTGGCCTTCCATCAAAATGAACCGGGAGGCCTTCTTCTTGATGAGGCTGGCTTCCATGCGGTCCTCTGGCAAGGTGCCATCAGTGATGTACTTGACATACTTGTCCAACCAGCTTGGCTCCGGGATGACTTGTTTCACCTCCTCTGGGCCTTCGTAGCTTGGATTCTTGAGGTACTCGATGTAGGCGCGCCCCAGTGATGAGTCCAGCAGGGTCGTGAGCCTCGATAGTGCATCTGCACATGCATTCTCCCCCCGGGGAATGTGGAAAATGCTGAAGCGTCGGAAGCCTGTCGTGCTTGAGCGGACTTGTTCCAGGTACCTCATCATCTGGGGATCTCTAGCCTCATATTCTCTAGAGACTTGCCCGGTAACTAGTTGGGAGTCGGTAAAGACCTTCAAGCTCTGCATGCCCAGCTTGCGGGAGACTTTCAGACCCGCGAGGAGCATCTCATACTCTGCCTGGTTGTTTGTTGCAGCGAATTTGAAGTGGAGAGCACATTCTGTCACCACCCCATCGCTGTTGGCGACGATGAGGCTTGCTCCGCTCCCACCGGAATTGGATGCGCTATCACGTGGAGGATCCAGGGCTCCTCCTCTGGTCCGACCTCCGCTTGGCGCTCCGTCATTGTCTATTCAGGCTCCTCGGCGAGCCCTGTGCATTTGACTACGAAGTCGGCTAGGACTTGGGCCTTCTACGAAGACCTCGATCGATACGTTATGTCGAACTCGCTCAGCAGCAGGGACCACTTAGCTAGTCTCCTAGAGGTCTCGAGGTGGCTAAGCATGGTCCTCAGCGGCTGGTCTGTCACGATCACAATGGGGTGTGCTTGGAAATATAGCCTGAGGTGCTTATCAGACATTATTAGTGCAAAAATGAGTTTCTCAGAGCGAGTATACCTGATCTCCGCTTCGTGGAGGATTTTGCTGGTGTAGTACACCGGCTTCTAGGACCCGTCCTCGTCTGCACGGACGGGGATCGAGCTGACTGCTCTGGGTGTGACCGCCAGATAAAGCAGGAGCTCCTCCCCTTCCTCTGGTCTGGAGAGCAGCGGAGGAGTGGCCAGGAACTCCTTCAATTCTTAGAAGGCCGTTCTGCACTCCTCCGTCCAGGTGAAGTCGTGCATCTTGCGCAGCACCTTGAAGAAAGGGAGGTAGCGATCGGCCAACCTCGAGATGAACCGGCTCAGTGCTGCAATCCGCCCCGTCAAGCCTAGACCTGCTTCTTGGATGTCGGGTGCTCCATGTCAATGATCGCCTGAACCTTCTCTGGGTTTGCTTCAATGCCCCTCTAAGTGACCATAAAGCCAAGAAACTTTTCCGCCGCTACTCCAAAGGTTCACTTCATCGAGTTCAGCTTCATCTGGTGCTTTCGAAGGTTGTGGAAGGCTTTAATGAGGTCGGCGACATGGTCCGAGCTCGGCTTGCTCATAACAAGCATGTCATCCACGTACACCTGCATGTTCCGGCCAATATGGTCTTTGAAGACCATATTGACCAAACGCTGGTATGTGGCTCCGGCATTCTTCAGACCAAAGGGCATCATCCTGTAGCAGTACGTTCCTTGGTCAGTGATGAAGGCGGTGTGCTCCTTGTCCTTTAGGTGCATCCGGATCTGATTGTATCTGGAGAATGCATCCATGAAGGAGAGGAGCCTGTGCCCTGAGGTGGCATCCACCAACTGATCGATCTTCGACAGGGGAAGCTGTCCTTCGGGCATGCCTTGTTGAGATCGGTGTAGTCCACACAGATCCTCCATTTGCCATTGCTCTTCTTTACCATCACCACATTCGCTAGCCAGCTCGGATATTGCACCTCCCGAACGAAACCGGCGGTAAGGAGTTTGTCTACTTCCTCATTGATGGTCGCCTGCCTCTCCGGGGTGAAGCTTCTCTTCTTTTGTCTAACTGGTCGGTGCTTTGGATCAATGCTCAGCTTGTGAGTGATGATGTTAGTGGGGATACCTGGCATGTCCACCGCTGTCCAGGCGAACACATCTGCATTCATCTGCAGGAACTCCAAAAGGTGGACCCTCTCCTCATCCTGTAGCTGGGCCCCGATATGCACCGTCTTTGCAGGATCATCTCTGAGTGGATAGGAGAGCAAGCGTTCGACCGGGCTTTCCCTGGGGTCTTGAGAACTTTGGTCAAGATCGTCCGCCCTGGGATTACCCTCGAGGGCCGTTGCCCCAGGGAAGGGTTTGGAAACAGTGCTGCACCGGCTGGGGTGCTCTCCTCATCTCTCCGACACCGTAAAGGATTGGGAACTACACAAGTAGTCTCCTGGTGGAGACAACGGTGTCGAGCATGTTGAGCTAGGGTCGGCCAAGGATCATGTTGTAGGCTGAAGGGAGCCTGACAACCATGAAGATCATTATGACGGTACTCTGTCGAGGTGGGGTCCCGGTAGTTACTGGGAGAGTAATCTCTCCCTCAACCCTCACAGAATCACCCATGAAATCGACAAGGGGAGTGTGCATAGGTCTGAGTTGAGTAGGGGAAAGGTTCATTCTGGAGAAAGCATCGTAGAAGAGCACATCCGTGGAGCTTCCACTATCAACCATGATGCATTTTACAGGATGCTTCACGATCATCATCTCGACGACCACGGCATTGTTATTTACATTCCCCCCCCCGTCTACCCCCTCTCTCATAAAGGGAAGTACATTTTCAGAATGCCTTGTCCCTAGGCCTTCTTGGATGCGCGCTCGGCTCCCCAGCATATCATCCCAACTGGCTTCTCGGTAGGGCAGTTGTCGACCATTGGAGCTGGCAGGAGGGCAATGAGTGCCCGAGGTTATGCTTGAGGTCTGCCCTCCACAAACCTTTTGAGGTAGCCCTTCTTGATGAGTTCTTCAATCTCCCTCTTGAGGTTACGGCATTCCTCAGTGTCATGGCCGTGGTCGTGGTAGAAGCGACAATAATTCGTTTTGTCACGGCCAGCGGATGGCTTCATCGAAGGTGGGCACTTCAGGTAGGGCTCACCTTCGATCTCTATGAGGATATTCATCCTCGGGGCAAGGAGGGGGGTGTAACTCCCCTCGGGAATGGGAGCGCTTCTCATTCTAGGTCCCTGCCGGAAGCTCGGAGCTGGAGGTCCCGGATTCCGCATCCTGGATGCCTTCAATGGGGGTTGGTTTCTTCAGCGGCTTCCCGTCGAGCTCTGCCTCATACGATCCGCCTCCTCGGTGTGGATGTACTTCTGAGCTCAGAGGAGGAGCTCGGAGTAGCTCTTGGGGGGTTTCTTATCGAGCGAGTAAGTCAGGCGGGAAGTCTTGAGTCCTCATTTCAAAGCCAACATGGCAACTGGCTCCTCGAGATTGTAGATCTCCAACACAGCCTTGAAACGAGCCACATAGTCCTGCAAGGGCTCGCGATCCTACTGCCTGATGGAGAAGAGGTTGTCTGTCTCTCGCGACATCTTTCGATAGGTGTCGAAGTGGGCCACGAACTTCTACCCCAACTGGATGAAGGAGTTGATGCTCTCCGGCTCAGATGAGTGAACCACACCCGGGCTGCCTTCTGGAGAGTGGCAGAAAGGCGATGCAAAGGAGGGCATCGGTGGCCCCATGGACCCTCATGAGGGTCCTATAGCTTTCCAGGGGTCCACGGGGTCGGTGGTCCCATCATAAGGGTCCACCTGCGGCATATGGAACCGATCTGGGATCGGCTCCTCTTGGACTTCTCAGGAGAAAGGAGGACAGGCGTCGTAGCTCGCTGGCTCGCTAGTGGAGACCGGTAGATTGGCAAACCGACGGGATAATTCTGCCAGCTTGCGGTCATGCTTTTTCAGGCACTTCTCTGCCATACACCTGATGGCTTCGTCAGTGGACCCCTCCGCCGAAGGAGACGGAGAAGGTGACATGGTGCAGGGCACCCGTGGTGGGGGGTCTTGCTTTTTTGCCTTGGTGGGGTTTGGACACCACCCGCTTAAGATTTGGTGAGCGACTCTCCCTGTCGGCAGATCCAGCTCGTTGTCTTTTTCCAGAGTTTGGTGGCTACCCCGGTTGTCAGTGATGGCCCACGGCTATGAAGGCCTTCCTTGGAAGGAACGTAGACTGTCGTGGGGTGCTACGGCATGGGCCATGAGAGTCCTTGGCTACTGATGAGTAGCTAAGGACCGGTACTGGTGCTGAAGCTGGCGCACTGCCATGGCAAGGATCTGCATCTGTTGGGTGAGTGTAGCCAGCTGAGATTCTGCTAGAGGCAGTTGAGCTGGAGCAGGTGGCTTCACCTCTGGATTATGTGGGTTCCCCCGAGAAGGGGAGTCTCCCGCACGATTGGTGGAGACCTCTCTCACCCGTGTCGTCACCATCCTTCCGTTGAACTGCTTGTAAGGGGGCTCAAGCTGGATCAAAGATCGCTCCTCCCCCTACCTGGCGCGCCAATCTGTTGCCGCCAAGATCATCATGGTCTATAGCTGCTATCGAGGATGGATCGCCTCTCTTGTGCTCTTAGGATGTCCTGCTCCTTTGGACCTGCAAAAATGGGGTTAGTGACCCGGGCCGAGGATTTCGGTGGGGGCACTCCGACGGTCAAGTCAATGACGATCCAGGGAACAGATCCTCTTGATCGAGCCCCTATTGATGGACTCCATGCTAGGAGGAGTGAGTAGTGTGAGAGAGGGGTGCAAGTGTGTCAGGAGGATGGTGGCCAAGCTAGAGGGATTCTCTGTGTGGCCCTTTTCCCTTGACTTGCTTGAGTTTGGTGGTGAGATAGTGGTGTTACCTTCCCACTGTGGGTGCCGATGGTTCTTTTAAGCCCTGGTGGTTGTTGGGCGCCTACCTTGGGATCTCCCCCGTGTCAGCAGGCACGTGTAGTGGTGTCCCATGCCGTGAACGGGATGCCTTTCCCGGTTTGTGATAGGAGAACCTGCCATGTGCCCTAACATTCCTTCCGGTCGCTCCATTCTAGGAAACTCGGCAGTGCCTCGATCGGGTGGCCGCCATCCCTCGAGATTCGAATCTCCTGGTTGACTTCCTCTTTCGGGTGGTTCAGGTGGTTGGTGAAGAGCGTGGTGCCTCGATCACAGGACTTCTTCTTTTTTTAGTATAAGTGGTGGTCACGGACAGTTATTATGGCCAGGTGGGTGCCTTTTCACGACCCTCGGGTGGCACACGCCTCCTGGGATGACGGTGCTACCTCCCCGCTTGCTGGTGTGTTCGCCCGAGCTGGAGACCAAGCTGGAAGGCAGGGCTCGACTCCAAGGGGCTCGGCCTCTATGCGGCTCCACTTGACGGAGGAGAATTGAGCTCGACTCCGAACCAAGGGAGCCCAATTTCGGGCGAGCTTGACCTGACGGAGGAGGACAGAGCACGACTCCGGCCCAGAGGACTCGACCTCGGAGGGGGTCCACGTGGCAGAGGTGGGCTGAGCTTGACTCCATACCACGGGGCTTGACCTCGAGGGGCTTGCTCTAGGGGATGTCGCTCGGCTCCGGCCTAAGCATCCCGAGCTCGTGGGCCTGACTTGGCGGAGGGCGAAGCTCGGCTTCAGCAGAGGGCCCCGTTATTCTGAGGGAGCTCAGCCTGGCGAAGAAGTCCGGGTAGAGTATCTAAAGTGGCGGCCTTTTCTGACATGGCATCTAACAGCTACTCCGCGTCAGCGATCCAACCACATCACCTATGAGCAATAAACTTGATGCCATTGTCATCAAGACTAGAAATAATATACATTGAAGATTCAAAAACAACTTTAAAATCTTTATCACAAAACAGACTAATACTAAGTAAGTTATGCTTTAAACCATCAACAAGAAGAACATTATCTATATAAGTGGAGGGGGTGATATGGACTTTACCGATACCAACGATTTTGCCCTTTCCATTATCAACGAAGATTATATTTCCACCATTTTGATACTCAAGAGATGAGAATTGCTTCACATCTCCAATCATGTGCCTTGAGCAACCACTGTCAAAGTACCACAGTCTTCTTTTGTTGGTTGCAAGGCACACCTATAATAATAAATCAGGTGAACATTTTAGGTATCCAAGTCATCTTCGGTCCTTTAGGCTTAGTAGATATGGTTCCTTTTGAAATCCAAACTTTTCTAACTTGATTAAATCTCCTTTTATCACACATATATGATTTATGTCCTACTTTTCTACAAGAATAACAAGTAATAATAAAAAAAGTAGGCACAAAAAATTTTTTGAAATATTTTTATTATTTGTGTGGTCTAAAATCTAATCAGCTTTGTTAAAAATAGCTCTTTGATTATTTAAAAGCATGTTGAGTTTTTCAGAACTATAAGTAAATTTTTTAACAAAAGGTTTTACTTTTTCAAGTTCATCTTTGTACTTCTTGTTTTCTTGCAAAAGCTCTTTGTTTTGTTTAGCAAATTTTTCAGTAGTTGTAAAAGATTTATCCTTTTTCAAATCTTCTTTTTCTTTTTCCAAAGAGATAATTCTATCAGTTAACTTTTTGTTTTCTTGAAGCAAGCAATCATTTTCTATCAAAGACTTATCATTTGTTTTAACCAACTCCAAATTTTGCTTTCTTAGTTCTTTGTTTTTTATTTTAAATTTTTGATATTCAACTACTAATTCATCAAAAACATCATGAAATTCTTTGAAAGTAAATTCATTTTCAAGTTCAGACTTTACCTCATCATTGTTAGCCATCAAGCAGAAATTTGCGACCTCTTGCTACTCTTTATCAGACTCGAGTCCTTACTCTTGCTTCAGGTTGCCATCATCGCTTTCTTTCTTAATTTCTTTCTGCTCTTCTTCAACAAGGGGCAGTCCATCTTGAAATGGCCGGGTTTCTTACACTCGAAGCAAATGGGTTGCTTCCTTTCCTTCTCTTTTTCTTTCTCTTTGCTAGGCTCTCCCTTTTGAGGCTTCTTTTTGAAATTATACTTTTCCTTTCTCATGAACCTCTTGAACTTTCTTGAGATGTGAGCCATTTCATCTTCATCATCTTCCTCATCAAAATCATCACTTGAATCATCCTTGGTTGTGGACTTAAATGCTATGGTCTTCTTCTTTTTGTCATTGTCCACAACCTATTTGATGGGGGACTAATATGCATGCCATTTTTTTTTATGTTTTACATGTTGAGTTAGGTGATTAATTCTCGAATTTCAGATCAAAATTATTTGTAGGGAGTTTTGTATGAATTTTTGAAGATCAGCATGCAGATTAGGACCTAGAAAAGTCAAAGAAGGACCGCCGGGGCTGAGAAGCCTCGGTTAGGGCAAGTTCTCATACAATAAAACTACTGGAGGTAGAGCGGTGTACCTGACAATGTCTGTGAAGATCGCAGTGAAGGGGTCTCTCGTTCCTCGACGGATGCGGCCTGGAAAACCGAGCCAAAGACCCGCGGATACCCGGCTTTCTGCTCGGTGATCCGATTGAGGCTTGGCTGGAGTCGTTGGATTCGTAGGAACTCAGGGACCTGCAAACGACCTGTCAGGGGTTAGAAAATTCACTAAGGAACAAGAAAACAAAGGAAAAATAGCAAGGGAAGGCTTCTTTTGGAGTGGGCATCCAGGGATCTGGAGGGTTTGTTGGCAGCAGGAAGATGATTGCAAACACCGGGAAGAAGAACTCTCACAAACCCCTTTATGCACACAGCAGGGTATCACACCACTCAATAGAAGAACTCAAGGTTTTCATTCATCAAAAATTCCCCTTCATACAAGAGGCTAGGGTCCCTTAAATAGACCCTTAACCTTGGGCTCCAAGTAAGGGTACATAAGTCTTTACATAAGAATCCTTTTCCCTCTCAAACCCTAGCTAGAAAATAAGAAATATTAGGTAGAAAAATCCATAAAAATTTTCTTGACTTGGTCAAGACTCCAAGATGCCTAGGGGGCGTGTTGGGCTTCTAGGACAGCAAAAGGCCGGCCCAAAGGGGCTCGGGTGCATGGGTTTGGGCCTCTGGAAGCTGGGGTGGCCTGGTAGCCAGGTAGCAGGAATATTCCCTGGTATCTTGCTTCTTAGGGGCTTAGGCTTGGCACCTGGGCTTGATTTCTTTGGGCTAGGATGCAGATGGACCTCTGGAATCATGGATGCCCTTATCTATGAATATACTTTGGCATCTGGAAGGGAATCTGGGCATCTGGAGGGCATCTGCAAGAAATCAGGGTTTTCTGAATTTTCCTCCTGGGGTCTTCAAATCTTCAAGCTGGGTTGGACTTGTGCTATACTTCCATGTCTTCAATCTAGTTGGACTTGGTCTTCACTTGTATGATATAGTCTTGAGTCTTCAGTATGCTTGGACAGGACTCAAAAAAATAAAATAAGCTCAACATGAGCTGACTAGCATTGGACTGAACTAGCTCAACATAAGCTGACTAGTACAGAACTGAAATAACAACTCAAAAGACTCAAACAACAACTAAAAAAAGGACTCAGATGGGCTAAGACCTTATTACAGATGGACTCATAAATTATTGATCAATTCACAGAGGGTTGAGAAGCCTCTGCCTTATTCTGGTGCCTTTGGTGTCCGCACCAATTCTCCCAGGGTGGGAGGAACTCGACACTGTCGAGTGAAGATCAGACTGGCTCACATATCTCTCGAGAAGGTCTGGGTTGAGGCGTTGCAAGTCCTCTCGAGAAATCTACGAATCGTGTGACTCTGGCTGGCCTTGCCATCGGACCAGGAAGCATTGATAGTCACAGCCCCGGGTCGTGATGGCTTGATCATCCAGGATACGCTCGATCCGTTCTCCTCTCTCAGGCCAATTTGTTAGTGGACACTCTGGGTTAGGGTCACTCACAATGAATAGAATAGGTCCAAAGGCCTTACTAGGTATCGCTGCCGGTTCCCTATACTCAACCAGGTCTGTAATATTGAAGGTAGAACTAATGCCCAAATACGAAGGCAAGTCTAACACCTAGGCATTTGATCCAATCCTTCTCTATCAATTTAAAAGGTCCGGCTCTGCGAGCATGAAGCTTCTTTTAGGCCTAAGCCTAACCAAGATAGAATCCACTACATCAAATTCTTTGACCCTTCTTCGGAATTAGCCAATTGTTTTAAGATTAGTGCGGGTGGTGAACATGCTAGGCACATGCAGACTCCTAACAAATGATGCAAAGGACTCATACTGACACCTAACAGACTCGACTATGCATTCCTATCGAAGGAAATTTTATTGAACTCTTTGGATCTAAACCTAATAGATTATAGGTTCTCTAGGTTTGATCCTAGCTTGACATGCACATGAAAATTTACAGTGAACTCCTAGCAAATTCCAAAGAGTATGCCAGAAGTAAGATGCAAACCTAACATGCGTGATGAATGCATGCAGTATGCTAATCTCAGCTAAATGCAATCTAATGATCCTAGAAATGCTGGAGGTGTCAGGAAAGGGCAGAAAATAGGAAGTGGGTTCAGAATTAGTTTGGTAAGGTAGAGAAAAAGGTTCATGGTTAGTTGGATAAAGTAGGATAAAAGACGGGGTGTCAGGAACTAATCCTATACTAATGAGGTTAACCTTACGAGGTTGAGCTATATCTACAGGGTTTGCATAATGGAAGGATGGGTCGCTAATTTCGGGGAAGAGGTCCTTAATGGGAACTATAGGAGGGGACTCATCTTGAAGGTATTGATTCAAAGAGATCAGGTCCTTAATAAATTCTTCTGGTTCTTGTATTTTTGGACTAGACTCTATAATTTGGCTCTCCTCTATGGTTTCCTCAGGTAAGGCTCTAGCAGCAGTACCTAGGTTCTCTTCCTCTATTTGTTCTTCCATTATAGCTTTAGGTTGGATGTGGTCAAGGTCAACTAGCTCTGGGTTGGTTTCTACCTGGGTATCTACTGGGTCAGCTAATTCTAGGTCTACTAAAGGTGTCTCCTCTTCTCTCTCATACTCATCCACTAGGCTCACATCAGCTTCATACACTTCCGCGTTAATGTAAGCCTTGCGAATCTCAGGAATGGTTGGAGAAGGTTGGCTAGCAGGAAATTGGTTAGGTTCTGGTCTCTGATTATGGGTACTACTCCTAGTAGGTTCAGGTTGTATAAGAGGTAGTGGCTCACTATTGGGTTCATATTTAGGGATACTAATCCTATGGGGTTCAAGTTGACTAGAGGAAGCATGACTAGTACTAGCTGACACTTAGGGGTTATGGGTTCTCTAGGCTCATAGGACAAGGGTGCAGATCTATGGGTCATGGGATTATAGGATCTGGGGTCATAGGATTTTGGGTCAGCTCTATGATCAGGTTCTAAGGATGGATCAAGGTATGGGGTCCTCCTAAGGTTGGGCTCTATATATGGGTCAGGATATTGGGTCCTCCTAGGATTGGACTCCCTATATGGGTCAGAATACTGGGTTCTCCTAGGGTTGGACTCCCTATATGGGTCAGAATATTGGGTTCTCCTAGGGTTGGACTCCCTATATGGGTCAGAATATTGGGTGTTGGGTCTACTAGGCTCTTAGGGTGTGGGTGTATAGGATCTATGATCATGGGATCTAGAGTCATAGGATCTAGGTTCATAGGTTATGGATTCATAGGTTCTAGGTTCATAGGATTTGGAGTCATAAGATCTATAGGTTGTGGGTATACTAGGCTTATAGGGAGAGGGTAAATAGGATCTATCTTCCTGGTCTATAAAATCCTGATTGGGTCTTCTAGGACAAACCTTAGGGCTTGGGTCATGACGATGGGCTCTCCTAGGTTCAGCCTCAAGGTATGGATCAGGGTTTGGGGTCCTCCTAAGTTGAGGGGAATTAGGATCTGGCTCAGACTGTGACCCATGGTTTTTTTCTGGGTCCCTACCCGGACTTTTAACTGATCAAACCTATTGGCAAGATGGTCAATTCTATCATTAGTTTGAATACGAGACTGAGTTAACTGGATCATCTGGGTAGTTATCTGGGTAGCCATCTAGGCCATTTGATCAGCTAGGGCTTTTATTTGAGCTTGTAAATTTTTCATGGGTTCAGACATTTGTGAAGGAGGTGGGTGATATGAAATTCCTGATCTAGTGCTCATGCAAGACTCGATCAGACCGACTATAGCTGACTAGACCTAGAGTCCAAACTAGATGCTCAATCAGGGTGGCAAACTAGCCTATAGTAACCCTGTACTCAGCCAGGCAGGTGTAAGGGGAGTGTTAGGTCCCTGATTGCCAATCCTAGACACCAATCAGAGATTGGCCAGGTAGGCGGACCAGCACACATGCCCTTCGGGATTGAATCCCTAAACCACCGTTCTAGACACTGAGCACAAGGCACACACAGGTTAACTTGACACAGTGATCTAACACTAGCCCGGACCCGACCAGTTGGTGTCCCTAGTCCACTAGGGCAAATTAAGTCTAATTAATTTTAGGTTAAGGCTTGGGACCGAAAGCAAGGGATGTGGTTTTGGGCTAAGGAGAGGTGATCAAATCCTCCCCCCATCTGATATAGCAAGAGTGCCCTTAAAAGTAAATTATGCAATGATGGCAGGCAGATGAGGATGCAAATTAGGGTTTAGATATTTTTTTTGTATTTTTTGGAGAATATGTAATTTTTTTTTTGGTATTTTTTTAAATAGAAGAAAACTTGCAAATTATGGCCTAATATGCAGGAAATATACTAAAATTAAAAGATATGTAAAAAATACTAAACAAAACCCTAAAAATTCCAAACTTGTCTTGCTGAAAAAAAAATAGAGCCAAAATTTTGCAGGCTGTATTTCGGCTTGCAGAAAATTCAAAGGCCATAATAAAATCTGAAAAAACTCTGAAAATTACTATGAATTATGTTTAATCCAGCAAAATAAATCTCAGAATTTTTGGAGTTTTTATAAGGGAGAAATAATTTAAATAACAGAGTATATACGGACTGAAAAATTTTAGAAAATAAGCCCTAATCTAAGCTCTGATACCAAATGATGGGGGACTAATATGCATGCCATTTTTTTTTTATGTTTTACATGTTGAGTTAGGTGATTAATTCCCGAATTTCAGATCAAAATTATTTGTAGGGAACTTTGTATGAATTTTTGAAGATCAGCATGCAGATTAGGACCTAGAAAAGTAGCAAAGAAGGACCGCCGGGGCTGAGAAGCCTCGGTTAGGGCAAGTTCTCCTACAATAAAACTACTGGAGGTAGAGCGGTGTACCTGACAATGTCTGTGAAGATCGCAGTGAAGGGGTCTCTCGTTCCTCGACGGATGCGGCCTGGAAAACCGAGCCAAAGACCCGCGGATACCCGGCTTTCTGCTCGGTGATCCGATTGAGGCTTGGCTGGAGTCGTTGGATTCGTAGGAACTCAGGGACCTGCAAACGACCTGTCAGGGGTTAGAAAATTCACAAAGGAACAAGAAAACAAAGGAAAAACAGCAAGGGAAGGCTTCTTTTGGAGTGGGCGTCCAGGGATCTGGAGGGTTTGTTGGCAGCAGGAAGATGATTGCAAACACCGGGAAGAAGAACTCTCACAAACCCCTTTATGCACACAGCAGGATATCACACCACTCAATAGAAGAACTCAAGGTTTTCATTCATCAAAAATTTCCCTTCATACAAGAGGCTAGGGTCCCTTAAATAGACCCTTAACCTTGGGCTCCAAGTAAGGGTACATAAGTCTTTACATAAGAATCCTTTTCCCTCTCAAACCCTAGCTAGAAAATAAGGAAATATTAGGTAGAAAAATCCCTAAAAATTTTCTTGACTTGGTCAAGACTCCAAGGATGCCTAGGGGGGCGTGTTGGGCTTCTAGGAGCAGCAAAAGGCCGGCTCAAAGGGGCTCGGGTGCATGGGTTTGGGCTTCTGGAAGCTGGGGTGGCCTGGTAGCCAGGTAGCAGGAATATTCCCTGGTATCTTGCTTCTTAGGGGCTTAGGCTTGGCACCTGGGCTTGATTTCTTTGGGCTAGGATGCAGATGGACCTCTGGAATCATGGATGCCCTTATCTATGAATATACTTTGGCATCTGGAAGGGAATCTGGGCATCTGGAGGGCATCTGCAAGAAATCAGGGTTTTCTGAATTTTCCTCCTGGGGTCTTCAAATCTTCAAGCTGGGTTGGACTTGTGCTATACTTCCATGTCTTCAATCTAGTTGGACTTGGTCTTCACTTGTATGATATAGTCTTGAGTCTTCAGTATGCTTGGACAGGACTCAAAAAAATAAAATAAGCTCAACATGAGCTGACTAGCATTGGACTGAACTAGCTCAACATAAGCTGACTAGTACAGAACTGAAATAACAACTCAAAAGACTCAAACAACAACTAAAAAAGGGACTCAGATGGGCTAAGACCTTATTATAGATGGACTCATAAATTATTGATCAATTCACAGAGGGTTGAGAAGCCTCTGCCTTATTCTGGTGCCTTTGGTGTCCGCACCACTATTGTTTTAGTGACAGCTCATATGTCATGAGAAATCCTAGAAGCTGCTCAAGAGGTAGAGTGTTGACATCCTTAGCTTCTTCAATTGCTATCACCTTTAGATCCCATGATGAAGGAAGTGACCTAAAAATTTTATTCACTAATTCAACATTAGAAATAACTTTACCCTAAGCTTCTCATGCGATTCACAATGTTAGTAAATCTAGTGTACATTTCACTAATAGATTCAGATAGTTCTATTCTGAACATTTCATATGTATGAATAAGCATGTTAACTTTAGTAGTTTTCACTTGATAAGCACCTTCATGGAATACTTCAAGTGTGTCTCATATTTTCTTGGAGGAGAGATAATTTGAAATTCTATTAAATTCACTTGGGTCAATGCACAAAATAATAAGCTCATAGCCTTGGCATTGAGCTCAACTTGCTTAATGTCATTCTCATCCCAATCAACTTCCAATTTGGAAGTGGAAATGCTATTAATTAAGATAGTAGGCTGATGAGGACTTTTAACAATAGTCCTCCAAATATTATAATCAATGGCTTGAATGTAAATGTGCATACAAGTTTTTCAATATGTATAATTTGTGCCATTGAACAATGGGGGACGGTTTGAGGCTTGACCCTCAACAATTCCAACACCTATTTAGGCTACCATTAGATCTTTGACTCAAGATCGTTAGACCTACACGCTGAGTATCAAGGCTCTGATACCACTTGTTGCTCAGCATAGCAACCCAAGAGGGGGTGAATTGGGTTTCTTTAAAAAACTAAAGCAAATATGTGCTATACTTTAAAGTGTTTGTGAAGCAATGCAAGTGAGCATACAATGAATAAGATGCAATGCAATGAATATAAGCAGCAAATACAAGAGAGCAAAGAACACACACAAACATAAAGGTTTATAGTGGTTCGGTGCACACCAAGTACCTACATCCACTCCCCAAGCTATCCCTTAGGAACTTCACTATAATCAACCTAAATTACAGCCAACTTATTTTTAACGGCTCACAAGTCAAACCCAAAGTTGGTTTTCTCACTTAGGCTCATCAACAACCTTTATTCAAGCCAACCTAAGCTTGGATTCCAATTCATGGCTTGGAAGGGCCTAACACCTAGTTTCAAACTTCCTTGAAACTAGTTATAAAAGATAAATTCAGAAGCACAAGAACAAAGTACAAGAAAAACTCTCTATAGAGTAGAAAGTAGAAGCTTTGAGGCTCTTGATGATTTCTTGACTTGTCTTCTCTTTGGAATCACTTCAAAGATCACTTTTGGAATGTTGATTTGAAGCTTGGAAGCTTTTTCAGTGGGAATCTTCTTTTTTGCTCTCCTTTTGACTTTGGAAGTGAAGTTCTCAAGGTATGTCTTGTCTCTTATAAGTTAGTTCTTCTTGAATTGGTTTGGTGAGACTTAAATACTTCAAAAACATCCAAAAAATAGTTTATGACCATTGGTGGAGCAAAACTAGCCATTTGGCGCTTGTAGGATTCAAATCTAACTCTCAGAAATTATAGCCATTATTGTTGTCAGAACCCGTGAGTCGACACTTGAGTTTGTTCATGAGTCAACACTTGAATCTTCATGAGTCGACACTTGGATCTGCATGAGTCAACTCAAGGTATAAATCTTGAAAGAACTGAATTCTATTCCATTTTTGTTCTCAGGCTATGAGTCGACCTCTGAGTCGATACTTGACTTTTATGAATCGACACTTGATTCTTCTAAGTCAACACTTTGACAAAAAATATCTCAAAATGGCATAGTTCTGTATCATTATTTTATTCAAGCCATGAGTTAACACTTGGTTCTCATAAGTCGACACTTGACTTCTTCATGAGTCGACACTTGACTTCTATGAGTTGACTCAAGGCATGCCAAAGAGATTTCTGCATGCCAGTTCTTCTGAAGTATCGACACCTCATGTATCATGAGTCGACACTTGATATGTGCCACTAAAAAACTCTGTGCCAAGCTTCAAAATTCAAAGTGTTCTTCAACAAAACTTCAATATCTTCTTCATAAAGCCCAGATTGACCTATTTTAAGGATTTTCAAGGTGAGAAGACTTCTTATAATCTGAAAGTCACTTAGCTTCAAAATTAGTGAGTTTGGTATCTTTGTATGGAAAATTTGATGTACCTGTATCTTGAAACTCACAACTACAATTGAAACATTAGTATAAAACATATACTCAATATTTTGTTAGTCATCAAAATCAAGGGCTAAAGCCAATACATAATATTATGACATTCTGCATCCCAATTATGATATCCCATGGCCAACTTATGACATCCCATCTCCAAAATACTTCATGAACCAACATTTTTACCTACTTATGATATCCCATGGCCAACTTATGATGCTTCGTGTCTAACTTATGACATCCCCAACCCAACTACTATAGAAATCAACCATTTTCATAATATTTTGACATCCTACACCCCGCTTATGATATCTCATAGCCGACTTATGATATCCCATCCCCAAAATACTCTCCAAATCAATCTTTTTCATCTATGATACTCGTGGCCAACTTATGATATCCTGTGTTTAGCTTATGACATCCTCTACCCTAACTACTCTAGGAACCAACCTTTTTCATAATGTTATGACATCATGGACCCGATTATGACATCCCGTGGTCGACTTATAATATCCCATCCCTAAAATACTTCATAAATTGACCTTTCTTACCTACTTATGACACCACATAGCCAACTTATAACATATCATGTCTATCTTATGACATCCCCTGCCTTAATTATTCCATGAACCAATCTTTTTCACAATATTATGATATCCTATGCCCTGATTATGACATCCCGTGATCGACTTATGACATCACATCCCCAAAATACTCCTTGAACCAATATTTTTTACCTACTTATGACATCGTGTAACATCTCCTGCCCTAACAACTCTAGGAATAAACCTTTTTTACAATGTTATAACATCTTGTGGCATGATTATGACATCCTCCGCCCCAACTACTCTAGGAACTAACTTTTTTCATAATATTATGATATCCTATGACCCGATTATGACATATCATGGCTACTTATGACATCACCTTTCTAAAATACTTTTCAAAATAATCTTTTTCACCTATTCATAATATCCCATGGCTGGCTTATGACACCCTGTGTCTACTATATAACATTTGCCATCCAAAATAATCCTTGAACCATACCTTCTCATAACCCTATGACATCATACGGCCTGATTATGACATCTTGTGTCTACCTTATGACATCTCCTAACTAAACTACTCTAGGTGCTAGCCTTTTTCATCGCCTTATAACATCCTACAGCCTGAATATTATATCTTGTGTCCATCTTGTGATATCCCCCTACCGAAAATATTTCATGAACCAACCTTTTTCACAACCTTATTACATCTTGTGGCCCCATTATGATACATGTCTAGCTTATCGCATCTCCTGCCCAAACTAAAACATACTTTTTCACATGCACATGACATCTCTTGGCCTGATTATGACACCTCATGGTCGACTAGTAACATCACATCCCTAAAATACCTCATGGTCGACTAGTAACATCACATCCCTAAAATACCTCCCGAACCAACTTTTTTTACCTACTCGTGACATCCTGTGCCATGATTATTGCATCCTATGGCCCAATTATGACACTCTATAGTCCACTTATGACATACTATCCCCAGAATACTACTTGAACCAACCATTTTTACCTACTTATACATCCTATGCTTAACTTATGACATCCCGTCTCCACCTTATGACTTCCCCTACCCAAAATACTAATCCGAACCAACTTATGAAATTCTGTTATCAATAATGACATCTTATTATCTATTTTATAACTTTCATTAAGTTGTTTGTCAATAACAATTCATTTTTACATAGTCAACAGGGCTTGCTGTAAATGATCAATTTGACAACCCTACAAGTGATGGTTGTCTCAAGAATCCACCTTGTTCTACTATACTACATGTGGATAATTATAATGTTAAACCTCTTATTAAAATGGAGTTTGATCCAGTAATTGATGTGTATAATTTTTACAATTGAATGAAAAAAAAAAAAAGATTTTGGAATCACAACCGTGTGTAGTAGATCAAACAACAAAAAGCAATTATACTTTAAACATTTAGCATGCTGGAGGCAAGGAAAGTCTAGAAAAAAAGGATATTTCCATGAATCAAAGGGATATAGACAAAATTGATTGCAAGGCCTCAATAAAGGCCGGACTTAATTTGAAGACTGGTAAGTTGTTGGCTCCACCCAGTGATTTTGATGAATAACAAAATATTGAGTGCATATTGTATTCTAACGATGATTTCAAGTTGTAAGTTTTCAGGAAGAAAGCACCTCAAAATTCCAAAAACTTATGGTGTATGGCACGCAATGGCACGAGCAATTTTCACATATCCGGGCATCCACTTCATTGAAAAAGGGCTTATAATTGTTTAACTATTATGTGTTAATATATTCATAAATTTTATCATTGTTTTCGAGGCATTTACACTTGAATCTGGATGTTTTCAGTCTCAAGTGTCGACACCTGGACAGTCAAGTGTCGACACTTCAGCATTTGGCACGGACAAAAATCCTTGGCACGCCAAGTGTCGACACCTATATTCAAGTGTCGACACTTAGGTTTCAAGTGTCGACTCAAGGCCTGAGATTTTTAAAAATACAGAACTTTGTTGTTTCAAGAATTTTTGTGTCAAGTATCGACACCTGTGCATCAAGTGTCGACACTTGAATGTTCAAGTGTCGACTCCCAGAAATCAAGTGTCGACACCTGACAGCCAAGTGTCGACACTGACAGCCAAGTGTCGACACTTGCAGCCTGACAGCTCTAACGGATCTATTTTTCTGGCTTGCAGAAATTGGTTTTCAAGCTCCAAACGGCTATTTCCAATGCTCCAACGGTCACAAACCATTTTTAGAAGGTTTTTGGTGTATTTAATCTCCACCAACCTCATTTTAAAAGAAGAGAAGTGAAGAAAAAGAAGAGAAAGCAAGAGAGAAGTCTATTCAAGAGCATTCAAGTCCACTCAAAAGCCATAAAGCCAATATTCTCTCCAAACTTCAAATCAAAAGCCTCTTCTAGCTTGATTCCACTGAAAAGCCTACTAGCTCAACCTTACTACATTCCAAAAAGAGGCAACTTGAAGAAGAGTGAAGTCAAAGCATCCTTTGGGCTTCAAAGATTCCAATCTACTCTTGAAGAGAGTTTGTTGTAGTTTTTAAATTTCATATCTGTTTTAATTGTGCTTTGACCTTGCTTTCAAGGGTGTCTTGAAAGAAGGTTATTGTGTTTGTTGGTGAGCCAAAGTGTTAAAACCAACTAGGGTTAACTTGTGAGCCCGAAGACAAAACAAGTATTTAGGTTTGTTGGTGAGCCTAGGTGACAAAACCAACTTAGGTTTTGACTTGTGAGCCTTGTGAAAAACAAGTCAACTGTAATCTGGTGTGGATTATAGTGAAATTTCCAAGGGTGGCTTGGGGAGTGGATGTAGGTGCTAGGTTTGCACCGAACCACTATAAACTTTGTGTTTGTGTGTGATTGCTCTTTTCCTCTCGTATTCTTTAATTAATTGCTATCATCTTGTATCTAATTTATTATTGCTCACAAGCACCACTAGACCTTCATTTTATTGTGTTAAATTTTTAAAAGACCCAATTCACCCCCCCTCTTGGGCTCCATTTCTGGGCAACAAGTGGTATCAGAGCACCGGTACTCTCTTGTAGGTCCAAGGATCTTGAGTAAAAGATCATGGCAGCCCCAATAGGCATGGGTATTGTTGAAGGTCAAGCTTCAAACCGACCCCCACTTTTTAATGGCACAAATTACACATACTGGAAGACACGCATGCGCATATTTATACAAGCTCTTGATTATAATTTGTGGAGAACAATAGTAAAAGGTCCTCATCAGCCTACAATGATGATTAATGGCATTCTCACTCCAAAAATGGAAGATGATTGGGATGAGAATGACATTAAGCAAATTGAGCTCAATGCTAAGGCAATGAACCTTTTATTTTGCTCTCTTGATCCTAGTGAGTTCAATAGAATATCAAACTGTCTCTCCGCAAAGGAGATTTGGGATACACTTGAGGTTACCCATGAGGGTACACACCAAGTGAAGACCACCAAGGTTAACATGCTAATTCACACATATGAGATGTTTAAAATGGAACCTACTGAGTCTATCAGTGAGATGTATACTAGGTTCACAAACATTGTGAATGGCATGAGAAGTTTAGGAAAAATAATTTCTAACGGTGAACTTGTGAATAAACTTCTCAGGTCTCTACCAGCTTCATGGGATGCAAAGGTCACTGCAGTTGAAGAAGCAAAAGATGTCAACACTCTCCCGCTGGAACAACTGTTGGGTTCCTTGATGACTTATGAACTATCCCTCAAACAGAAGAACGGAGAGGTGGATAAAAAGAAAAAGACAATCGCGTTCAAATCTACTACCAGAGAAGACTCAAGCGAAGACTCTGAAGAGGATGACGAAGAAGATGAAACAGCTATGTTAGCAAGGAAATTCAGAAGGTTTATGAGGAAAAAGAAATTCAATTACAAAAAGAAACCTCTGAAAGGTGAGCCGAGTAAAGAAAAAGATAAGGAAAAGAAGGAGGAGCAGCCCACATGTTTTGAGTGCAAGAAGCCCGGGCATTTCAAGGTAGACTGCCCCTTACTAAAGAAAAGCAGAAGAAAGCTAAGAAAGAAGGCCATGATGGCAACCTGGAGTGAAAGTGAAGACTCCAGCTCTGAGGAAGAACAACAGGAAGTAGCAAATTTCTGTCTAATGGCCGATCAAGAAAAGGTATGTTCTGAAACCGAAAATGAATTATCTTTTGATGAGCTTCATGAAATTTTTGATGAACTAGTCATAGAATTTCAAAAATTAAAGTCAAAACATAAAGACTTAAAGAAGCAAAATCTGGAACTAGCTAAAACAAACAACAACCTTACAAATGAAAATGAATACCTTCTAATACAAAATAAAAATTTAAATGATAAGATTATGGCTCTTGAAAAAGAAAAGAATATATTTGAAAAGAAAAGTAACTTACTTTCAAATGAAAAATTGTCAAGACAAAGCAAAGAAATTTTAATGGAAAACAAAAGATATAAAGAGGTAATCGATAAACTAAAGCCTTTTGTTGAAAAATTTACTTACAGTTCTGAAAAGTTAAACTTACTGTTAAATAACCAAAGAGCAGTATTTGACAAAGCTGGATTAGGATTCAGAACTCATAAGAAACAGAAACTCTTTAAAAATTTCTTTGTGCCTGCATCTTCATCAATTACATGCTATACTTGTGGTGTTAAAGGACATAAATCTTATATGTGCAACAAAAGAAAATTAAGAAACACTAAGAAAGTTTGGGTTCCAAAAGGAACCAATGCCACTAACCAAAAAGGACCCAAGATGGCTTGGGTACCTAAAGTCTCCACTTGATCTTTATTGCAGGTATGCCTTGCAACCAACAAGAAAAGAATGTGGTATCTGGATAGCGGTTGCTCAAGGCATATGACAGGAGATGTGGAGCAGTTCTCATCAATTACATATCAAAATGGTGGCAATGTAACTTTTGGTGATAATGGAAAGGGCAAAATTATTGGTATTGGTAAAATCCATATCACCCCTACCTCTTATATTGATAATGTTTTATATGTTGATGGATTAAAACATAACTTGCTTAGCATTAGTCAATTCTGTGACAAAAATTTTAAAGTTGTTTTTGAATCTTCTTTGTGCATTGTTTCTAGTCTAGATGACAATGGCATTAAGTTCATCGGTCACAGGCATGGCAATATTTATATGGTTGATCTTGATGATCTCCCTATTCAGAAAGGTCAACGTCTAGTGGCAATGGAAGCCAAGATTGATGAAACTAGTTGGCTTTGGCATCGTAGACTAGGACATGCAAGCATGCATTTAATTTCAAAACTTAGCAAAAAGAATTTAGTAAAAGATTTGCCTAAACTCAATTTTGAAAAAGATAAGATTTGCAGTGCATGTCAACTTGGAAAACAAACAAAATCTTCTTTCAAACCTAAAGGAGTAATCTCTACATCTAGACCTTTGGAATTGCTTCATATGGACCTCTTTGGGCCTACTAGAACATCTAGTTTGGGAGGTAAGAAGTATGGTCTAGTCATTGTAGATGATTTCTCACGTTTTACTTGGGTCATGTTTTTAGCACATAAAGATGAAACATTTTCTGAATTTATTAGATTTCACAAAAGAGTCTTAAATGAAAAAGGTGTTTCAGTAATTTCTTTAAGAAGTGATCATGGAACTGAATTTGAAAATGCCGATTTTAATAAATTCTGTATTGAAAATGGAATCCATCACAATTTTTCTGCACCTAGGACACCTCAACAAAATGGGGTAGTAGAAAGAAAAAATAGAACTCTTAAAGAAATGGCACACACCTTGCTTTGTGAAAATGATTTACCTAGATACTTTTGGGCGGAAGCCATAAATACTGCATGCTATATTTTAAATCGAGTTTTAATTCGATCGATTTTAAAGAAAACCCCTTATGAGCTTTGGAAGGGTAGAAAACCTTCAATCCGTTATTTTCATGTTTTTGGATGCCGTTGTTTCATCTTAAACAATGGTAAAGATAATCTAAGTAAATTTGATGCCAAATCAGATGAGGGAGTCTTTCTAGGCTACTCCACATCTAGTAAGGCATACAGGGTCTTCAACAGAAGGACACTTGTTGTTGAAGAATCCATTCATGTAGTATTTGATGAAACTAACCAAAAATCTTCAAGAAAAGAAGATGTACTTTTTGATGAATCAGGTAACAAGAAAACTGAAGAAATAAACAACAATGAAGGACTTACCAAGGAACAGAATGATGTTCAAAACACTGACGGAGATCAAGCACAAGGTGATGAAGATACATCAACTGTTGATCCTTTACCAAAAGAATGGAGGTATGCTCATGGACACCCAAAAGAACTAATTATAGGTGATCCATCTAAAGGTGTAAGTACTCGATCATCTCTTAGAAATATTTGTGATTATTTAGCTTTTGTGTCTCAAATTGAACCTAAAACTATTGAGGAAGCTGAATGTGATAGTAATTGGATAAATGCTATGCAAGATGAACTTAATCAATTTAAAAGGAACAATGTTTGGACACTAGTGGATAGGCCTTCAAACACATCAATTATTGGCACAAAATGGGTTTTTCGAAATAAACTTGATGAAAATGGAATAGTAATTAGAAATAAAGCTAGACTAGTTGCCAAAGGATACAATCAGGAGGAAGGGATAGATTTTGATGAAACCTTTGCTCATGTGGCTAGACTTGAGGCAATTAGGCTATTGTTGGCTTTTTCTTGTTTCATGAATTTTAAACTGTATCAGATGGATGTTAAAAGTGCTTTTTTAAATGGATTAATTGAAGAAAAGTTTATGTTGAACAACCCTCTGGTTTTGAAAATTCTGAATTTCCAAATCATGTTTATAAACTTCATAAAGCTTTATATGGATTAAAACAAGCTCCAAGAGCTTGGTATGATCATTTAAGTTCTTTTTTGCTGAAAAATGATTTTACTAGAGGTAATGTAGATAAAATATTATTTTTAAAGAAAAAGAATGATGATCTCTTAGTAGTACAAATCTATGTTGATGATATAATATTTGGTGCTACTAATGAATCTCTTTGTCAAGATTTTGCAAGTCTAATGCAGGGTGAGTTCGAGATGAGCATGATGGGAGAACTGAATTTCTTCCTCGGACTCCAGATAAGGCAAACCAAAGAGGGGATCTTCATCAACCAAACAAAATACACAAGAGAAATACTCAAGAAGTTTGGGATGGAGAACACTAAGCCATTAGGTACCCCTATGAGCTCTACATGTAGACTTGACAAGGACGAATCAGGTAAGTCAATAGACCAAAAATTATATCGTGGCATGATTGGTTCATTATTATATCTTACTGCCAGTAGGCCAGATATCATGTTTAGTGTCTGTATGTGTGCTAGATATCAGTCCAATCCTAAAGAGTCTCATCTTTTGGCTGTTAAACGCATACTTAGATATCTATCTGGCTCAATTGAAATTGGTTTATGGTACTCTAGAGATTCTTCATTTGATTTAATTGCTTATTCTGATGCTGATTTTGCTGGGTGTAAACTTGATCGTAAAAGTACTAGTGGAACCTGTCAGTTTCTGGAGTAAATTTGATCTCCTGGAGTAGCAAGAAACAGAACTCAGTTGCTCTATCTATGGCGGAAGCCGAATATATAGCAGCTGGGAGCTGTTGTGCTCAAATCCTCTGGATCAAACAACAACTCGAAGATTTTGGCATTAAACTAACTAAGACACCCATAAGATGTGACAATACTAGTGCAATCAACCTATCTAAAAATCCTGTGCAACATTCAAGAAGTAAACACATTGAAATAAGACATCATTTCATAAGAGATCATGTACAAAACTCTAATATAATTCTTGATTTTGTTTGTACTAATGATCAGTTAGCTGATGTGTTTACAAAGCCTTTGAGTGAGGATAGGTTCTGTCTGATTAGAAGAGAGTTAGGTGTCATTGATCCATTCTCTTAGAACTCTCTTAGTATCATTTTTACCTAATTCCTAAAGCTCAAAACCTATTGATTAAAACCCCAAAACTTTGTCAAAATTTTTCCTATTTTTTCTGGATTTTCTCGAATTTTTTGGCCAAGTGTCGACACTTGGAAAGTGTCAAGTGTCGACACTTGACAAATCCGAAGTGTCGACACTTGCGAATCTGATATTGTTTTTAAATGGACCGAACAAGGATTTTTTGAAATTTTCTTCCCCCCTGATTTCTTGGAGCAGTGGTCCCCCCTGTCCAAATCCGTCCTTTCACCCCTCAATCCTTCACAAATCAGGTATTTCTCCCTTTCTAATTTCATTTTTATTTTTCTATGTTTTTTATTTTGTTGTTTTCAAACCAAACGATCGTGTTTTAGATTTTTCGAATATTTTTCTTAAATCTAACCGAATTTTTGCATGTTTTAGTAAATTTCTAAAACTCCATTTGAGGGAATAATGTTTTAGATTTGTTTTTCTCGGATTTCCCTCATCTTTTGGACCATTTTCAACCCTTTTTCGCAAAAATCACTGTTTCATCAATTTTGGACAAAATAAATTGGGTTTTCATCTAATTTAAACGTACTAAATCCATTTATTGATGACTTAGAAAGGTTTTTCGTGATATATTTGTAACATTTTTGCCTATTTGCTAAAACCCTAAGTGATTAAAACCCAAATCCCATGGTTTTTGATTTTTAGACCTTACAATTTTTTTTTTTTTTTGTGCTCTACCAAACAAAATTTTTTCCTTCAAATTTTGCTTAAAAATTTTGTCATTTGATCAAAATTTATTGATTCTGGTTTTCGAAACCTATCTGAACTCTAATCTCTACCTATGGCCAGTCCTTTGTTCTAAACCCTTCTTCATTCTTCCTGGTCAGTTGGCTGTAATGGGTCCTAGGAAGAGACTTGCAGTTAGGGCGAGGCCCAGTCAGGGTACTGAGAGGAGGTCGAAGGCCAGATTTGATCCTACACAGTCGAGCAGTTCAGCCACTCCGAGCTCCCCCCTGCAGAGAGGATGGCAGGGAAGTCTGTAGCTTCAGGGAGGAGAGTTGATCTACGGTGTTTCGACAGGCACCACTTTGGCATTAGGGAGATACTCACAGATGCAGGACTAGTACCCTTCTGCACCATGCAGGAGAGATACTATCCTCACCTAGTGAGGGAGTTCTACGGTGCACTGGACTGTCGACGACTTTTATGGACAACGTCCGTCAGGGGTATACAGATCTCTTTGACTGATGAGATGCTGAGCCGAGTATGGGAGATACCCCGGAGAGGAGTCTGTGCATTTTCTGTTGATGATAGAGAGGCGGCTTTCAGATGCATCCTTGAGCGAGAGGATGTTCGCGGTATCTCAGTGGTTACCGCGAACCAATTATCTTTAGAGATGCGACTGCTGCACCATATTACTGCACGGATCCTTCTACCGAAGACTGGCAGATTCGATTTCATCACCGAGAGAGAGCTGATGTTGATGACCAGTCTGATCGAGAGGAGACAGATTGATATACCCGCCTTGATGCTATCACAGATGCATGATGCTGCCACTCAGCGCCGACACTGTTTGCCATACGGCATGGCACTGACCCATCTTTTCAGAGCTTGTGGAGTATCATTGGAGGGGGAGATCCCCAAAGAGATACTGCACACGGATGTATATGATGAGAGGTCACTGCACCGGATGGGATTCAGGATGGTTGGAGGTCGATGGGTTCGGAGAGAGTCTGGCCAGGAGCCAGATGAGGAGGATGAGATTCGAGAGATTGAGGCTGGACCATATGAGCCAGCAGTTCTTCCTCCAGTAGATGTACCATCGACACAGGCAGAGCACCCATCTCCTGACGCTTCAGCTCCTCCACCACCATCTACCGGGTTATCTTTTGAGGAGCATGCCAGAGCACAGTTCTCACAGATCAGAGGTGAGGTGACTCAGCTACGTAGCGAGGTCGAGCTTCTACGAGCACAGACTACCTCGGAGCATGCTGAGATTCGCAGATCCATGGAGGAGGGATTTACCCGTATTGAGAGTCTGCTCAGATCATATATACCTCCTGCAGCACCTGCACTTGCTCGATCTAACGATGATGATGATGATGATGGCGATGATCACCAGAGCGACCATGCTGATTTTGCTGACGGCGGTGATCAGGATGTTGACCGAGCCACTGAGGTAGTGGGCACTGACAGCGACAGTGTAGGCGGAGCCGATGCTTATGAGGTGGTCAGTCGAGATCCTCCTACTACACCTGCTCCTTCTACTGCACTGGTTGACTTCGCACCGGATCCTATTATGCCAGCTGATCGTCTTTCACCTCCTTCTACTAGATCTTCTAGGGTTGTACCCGCTTTTGGTCCTGCCGGTCGTACCAGGAGTCTTAGAGCTTTAGCACCTCCTAGGGCATTAGCCACCAGATCTAGGATTAGTGCTCCTTTCAGTCTTGATGTTCCATCTGATGAGGATTAGCCTCACAGATGTCTGTTTCAGATCTTATTTTGTATGTTTGATACTTAATTGACTCTATTGATATATGTATGTTTCAGCTCTTTTGTACTGAAAATTTATCTCATATATATATGTGTTTTTGTTCAGTACTCTGTTATCTTGAAAATTTTGTGCTTCAGTTTATTATTCTTTGGCTTTGATACTCTTTATAATGGTATATTTTAACTCTGATACTCTTTGATATTAGCATAATTTCAACTCTGATATTTGTTTCTCTACTCTCTTTTTGTATCCATGATAATTGTGAGGGGGAGGTTATTCCCTTTTCTTATGATTGAAAAAGGAGGAGAACAAGTAATGATTTTGATTTTATGGAAAACAAGTATTGATTTTGATTTTATTGAGAAAAAGGTGTATTATATTGATTTCACCTTGCAAGAATCTTTGAAGTTTACCTTAATAAGAAGTATCTAATTAAGGGGGAGATTGTTTCCTCCTATCTATAAAGTTGTTGCCTTTATTGTGACTAAAATTCATATTTATAAATTAAATGGTTAAAGTTTGAACTATATTGTCTTTTTTTCTCAAGGTTTTGTCATCATCAAAAAGGGAGAGATTGTTGGCTCCACCCAGTGATTTTGATGAATAACAAAACATTGAGTGCATATTGTATTCTAACGATGATTTCAAGTTGTAAGTTTTTAGGAAGAAAGCATCTCAAAATTCAAAAACTTATGGTGTATGGCACGCAATGGCACGGAGCAATTTTCACATATCCGGGCATCCACTTCATTGCAAAAGGGCTTATAATTGTTTAACTATTATGTGTTAATATATTCATGAATTTTATCGTTGTTTTCGAGGCATTTACACTTGAATCTGGATGTTTTCAGTCTCAAGTGTCGACACCTGGACAGTCAAGTGTCGACACTTCAGCATTTGGCACGGACAAAAATCCTTGGCACGCCAAGTGTCGACACCTATATTCAAGTGTCGACACTTAGATTTCAAGTGTCGACTCAAGGCCTGAGATTTTTGAAAATACAGAACTTTGTTGTTTCAAGGATTTTTGTGTCAAGTGTCGACACCTGTGCATCAAGTGTCGACACTTGAATGTTCAAGTGTCGACTCCCAGAAATCAAGTGTCGACACCTGACAGCCAAGTGTCGACACCTGACAGCTCTAACGGATCTATTTTTCTGGCTTGCAGAAATTGGTTTTCAAGCTTCAAACGGCTATTTCCAATGCTCCAACGATCACAAACCATTTTTAGAAGGTTTTTGGTGTATTTAATCTCCACCAACCTCATTTTAAAAGAAGAGAAGTGAAGAAAAAGAAGAGAAAGCAAGAGAGAAGTCTATTCAAGAGCATTCAAGTCCACTCAAAAGCCATAAAGCCAATATTCTCTCCAAACTTCAAATCAAAAGCCTCTTCTAGCTTGATTCCACTGAAAAGCCTACTAGCTCAACCTTACTACATTCCAAAAAGAGGCAACTTGAAGAAGAGTGAAGTCAAAGCATCCTTTGGACTTCAAAGATTCCAATCTACTCTTGAAGAGAGTTTGTTGTAGTTTTTAAATTTCATATCTGTTTTAATTGTGCTTTGACCTTGCTTTCAAGGGTGTCTTGAAAGAAGGTTATTGTGGTTTGTTGGTGAGCCAAAGTGTTAAAACCAACTAGGGTTAACTTGTGAGCCCGAAGACAAAACAAGTATTTAGGTTTGTTTGTGAGCCTAGGTGACAAAACCAACTTAGGTTTTGACTTGTGAGCCTTGTGAAAAACAAGTCAACTGTAATCTGGTGTGGATTATAGTGGAATTCCCAAGGGTGGCTTGGGGAGTGGATGTAGGTGCTAGGTTTGCACCGAACCACTATAAACTTTGTGTTTGTATGTGATTGCTCTTTTCCTCTCGTATTCTTTAATTAATTGCTATCATCTTGCATCTAATTTATTATTGCTCACAAGCACCACTAGACCTTCATTTTATTGTGTTAAATTTTTAAAAGATCCAATTCACCCCCCCTCTTGGGCTCCATTTCTGGGCAACATAAGTAAAGATTGGATGAGGTTATTCTAGAACACAATCATGAGCTTTCCATATCAAGCATTGATCATCTACGGTTCCATAAGAGGATCAATACATCAGAAAAGATAGAGGTTAGTAATATGCATGCCTTAAATATATCCATAACTCAAATTTACTCTATCATGGCAAGAAGAAAAGGGGATAGAAGGCAATTGGAGTTCATAGAGAAGAATGCTTATAATTTCATCTTCGGGAATGTCAAAGTTAGCTTAAAAAAGGAGATGCATAGTCAACAGTAATCCACTTCATGCAAATGCAAGCTAAAAATATAATTTTTTCTACACATTGAACTTGAATAGGAATGGACAACTTAGGACTTTATTCTAGATCCATCCATGGTCAAGAATGGCATGCTCTTACTTTGGTGATGTATTAACTTTTAACTCCACTTACCTAACAAATACATACCAAATTGTTAGAAAATATGTCCTAAAGCCAATCATCTGAGTTAAAGATGATTAAGCTTATTATAATTTTTAAAAAAATTATTAGTAAATAAAAATTACTTTTAACAATTCATCACTTTTTGTGCATCTTCCTTTTGAACTCTTTTATGATGAAGTCCTTGGAACTACATCTATTCAATAAAGAAAGATTTGTCATTTAGTTCTTAAACCTATTCGCAACCAAATGATACATTATTACTTAGAATAACAATGTTTATCAAGTATATGTCATTGTGTACCATATGGATTGGTTATCCTCAAAACCAAGAAGTGTAAAGATACCAGTATGATAAGCGAATGAGTGTAGGAGTATATTTCACTGAACATGACCAACTTTATAAAGTACTCTACTATCAAGAGTATCTTGTAGAAGGGTATGGGTTTAAGTATCCCTTCGACTTGAGATCATTCCAGTGACTTGCAAGCAACTCACATACTTTAGTACCAGACTATATGAATTTTTAATCTATTGACAAAAGTTTCTAGGTACAATCAAGTACTTGTAAAGTTAGTATGCGAGTCAAGAAAGGATTGACCATTCTAAGCTGTTAGAGAAAATATTTTACTATATTTTAATTTAGCAAAATCTTGACCAGGATAATCCTTATAAAGAGTCATAGGATTTATTAGATTGAGATACCTTTGGATATAGTATCTAAGAGTTGGTCGTTAACTCTTAAGTTATCTTTAGCATTAGATCACAAAGATAAATTATATGATAACCATATGTCTAGGTTCTTAAATGTTGCTTTGCAATCATTTGACCCATCCACATATCGGGTACCAATACTAGATGGTCACATAGATTAGTTCAGAATTTGTCCCTGAGCTATCGGCTTAATATTCAAACCTATGGGATCACATATAATAGAAGTTTCTGATTGACTATGATGGCTAATTAACGATTAAAAATCGTTCAAATGTATAATTATCAATACGATTGATAATTAACCTAATATAAATATTATAAAAAATAAATAAATAATTATTAATTAATTATAGGAGGATTAGTTAGCAATTAAATTGCTAATTAGCTTAATTTAATTGAATAAAGAGGTTTAGGTCAAATCTAATTGAATTTGATTCAAGCAACTTTCACCAAATTAGATTATATAATGACCTAATCGCTAAAGAATTTTAATTTTGATTTGATCCTGACTTTGACTCAATTAATTTCTAATTTAAATAAGATTTAATTAAGCTATTAGAGACCTAATTAGATTAGGTTCAGATATCCTAATTAGGTCTAACTAATTTGATTAGGTTACATTTAAATTAGATCAAATCAAATTATAAATTCCTACCTAGTGCCAACCCTAAATTTTCTCCATGACTTTCTCAAAATTATCGTAATTTCTCCATGCCAAAATCAGTTTTGTCACCCACCCTTTCTCTCTCAAGGGATTAGATGAGGATAAAATTTGGTTTTAATCTAAATTAATTTCAAATTAGTTTTGATAGAGTTTCAATAGGATTGAAACTCTTAGCTCTAGCCTTATCCTAATCACTTTTTATCCTATTATCTCTATCCCCTCTCCACGCCACATTTTAACTGGATATGAGAGAAGGATTAGCATGGGATTTGTGATAGGTAATCACCAAGAAAAAATAAAAGAGGGAGACAATTAGCATGTAATCACAATTGGGCATGGAGGGATTTATGTGCTAGGGTTTTCAAGGAAGTTAGAAGAAATATTGAGAGGGGTCTCTTCCTTTTATTTTCCTTCCACCTTTATTCCTCTAGATCTCCTCTCCCTCTTCTTCTCGAAGGGTCTAACAAGATCTAAAGGAGTCATATCAACCATCCGGTGGCCTTCGCGCAAAGCAGCACTCTAGGGAGGCTAATCTATATGAGGACTTTATGTGAATGATTTGTAAAGGCCAGACATCCTGTTCAGCTATGAGATAACCTGAAGAGCATTTTCCATGGTTCATTAGCAGTAAAAATCAATGATCCATGATCAGGTATGAGATTAGATCTCATAGTAAAAGTAAATTTGATCTACATCGCACATTAACGAGATCGATGCATACTTATTTAAATTTTTGCATTGCATATCATATCTAGATCCTAGATAAGATTTTTTTAGATTTGATATAAATGCATGATTTTTGATTAAAAATAATTTTTAATCTAATTTACTTTCATTATAAATTAAAAAATTAAAATATATGCATGAAATCCTATCCCGATTTTCAATAGTGGTATCTGAGTTAGGTTGCATGACATGATTTGTTATGTAGTACCTTGCATATTTGATATGTTTTAAATCTAAATAACTACTTCAGATTGGGTTAATCACTATGGTCATCCGGTCATAGGAGAAAAGTAGAGTTTAAAGGCCCTCTCTTACCATTCCATGGAATCTTCTATGGCATGTAGAAATTTCGCTATAATTTCATCCCATGAACAAGTGAGGTGAAAAGATTTTTGTTGAAATTGTTTCAATTTCTAGATCTAATTTTTGATGATTTAATCTTGATTAATTTTCTATTTATGATCTAAAATTAAGTAATTATGATTTGATTTTATGTTTAGAACATAAGTCATAACTTAAATTTCAGCATTATGCCTATATCATATAATATAGATCTAAAATTGCTTAATTTATATGAGATGCATTTAAAATATTTAGATCTAGATTTAGTAAAATTAAATTTAATTAATTTCTAGAATTAAAAATTGAATGATTAAGTCTAGAATTATGAATTAAAGATTTAATGTCAACTCATAAACTTTGGGCTATGGGTTAGCTTGAATTAGGTTAATTAATCGGATTAGACCTAAGATTAAGATTTTAATTAATATGAACTAATAGAGAAATTGATTTAACTTAACCAAAAGCTAATTAGGATTAAGTCAAGAATTCTCTAGATCAATTCAGTAGTGATAGATTGATCAAGTCCATATTATATTAAATGGATTTGATTATAGCTCAGCAGTCAGACCCGAGTCATTAGGCTAGTCTAATCGAATCTGATGAATTGATTGATGTCTAAGGTAGATTTGGCAGTTTGATCTTGGTTACTAATTAGGGTTATCTCTTACCTGGCTAACTTATCTAATGTCTAAAGAAAGAGGTAAATGGTAGAACCCTCCTATCGATATCATTTACCTGGCCAATGTAGTTAATTAGATTTGATTAAATAGCTTATTGATTTGAGTAAACCCATACGAGTAAGGTTGATCAGCTTGACTGATATAGGTGTCCCTGGTTTAATTTATCTTCAACTCTCATCACAGACTTGGTCAAGTCAATGAAAGGATTGTTGACTAATTGGTTCATATCTTCTTCTCTCTTCTTAAATTTAATAAAATTATCTAAATTATTAAGTCCCTAAAATGATAAATTTGTGAAGATAATCGAGTCATAGTCTCCCATTAAGAGGGTAGTAATGGGTTCAATAGTTAAGATGATCATTGAAGAACCAAAGGCATAGTGCTCATATGGCTATTAGAATTATCATTCATATTATAATAATTTAGTTACAACTTTCTTAATGGTGTTAGGTGAGCCGGTCAAGTCAGGCTTGGCGATTTGTTGGTTAGAAGCACTGAGTCTCGTTATGTTAACAGTTGAACCTGACTAAAACTTTCAATGGAAGTCCAAAGGCCTGCTAAAGAGGTGCCTCAGGTGAAATAGATTACTAGAAATTGTTTAGAGAAAAAAATTGATTAAGATCCTACCTTTAGATGCACATGGATGGCTAGCCAATGTCGGGCTTATGTTCAGTCTATTGGATTCTAGTACCCGCTAAGGAATTAGCATAATTTCTCAAATTAAAAGTAGAGGCTACCAATTTGTATGACATAGTGGGAGAATCTTTAGACTAAAGTCCAAGTCTTTAATATTAAATGATTCACATACTAATAGGTCTTGTTCTATTTTCTTTTCAATTAAAATGGCCAATACTTTGTCACCCAATCATTATTAGATAATGAAAAGCTAACGAGATTCAATTTTGATATTTGGTATCAAAAGCTAAAGATCATTATGGAACACGAGTGGATCTTGTAGCATAGATTCGATACCTGAGGAGCTTGCTTTGAATGCTCATGGTGCAATCCAAGATGCTTACCAGAAGTGGCTCAATGATTAAACCATGATTCGTTACATTATGCATGGTGCGGACACCAAAGGTACCAGAATAAGGCAGAGGCTTCTCAACCCTCTGTGGATCACTTAATTGACATTTGAGTCCACTGTAATAAAGCTTAGTCCAGCTGAGTTATTTTTAGTCCTATAATTAGTCAGCTCATGTTGAGCTAGTTCAGTTCAGTATTAGTCAGCTCATGTCGAGCTAATTTTAATTTTTTTGAGTCCTATCCAAGCATATTGAAGACTCAAGACCACTTCATACAAGTGAAGACCAAGTCAACCTAATTGAAGACATGGAAGTTGAGCCCAAGTCCAACCCAGTTTGAAGACTTGAAGATCCTAGGAGGAGAAAATTAAAACTAGCACAAACCTGAAGCCCTGAACCAGCCGGAAGAAAATTGGGCCAGCCCAGGCCCAGGAAGGAATTAGGGCATCATCTCTTATGGTGACCCTCCCCTTGGTCGGCCACTTATGGTCACCACCTTGGCCGACCAAGACAAGGAAAGGGAGAGCAATTTGTGTGGGATTTTCTACCTATGTTGCCTTGTATTCCTAGTTAGGGTTTGAAAGGGAGGAGTCCTATGTAAAGTCTAAAGTACCCTTACTTGGAGCCCAAGGTTAAGGGTCTATTTAAGGGACCCTAGCCTCTTGTATGAAACTAGATTTTTGATATGAAATAAACTTTGAGTTCTTATATTGTTTTGTGTGATTACCCTGCTGTGTGCATAAAGGGGTTTGAGAGTTCTTCCCGGTGTTTGCAACTATCTTCCTGCCGCCAACCATCCTTCCAGCTCCCTCCAAAACTTCTTCCCTTTGCTATTTTTCTTTATTTTCTTGATCTCCTTTAAATTTTCTAACCCCTGACAGGTCGTTTGCAGGTTCCCGAGTTCCTACGAATCCAATGACTCCAGCCAAGCCTCAATCGGACCACCGAGCAGAAAGCCGGGTATCCGCGGGTCTTTGGCTCGATTTTCCAGGCCGCATCCATCGAGGAACGAGAGATCCCTTTGCTGCGATCTTCACTGGGCACTTCAGACATTGTCAAGTACACCCCCTCTACCTCCAGCCTTTGTATTGTAGGAGAACTTGCCCTAACCGAGACTTCTCAGCTTCGGCGATCCTTCTTTTGTACTTTTCTAGGTTCTAATCTGTATGCTTGGCTTCAAAAATTCATACAAAATTCTCTACAATTAATTTTGATCTAAAATTTTGGAATTAATCACCTAACCCCACATATAAAATATACAAAAAGAATTGCATACATATTAGTCCCGCATCATTTGGTATCAGAGCTTAGATTAGAGCTTGTTTTCTGCAATTTTTAGTCCATATATACTCTGTTATTTAAATTATTTATCCTTGAAAAAAACTCCAAAAATTCTGAAATTTATTTTTCTGGATTCATCATAATTCACAGTAATTTTCAGAATTTTTGCAGATTTTATTTGACCTGTGAATTTTTTACAAGCTGAAATACAGCTTACAAATTTTTGGCTCTATTTTTTTTCAGCAAGACAAGTTTGGAAATTTTAGGGTTTTGTTTAGCATCTTTTGCCTATCTTTTAATTTTAGTATATTTCCTGCATATTAGCCCATAATTGGCAAGTTTTCTTCTATTTAAGAAAATACCAAAATAAAAAAAATTATATATTCTCCCAAAATACCAAAAAAATATCTAAACCCTAATTTGCATCCTCATCTGCCTGCCATCATTGCATAATCTACCTTTAAGGGCACTCTTGCTATATCAGATAAGGGAAGGAGTTGATAACCTCTCCTTTGCCCAAAACCACATCCCTTGCATTCGGTCCCAAGCCTTAACCTAAAATTAACTAGACTTAATTTGCCCTAGTGGGCTAGGGACACCAACTGGTCGGGTCCGGGCTAGTGTTAGATCACTGTGTCAAGTTAACCTGTGTGTGCCTTGTGCTCAGTGTCTAGAATGGTGGTTCAGGGATTCAATCCTGAAGGGCTTGTATGCTGGTCCGCCTACCTGGCCAATCTCTGATTGGTGTCTAGGCTTAGCAATCAGGGACCTAACACTCTCCTTACACCTGCCTGGCTGAGTACCGGGTTACTATAGGCTAGTTTGCCACCCTGATTGAGCATCTAGTTTGGACTCTAGGTCTAGTCAGTGGTAGTCGGTCTGATCGAGTCTTGCATGAGCACTAGATTAGGGGTTTCTTATCACCCACCTCCTTCACAAATGGCTGAATCCATGGACCATTTTGATGCCAAATTTGAAGCCCTTGGAGAAAGGTTAGTCCAAACCCTCAATCTTAGGTTTGAGCAAGCAAATGCCCAATTGACCCAGAAGCTTGAACAAATAGATGCCCGACTAGGAACCCTAGAGGAGATGCATAGGACCCAGTCTGAGCCTGATCCTGAGTCCCCTCAACCTAGGAGAACCCCTCGCCATGACCTTTATTATGATCCTGACCCTAGGAGGACCCCAAACCCTGAACCATACCGTGAGGTTGAACCTAGGAGAGCCCCTCATCCTGACCCATACTATAATCCTGGACCTAGGAGGACCCCAAACCCTGATCCATACCAAGAGGTTGAACCTAGGATAGCCCCTCAGCCTGACCCATACTATCAGCCTGACCCATACTATAATCCTGAGCCTAGGAGGACCCCAAACCCTGATCCATATCTTGAGGCTGAACCTAGGAGAGGCCATCATCCTGACCCAATTCCTGAGGTTCATCCTAAAAGGCCCAATCAAGATTTTGTAGACCAGGAGGACGATCCTATAGACATGTTAAGCTTGATGCCCCAACTTTTGATGGTTGTCTAGATACTAAGGTCTACATAGATTGGGAGGGAGAGATGGATCAATATTTTGAGTGGTATGATATGACAGAGGAGCGTAAGTTTAGATTTGCTAAGCTTAAGTTGGTTCGGGAAGCCAGGTTACATTGGGCTAGTGTTGAGAGAACCCTTAGTCTAGGAGGGCGTGATCCTATAACCACCTGGTGGGCCATGAAGGGTAAGCTTAGGACAAGATACGTTCCAGCATCATATCGTAGTGGGTTACTAGATCAATGGCAACAATTTAATCAGGGTAACAGGAGTATAGATAAGTACATCACAAAATTTGATGAGTATTCCATGCGATGTGATTTGAGGGAGTCTGAGGATGTTGTCTTATCTAGGTTTAGGGCTGGACTGAGAGATGACATTAAGAAAGAGCTCTATATGAGAGAGGTTAGGGACCTGGACCATGCTTACCAGATTGCTAGGGATCATGAGCGTTTTCATAGAGGGCCCGTTTATCGTAGGCCTGAGCTCACTAGATACCCTAGTCAGTATCCAGGAGCTAGCCAGCCCCATCAGAGCAAACTCATGCCAAGCCGACCTAGCCCTAGTCGACCCAATCCTAGTCAGCCAGGCCTGAATCGACCCAGTCCTAATCAGCCAAGCCCGAGTCGACCCTAGCCTAGTAATCCTTTGACCCGAAAGGATGATCGAGGAAAATCGGTAGAGGTCAATAAGAGTTACACTCCCCAGAAGACCTGTTTTAGATGTAATAAGCCAGGCCACTTTATGAGCCAATGTCCAGTTAGTGCCTTACATCTAGGTGAACTGCAAGAAGAAGAGCCTGAATCCATAGTCGAACCTGAGGGAGAAGTTTATGAGGCTGATGATCAGTTAATAGAGGAGTACGAAGGTGAGGAAGAGGAACCTGAGTCTGAGAACCAATTGGGAGTGGTTAGGTGCATCTTAGCCCAAACCCCAGTTAAGGAAGATTGGTGTAGGACTAACATCCTACAGACTTTTGTCAAGGTAGGGGGTAAGGTTCTTAAGATCATCATAGATAGTGGGAGTTGTGTCAATGCCGTCTCTGCCAAGACAGTTAAATCTTTAGGATTGACCACAGTTCCCTATCCTAGCCCGTACAAAGTTTCTTGGGTAGATTCCACCTCCATCCAAGTTCAAGTTAGGTGCCAAATCTTAATTAGATTGCAGACCTATGAGGAAAAGATTTGGTGTGATGTCATCCCCATGGAAGTAAGTAGTATTATTTTAGGTCGACCTTGGCTTTTTGATCATGATGCAATCCTATATGGTCGGACCAACGTTTGTGCATTCAACTACCATGGGAATAAGTTTATTATCAATCCAGCTCTCCCTAGGGACCCAGTTAAGAGGGGTTCTAGTAGCCTTAAGGACAAGAAACCTGGAGTTAACCTGATTAAGGCTAGGGAGTTAGAAAAGGAGATTGCTGAGGGTAACCCTGTTTGGATCTTGACCTCCAAGGAAATATTAGAGCAGACCCAAAAGGAACACCCTAAAGAAATTGTTGAAGCTCTGAAAGAATTTGAGGATGTCTTCCCTAAGGATTTACCTGATCAACTACCATCCCTTAGAGACATCTAGCATACAATAGACTTAGTTCCAGGAGCCACTTTACCAAACCTTCCTCACTATAGGCTGAATCCCAGTGAACATCAAGAATTACAGAAACAAGTGGGAGAATTACTTAGGAAGGGTTTCATTAGGAAAAGCCTGAGTCTATGTGCAGTCCCTGCTCTACTGACCCCTAAGAAGGATGGTACCTGGAGGATGTATGTAGATAGTAGAGCTATCAATAAAATAACTGTGAAATATAGGTTTCCCATCCCCCGATTGGATGATATGTTAGACATGATGGCCGGAGCCAGAGTTTTCTCCAAGATAGACCTTAAGAGCGGCTATCATCAGGTTAGGATTAGACCTGGGGATGAGTGGAAAACTGCTTTCAAAACTAAGGATGGCCTGTTTGAGTGGGTTGTAATGCCTTTCGGACTTTCCAATGCACCAAGTACTTTTATGAGGATTATGACCCAGGTCCTGAAAGAGTTTACAGGAAAATTCATTGTGGTCTACTTTGATGATATTCTGATTTATAGCAAGACCAAGAAGGACCACCTTAGTCATCTAAGACTAATATGCCAGACCCTTAGGAAGAATAGCCTCTATGCCAACCTTAAGAAGTGTGATTTTATGACACATAGGGTTATCTTCCTAGGTTTTGTTGTCACCCCTGAGGGAGTTTCTACAGATCCTGAAAAGGTTAGGGCAATTGTTGAGTGGCCTACACCCTCTAGTATCCACGATGTGTGTAGTTTCCATGGCCTAGCAACCTTTTACAGGAGATTTATTAGGGGTTTTAGTACAGTCGTCGCACCTATCACTGATTGCATTAGGAAGGGTACATTTGAGTGGACCAAAGCAACTGATAAGGCCTTCCTAGAGCTTAAGGATAAGATGACCCATGCACCCATCCTTAGATTACCTGACTTTACTAAGGTGTTTGAGGTCGCTTGTGATGCCTCGGGAGTAGGAATAGGTGGGGTACTAAGTCAAGAGAATCACCCTGTAGCCTTCTTCAGTGAGAAACTGAATGAGGCTAAACTTAAGTACTCTACCTATGACAAGGAATTTTATGCGGTAGTCCAGGCCCTTAGATATTGGAGACATTACTTACTACCGCAGGAGTTTGTCTTATTTTCTGACCATGAGGCACTCCGATTCCTGAACTCCCAAAAGAAACTAAACCCACGGCACGGTAAATGGATTGAGTACATTCAGGCTTACACTTTTGTCCTGAAGCACCGTGCCGGCACTGAAAATAAGGTAGCAGATGCCCTGAGCCATAGGTCTCTACTGTTAGGATCAGTTAGCACCCAAGTCATAGGGTTTGATAGGTTAAAGGATGAATATGAAACTTGCCCAGACTTTGGAGACATTTAATTTAATTTATTTAAAATATTACAAGATATATTATTTTATAGTATAATATATTATTTTAAAATTTAATATATTTTATATTTTATAATATAAAATATATAATTTTACATTTAATAATATAATATATAATTTAATATAATATTTAATATATATAAGTAATAAAATAAATATATCTTCTATAAATATATTTTATAAATATAATATAAAATTGATTTAGGGGTATTTTGAAATTATAATTTTATATTATGCAACATTACTTGCATGTACCAAATATGATAATCCACATTACCTGCAATCAATATTTCTGGTAATCCACATTATATTTCAAAATTGCCTGATAATTGATCAAACACAACCTAAGATTAGTTTATGGCTTGAGAGAGAGAGGGAGCAGTGGTGGAACAACCGAGGGTTGGTTTTTTATCTAAGAAAAAGAAGGGGTGGTATTGTTAGTTGTAAAGTATATATGCACTTGGCACTTGGCACTTGGATACTTCGTACTTGGCACTAGTATTGTTAGTTGTAAAGTATGGAAAAGTATATATATATATATATATATATAATGCATGGGCATGTGGATCGCGCACCCGTTGCATACGCAGGACGGGAGGGAGGGAGGGAGGGGTTTGTTTTGTTTTAAATGGAAACATTAACATGTATTGCCTATTAAAATAGCCTAAAATTCATATTATTTTAGTTGCCAACAGTTATGTTCATTACCAAAGGTTATGTATCATACCAAAGGTTGTGTCTATTGGCAACAAACATAATTGTTACATGAATAGTTATGTTTAGCAATTATTTGGCAGATATTTGGTGGCTATTTTTTAGTCTATAAATAAGCCCATTCTGTGCAAATCAGAGAACACAACATTACAACCCTCTTCTTTTTCTATTAATTTTCTGTACATCCTGTATGTTGTTATACCATAGAATTTCAATACACAAGATTGTTATTTCTGTTATTTGCTCACAGGTTTGATATCATTGATGTAAAACAATATTGAACAATAGGCTTCATTGTATCCTAGAGGCTTTTTATTGTAACCTTTTGCATACCATTTTCTCTTTGATAAGGGCAATTAAACCCTTAAAAATAGTGGCACTGCGATACGCCTTGAGGAGAAACCCAGTCCCTTAGAAAAAGCCTTAGAAGCTCTGGCTAAATCCCATGTTGACCTTGATGCTATAATTAAGAGCACCAATGCTATCTTGAATAGATTTATATAGACCACATGCCAACATATAACTCCCAACACCAAGGTTAGTGCCCATTTGGATATGCAATGGAAACCATTAGCCATAGATACGAATGAAGAAGAGCAGCCTAGTTAACTCGAGAGTGATCCTAAGGAACAATACCTAGCTGAAAACTTTAGTATCCCTATAACTATCTCTCAACAATCGATTATAACTCTCGGGAATGAATTAGTCATAGAGCATCCCTATACAACCAAAAAGATCAATCTAGATAATTTGACTGAGATAGAAACTTATGAAGAGAAATCAGAAAGGAGGGATGAACCATGCATGTCCATCATCACCCAACTTACTTATGGTCCCAATCCCCAGGATCCTAGAATCGTCCATTACTTTTAATGAAAAAGGAGAACAAATAAGTGCAATGATGGAATTAATTAAGACTTCCCAAGAATCACAAATATAAAATGCAATAGAAGAAGTCATGCATAAATTCTTTTCCATGATTCGTTAAATCCTAGTCTGGCTCACTTGAGATGGATAATCTTGATGTAGAGGGATGTACCCTAAAAATGAATGACCTAATAGAAACACCCTGCCCCAACACCATCCTACTTTGGAGCAAGAAATATGAGCCATCATCTAGACCCCCAATAGCTCCCTTGTTAGAATCACCACCTGATCCAGAATTGACGCCACTTCTTGTCGCATCCATTGATACCTTACAAGTAACACGTAATCAAGAAGCCCAAATTGTAAGTGTTCTAAAAGCATATAAAGAAGTTGTTGGATGAGACATTGCGCATATGGGGGATAACGAATTTAAAACTTTTATATCTGATTTCCCTATATTTGGCACCAGTTTTGAGAATTGCTTCCAAAATTCATCTATAGTATAAAAATAATATGTGGAGATAGAGTTAATATTGATTTGAAAAAAAGTACCAAGTTATAGATCAAAAAGAGCTTATACCAAGATCTAAATTACTAGCTGAACTCCTCATGACTCTGGTAGAACATTGACCTATGAAGGAAGAGACATCAAACAAAGGATCCTGAAGTACTCCCTTGGCACATCAATTACATAGATCTAGGTCTCCTAGAACCCCAACTGGTATTGAAGTCATATCTAAATCTAATTATAAAGGAAGAATTGTAGCTATCAGAAAAATAAGTCAACTAATGGTCCCAAGCAAGAAATACTCTGAAGCTGAACCCGAATCACATAGCGAATTACAAATCATGTCAAGATTCGGACAGGAATATGATGAGAACTCCAAGAGGTCTGGCTGAAAATGTTAAACTTAGCACTTGTTGGGAGACAACCCAATCTTTTTATTGATTTTGCTTTAGTGATTTTTATTTTTGTAGAAATAATGGACCACTCTTTACATATGCACTTGGCAATTCATGATGTATAACTAGTCCAGGTGGTGCCTCTCCTTGTCTTACTTTTATGTTCCAATTTTTTCTTACTCCATTGAGGACAATAAAAATTAAGTTGGAGGGTGATGTCGCACATCCGATGATATGGAGCCCCTGCTGGCGGCCCCACTGGCAAAGAGCTCGCCACCCGGGCACGATGGCCAAACGAAGAGCCAAGGCGAGCCCTCCTATCGAGGTCAGCTCCCAGCCGGAGTCGTGCTCATGAGACGAGCCGTCCGTCTAAGGTTAGCTCCCGGTCGGGATCGTGCTCATGCTGCCAAGGCGAACCCTCCTGCCGAGGTCAGCTCCCAACCGGGGTCATGCTCATGAGGCGAGCCCTTCATCTGAGGTCAGCTCCCGATCGGTGTCACGCTCATGCTGCCAAGGTGAGCCCTCTTGTCGAGTTCAGCTCCTAGCCAGGGTCGTGCTCATAAGGTGAGCCCTCCATCTGAGATCAGCTCCAGGCCAGGATCACGCTCATGCTGCCAAGGCGAGCCCTCCTACCGAGGTCAGCTCCCAGCCGGGATCATGCTCATAAGAAGAGCCCTTCGTCTGAGGTCAGCTCTTGGCCAAGGTCATGCTCATGCTGCCAAGGCGAGCTTTCCTGTCGAGGTAGGGCTCCACCCTACTCTATCGAGGTCAAGTTTCCGCTAGTGGCAAGAAGGATCAATAGGAATTCAAACCACAACAAGGAGATTCCCGATCGCCTGCAACCTCTAAGGGGCGGTGCATGCCCGGCCATGAACCCAGACTTTGCAACACGCCACCCTCGTGCTCTGGGTGGCCCGCACTCCTCGCCGTGCTCATAGTTCGGAGGTGGCGACTGGGCAACCCACCATCTACCGCTTGACTCATAGTTCGGCACCTTCAAGCCGGGTCACCCCAGAAGGCCCGCACTCCTCGCCGTGCTCACAGTCCAGAGGTGGCAACAGGGTAACTCACCATCTACCGCTTGACTCACAGTTCGGCACCTTCAAGCCAGGTCACCCTAGAAGGCCCGCACTCCTCGCTGTGCTCACAATCCGGAGGTGGCGGCAGGGCAACCCGCCATCTACCACTTGACTCACAATTCGACACTCTTAAGCCGGGCCCCCCAAGCAGGCCCGCACTCCTCGTCGTGCTCACAGTCCAGAGGTGGCAGCAAGGCAACCCGCCATCTACTGCTTGACTCACAGTTTGCCACCTTGAAGTTGGGTCACCCCAAAAAGCCTGCACTCTTTGCCGTGCTTACATTCCGGAGGTAGCGGCAGGGCAACCTGCCATCTACCACTTGACTCATAGTTTAGCACCTTCAAGCCGGGCCCTCCAAGCAGGCCCGCACTCCTCACCGTGCTCATGTCTGGAGGTGGCAGCAGGGCAACCCGCCATCTACCGCTTGACTTACAGTTTAGCACTTTCAAGCCGGGTCACCCCAAAAGGCATGCACTCTTCGTCATGCTCACAGTCCGGAGGTGATGGCAGGGCAACCCGCCATCTACCGCTTGACTCATAGTTCGGCACCCTCAAGTTAGGCCCCCCAAGAAGGCCCGCACTCCTTGTCGTGCTCACAATCCAAAGGTGGCGGCAATGCAACCTGCCATCTACCACTTGACTCAAATTCAGCACCTTCAAGCCGGGCCCCCTAAGTAGGCCACCACTCCTTGCCGTGCTCACAGTCCAGAGATGGCGGCAGGGCAACCTACCATCTATCGCTTGACTCACAATTCGGCACCCTCAAGCCGAGCCCCCCAAGCAGGCCCACACTCCTCACTATGCTCACAGTCCGGAGGTGGCGACATGGCAACCCGCTATCTATCACTTGACTCATAGCTCAGCACTTTCAAGCCGTGCCCCCCAAGCAGGCCGCACTCATCGTCATGCTCACAGTCCGGAGGTGGTGACAGGGCAACCCGCCATCTACCGCTTGACTCACAATTTAGCACCTTCAAGTCGGGTCATCCTAGAAGGCCCGCGCTCTTTACCGTGCTCACAGTCTAGAGGTGGCGGCGGGGCAACCCGCCATCTACCGCTTGACTCATAGTTCAGCTCCTTCAAGCCGAGCCCCCCAAGAAGGCCCGCACTCTTTGCCGTGCTCACAGTTCAGAGGTGGCGGCAGGACAACTCGACATCTACCGCTTGACTCATAGTTTGGCACCTTCAAGCCGGGCCCCCCAAGCAGGCCCGCACTCCTCACTGTGCTCACAGTCTAGAGGTGGTGGTAGGGCAGCCCGCCATCTACCGCTTGACTCACAGTTCAAGCCGGGTCACCCTAGAAGGCCCACACTCCTCACCATGCTCACAATCCGGAGGTGGCAGCAGGGCAACCCACCATCTAATGCTTGACTCATAGTTCGGCACCTTCAAGCCGGGCCCCTCTAGCAGGCCCGCTTCCCTCGCTGGGCCCTCCAGAAGGCCCGCACTCTCCGCCTTGCTTGTAGCCCAGGGATGTCGGTAGGAAACTTCTGGAGCCCCACCATCTACCGCTTGGCTCGCAGCTTGGCAAACCAAGAAGTCCCAGCAGCATTTTGCACTCAACACCGCACGGCCCTAAGGCCGGTGGGGCAAGAGTGGATGCCTGCGGAGTCCTCCATCCTGACCTTTGGACTCTAGCATTATCCCACAACAGCCGAAGGCCTAGACCAGGCTTAGGCAACCATGGAAGTCTGCCTCCCTGCCATAGAGACTTAAGAAGCAGAGGAAGGAAGAAGTAAAAATGAAATCCGTCGGCTGGGTTATGGAGTTGAGTCCTTCATAATTCTTGAGAGGCTTCCCTTGCAGCAATTCAAAAAAAAAAGTGAAAGAGATGCATGTTGATTAAAAGAAATGAAGAGCTTTCATCGATCAAAAATTTTGTACATTATGGCCACCCCCGACAAGCCAGAAAGTCTTTCAACAACTCAATTACAAAGTGAAAGGAAACAGGCTCAGGCCTCCCTCGCCGCTCCTTGCCTGACCAATGGGCAGGTCCTCTCAGTGCGGCCACAACACTGACCAGAGGGGCATTCTAAGCATCTTCGGCTCTGGACTCTACCTCCGGTCCAGTGCGTCCCCAGCCATCGAGGTTATCCTACTCCAGAGTGCACCTCCCTCGAGTGTTGGAGGTATGGACGGCACAGGAGGGGGGACGTTACAGTCCCTTCTACCCAAGGAAGCAGGCACCCATCGTCGCCACGACCGCCGTGGTCACACCCATGGCGACCACGACCTCCATCGTCGAGGCAGCCTTTTCACCGCCGCCGTCCTCTAGGGGCTCTCCCCTTTCTCCTCTTTCCTCCAGGGGGTAGCATCGAGCTCGATAAACTCCTTCTCCAAAACCAAACATCCCCGCCGAGATGCCAGCCGGCCTCTCCTGAAGGGTCATTATCTAGCCTGTAATGCCGGTCGATGCTTCCTAAAGGGTCATTATCTGGCTCGCAGGCTCTCGAGACCGGGCAGCCTGAGCTCGAAACTTGTCCCACTCCATGTCCGGGCGATGGCTCCGCCTCATCAACACTAGGCGAGAAGGAAGCAAGAGGAAGGAAGAAGAAGGAGGACCTCGGTGTCTCCCAGGGAATTGCAAGGCGCAAGCAACGAGTGGAAATCTGATCCCTTGCACCCAAGAAGGCTCTTATAAAGGCGGGGGACGGGACCTTTCCGAGAGGAGCCTGTCACCCCCCCCCCCCCCCACATCGCATCGTCTCCCAAGGCATGCCACGTGTCAGCATTCTGCGGCATCGACGCTTCAGTTCAAGCACAGCAATTAATGGCCCCTTTAGAGGGCTATGCCGTGGCATCGTTCCATTGGCATGGAAGCATGGATTCCAAGGCACCGACGCCCGAGGTATTGATGGTGTAGGGGTCGCGCCCCTCCATGTCAGCATGGTCGTTACTCCCTTCTCCCTGAGCGTTGCTTCATCCTCCAGGCCCGGGAGTGGGGGGTATTTGATGTAGCACATCCGCTGACGTGGAGCCTCTACTGGCGGCCCCGTTGACAAAGAAAACGCCAACCGGGCACGGTGGCCAAACGAAGAGCCAAGACGAGCCCTCCTGCCGAGGTCAACTCCCAGCCAGGGTTGTGCTCATGAGACAAGCCCTCTGTTTGAGGTCAGCTCCCGAATGGGGTCGTGCTCATGCTGCCAAGGCGAGCCCTCCTGCTGAGGTCAGCTCCCACCGGGTCGTGCTCATGAGGTGAGCCCTCCGTCTGAGGTCAGCTCCCGGTCGGGGTTGCGCTCATGCTACCAAGGTGAGCCCTCCTATCGAGGTCAGCTCCCAGCTAGGGTTGTGCTCATAAGGCGAGCCTTCCATTTGAGGTCAGCTCCCGATCGGGGTCGTGCTCATACTACCAAGGTGGGCCCTCCTACCGAGGTCAGCTCCCAACCAGGGTTGTGCTCATAAGGCGAGCCCTCCATCTGAGATCAGCTCCCGGCCAGGGTCATGCTCATGCTGCCAAGGTGAGCCCTCCTGTCGAGGTCAGCTCCCAGCTAGGATCATGCTCATAAGGCAAGCCCTCCGTCTGAGATTAGCTCCCGGCCAGTATCGTACTCATGCTACCAAGGTGAGCCTTCCTACCGAGGTAGGGCTTCACCTTATCCTACCGAAGTCAAGTTCCCGCCAGTGGCAAGAAGGATCAACAAGAATTCAAATCACAACAAGGAAGTTCTCGATCGCCTGCAATCTCTGAGGGGCAGCGAACGCCCAGCCATAAACCCAGACTCTGCAACGTGCCGCCCTCGTGCTCTAGGCAGCCTACGCTCCACCAGGTCCTACACCCTGTTACGTGTCTCCATGTTGACAACCATGCAACCGGAGGCTTCAACCCCGCGACATGGAGTCTGAACCTCCCCTAAAAGGGGTATTCCATTAAAGCCCTAGGATCCTTAACAATCTAGCAGTCCCTCCAAAAATGGAAGCACCCCACCATGGCACAGGGTTCAGCGACATGGCGCCCGCTCCTCCCACAGGGAACTGCACCACCAGAAGGGACAAAATCTGTGCCACGCCGATCTATATCCCCAAAGAAAGGATCTCCTCCTAAGGATCGGTCCAACAGGAAGGAAGCCACAGGCAACAGCAAGCCCCTCCCAGAGAGGGCACATGGAAAGGGACACCCGGACAAAGCCCCAGACCTGCTCTAGGCCATCCCCTATACATAAGATCAGGAAAAAGGAGGGGGGAGAGTCCCCTCCCGGGAGAGAGGGCACACACACAAAAAAGAAGGGAGAAGGAGAAAACAAACAGGTGAGAAGGAGATGGAGAGCGAGTGAGCAAGGGATCCCCAGCAGACCCTTCCAAGCTCTCCGCTCCCATCTCCGCTTGTTCTTTCCACCTCTGTTCTACCTTTCACCCCCTACGCGGAGAGCCCCCAAGTTCTCTACCACAGGGGTTCTGTTCCCCTTGATTGTCTTGTCTGACTTGATCGTCGGAGTGTCCCAGTGAAATCTCCAGCCCGGATCTTCTCTTTTTTGTAGGGCAGCCATACCAAGGAGCTGCCAGAAAAGGAGGAGGGACGAGCACCTCCATGGGAACCTGATGCATCTGCGACATGACGCAACTACAAGCCACGGCGATCTTGGTGGCAACAGTGGGTAAGAGAAAATCTTTTAAAAAATTTTGATAATTTGAAACAATTTGATAATTATTTTGAAAATCTTTTGAAAAAAATTGAAAAAATCATGGAGAGAATTTTTGATAAATCATGTACCATAAAAGAAATTCTTGAGTAAAATAGAATAGAAAAATGGTAACAGAGTTAGAAAGTATTTACTAATTATTGTAGCAAGTCGAGGAGTAAACTAGCTAGTCAGACGTCTACCAACTAAGGTGCAAACGACTACCAACTATCGATCCACCTGACAATCGACTAAGTGAAAGACAATTAAGCTGACCATTATATCGATTATCTATAATACCCTATATTGAGAAACTACAAACAGTCGGGCTTGACTGATATCCCTTCATATGCATCCATCGAGTACTTACTCGAGCCCAACTAACTTTCAAAGTAAACTTAGTCGAGCATGTAGGGTATAAGATCGAAGGACCCTCTCCCTTGGTAGGGGCCTTCCTCTCGGCAACAGACAAGTCATCCTGATACTCGGAGTCCATAATATCCGAGTAAGTGATGAAGACTAATTGATCACAACTATCCCAGTAGAGATCGAAAGGGGCAAGATCATGGTGGACAAGATCGTGGAGAGCAGGATCCCAATAAAATCAGTCATCCTAACAGAAAGATACCAATAGAAAAGATTTTAGGAGACAAGATCCCAACATTTTAGAAAAAATCTGTGATACATATTGTTACGGCCGTTACGATGATGTGGCATATCTTAGATTTCGCTGGGCATGATTCGAGCCACGTGGAGTTTTTCGGCAAAGTCAGATATGGATCCGCCTCGACCGAGGTCGAGGTCGGTCTAGGCCTTCCTGCCGCTCCGCCAGGTGTCCACCTAGGAGGGGTCCACCTCGGCCGAAGCCGGCGGCCCCCCTGCTCCCTCGCCAGGTGGCACCCTGAGACGGTCCCACCTCGGTCGAGGTCGAGCCGGGCTCCTTCGCTCCTTCGCCAGGTGGCGCCCGGAGACGGGACCACCTCGGCCGAAGTCGAGCGCCCTCCTGCCGCTCCGCCAAGTGTCCACCCAAGAGGGGTCCACCTCGGTTGAAGCTGGCGGCCCCCTGCTCCCTCGCCAGGTGGCACCCTGAGACGGTCCCACCTCAGTCGAGGTCGAGCCGGGCTCCTTCGCTCCTTCGCCAGGTGGCGCCCGGAGACGGGACCACCTCGGCCGAAGTCGAGCGCCCTCCTGCCACTCCGCTAGGTGTCCACCCAGGAGGGGTCCACCTCGGCCGAAGCCGGCGGCCCCCCTGCTCCCTCGCCAGGTGGCACCCTGAGACGGTCCCACCTCGGTCGAGGTCGAGCCGGGCTCCTTCGCTCCTTCGCCAGGTGGCGCCCGGAGACGGGACCACCTCGACCGAAGTCGAGCACCCTCCTGCCGCTCCGCCAGGTGTCCACCCAGGAGGGGTCCACCTCAGCCGAAGCCGGCGGCCCCCCTGCTCCCTCGCCAGGTGGCACCCTGAGACGGTCCCACCTCGGTCGAGGTTGAGCCGGGCTCCTTCGCTCCTTCGCTAGGTGGTGCCCGGAGATGGGACCACCTCGGCCGAAGTCGAGCGCCCTCCTGCCGCTCCGCCAGGTGTCCACCCAGGAGGGGTCCACCTCGGTCGAAGCCGGCGGCCCCCCTGCTCCCTCGCCAGGTCGCACCCTAAGACGGTCCCACCTTGGCTGAGGTCGAGCCGGGCTCCTTCGCTCCTTCGCTAGGTGGCGCCCGGAGACGGGACCACCTCGATCGAAGTCGAGCGCCCTCCTGCCGCTCCGCCAGGTGTCCACCCAGGAGGGGTCCACCTCGGCCGAAGCTGGCAGCCCCCCTGCTCCCTCGCCAGGTGGCACCCTGAGACGGTCCCACCTCGGCCAAGGTCGAGCTGGGCCCCTTGCTCCTTCACCAGGTGGCGCCCGAAGACGGGACCACCTCGGCCGAAGTCGAGCGCCCCTCTGCCACTCCGCCAGGTGTCCACCCAGGAGGGGTCCATCTCGGTCGAGGCGGGCCAGCCTGTGCAGAGAAGTTTCCGAAGAGCAGGAGCGCGAGCTCCGAGATTGCCCCTCGAGCCGTGCGCGCCACACCCCGAGAAAAGCGCCCTGTACGGTCGATGGTGACACGCGAAACATCACTTACATCAACCCGACAGGTTCCGCAGTCGAGAGGCACGGTCCTGACAAAACAGGACCCGATAACGAACATTGTCAGCACCTGGGAAGGAGAGCGCTCACGCTCGGCCCAAGGTCTGGTCGGCGGTCTGACCGGCGCCCTCCCCTTACTCTTTCCTCGCTAGGCTCGGCAAGCAAGGCCGGGAAGCCGCCTGGTTCTTTGATCCAGAAGGGAAAAGGGAAAGAGAGGGAGGGGAGGAGGTGAAAGCGACGAAGGAGCCTCCCAGGGGTGGCAAACGAAAAGGCAACATGAGGAGTTAAAAGGAAGGGGAGAATAGACGACAAGGTAAGCAAGAACAAAGGCTGGGAGAGGAGATTCCGTTCCAAGAGCAGGATCCAAGATCCCGAGAGGGGACCTTTGGCGTGAGCTCGGCGAAGGAACCCGGCCATGTTTCTATTCTTTCTGGGACCTTTCTTGTTAGCACGATCTCTAAGTCTGGGAATCCTTCGGGGGCCCATCTCAGAGACTCTATTCCCTCTCACCGTCTACTAACTTGACCGTCGGAGCTCCCTCGTTGGGATCCCCGGCCAGGGTTTCTGACCTTGCCTTGCAGGTTCGAACAAGCCAGGAGACCCCAGGGGCGAGATGGTCTAGTCGGATCGGCGGCTCCGAAGCCACAGGCGCGGCGATGAGATCGGCAACAGATTGACACGCCAGGTAGGGGGGCAGGACAACACCCCCAGTGAGAGCTAGCTTTCTGTGAACGAAGCGCGCTCCGACCATGGTGGTCACTCGTGGACGCGAAGCGTCCACCAGCCGAGTAGGAGAGGTCCCCTCCCCTCAGGGGCCCCACAGCCCGGAAAGGGAGCTCCCTGCTCCCCCTCCTCTTCTACCACAGCCAACCTTGGCGGACGGACCTTTTGCGGCTGTCATCCAGCAGCTGCAGACCTTGACTACGGTAGTTCGGCAGCTACAACATCAGCAGCGCTCCCTAGCCACGCAGCCTCAGCCAGGGACCCCCGCGGTTCGGGCCGCGAGGCCGCGCGGGAGCCTGCGCTCCATCCATGGCAGGCCATCCCAACCGCGAGCAGCCTCCAATCCTCGCGGGAGCCACCAAACTCCCGCGAAAAGAAATTACTCCGGTTTGACGGATCACGAGAGTCGATCCCCGGCCGATGAAGCCGAAATAGCGCGTCGAAGCAAGCAACGCCGAGGCAAGACCCTGCGCTGAGACCGATCGGCGCCCCCTTCACCAGCGACCTCGATGGAGGATTCCACTGACGAGGCCATCAGGCGCCAGGCCGAGAGGCGCCTGGAGGAGCACGAGCATAAATTGGCAGAGTTCGCCCGCCGATTTGCCGACCTGCAGAACTCCTCGGCAGACCTGGCGGGCTACGACTCCCGTTTCCCCTTTTCTGAAGAAATCCAGGCGGAGCCGATTCCGAGCCGGTTCCGCATGCCGCAGGTGGATCCCTATGATGGGACCACCGATCCTTTGGACCATCTGGAGAGCTACAAAGCTCTCATGAGGGTCCAGGGGGACACGGATGCTCTTTTGTGCATTGCCTTCCCCGCTACCCTCCGGAAGGCTCCTCGAGTCTGGTTTACCCGCCTCGAGCCCGGATCCATCTGCTCCTTCCATCAGTTGGAAGGAAAGTTTGTGGCTCACTTCGATGCTTGTCAGAAGGTGCCAAGAGAGGTGGATAGCCTCTTCTCTATCCGCCAGCAGGACCAGGAGCTGCTTCGGGACTACATCACCCGTTTCAAGATCGCTGCCTTGGAGATCTACAGCCTGGACGAGCTCGTCGCCATGCTGGCTTTAAAGTACGGGCTCAAGACGTCCCGCCTGACCTATTTCCTGGACAAAAAACCCCCCAGGATGTACTCCGAGCTCCTCCTCCGTGTCCACAAGTACATTCGAGCGGAGGAGGACGATCGCACCCGTCGAGAGCTGGACGGGAGGACCTTGAAGAAGCCGGCCCCGAGAGACGTTCCAGGGGCTCGGCGGCCTAGGCCATTTGCCGACCCTCGTCCAAATCCGAAGCTGAAGGGCGAGGCCACCCCGGAGCGAAGGTTCACCCCTCTCCTCGCTTCCCGAACGAAGATCCTCATGGAAATTGAGGGCGAGCACTACCTCCGCCGACCTCCTCCTCATAACCCAAGAAGCACCAGCGACAAGTCGAAGTACTGCCAGTTCCACCGCGAGCATGGCCACGACACAAAGGAGTGCCATAATCTGAAGCGAGAAATCAGGAGCTGATCAAAAGAGGCTACCTCAGGAAGTTCGTGAGGAACGAAGCCCCGGCGGAGGGACAGCCGCTCTCGACCTTACCCCCGGTTCCCGCGATCGACAACCGTCCGACGGAGAAGCCAGTGGGCATGATCTCTTGTGGAATCGGGCGGGCGGCAAAGAGAGCCCGGGAGGTCGGGAATCCAGAGGATGTACCTTCTGAGAAGGGGAGTGAAAACAAAAATGTAAATAACGATGCTGTGGTGGTCGAGATGACCATCGCGAAGTATCCTGTACATCGAATTATGGTAGATAGTGGAAGCTCCGCTGACGTGCTTTTTTATGATGCTTTCTCCTGAATGAATCTGTCCGATGATCAGCTAAGGCCGGTGCACACCCCCTGGTAGGGTTTACCGGGGACTCGGTGGGGGTCGAAGGGGAGACCACTCTCTCGATCACCGCTGGATCCCCATCTCAGCAGACCACAGTCATGATGACGTTTACCGTCATCAAGCTTCCTTCGCCTTACAATGCGATTCTCGGGCACCCGGGTTTCAACCAGCTGGATGCCATGATTTCGCTGGGCGTGATTCGAGCCACGTGGAGTTTTTCGGCAAAGTCAGATGTGGATCCACCTCGGCCGAGGTCGAGGTCGGTCCAGGCCTTCCTGCCGCTCCGCCAGGTGTCCACCCAGGAGGGGTCCACCTCGACCGAAGCCGGCGGCCCCCCTGCTCCCTCGCCAGGTGGCACCCTAAGACGGTCCCACCTCGACCGAGGTCGAGCTGGGCTCCTTCATTCCTTCGCCAGGTGGCGCCCGGAGACGGGACCACCTCGACCGAAGTCGAGCGCCCTCCTGCCGCTCCGCCAGGTGTCCACCCAGGAGGGGTCCACCTCGGCCGAAGCCGACGGCCCCCCTGCTCCCTCTAATAATTATTTTGAAAATCTTTTGAAAAAAATTGAAAAAATCATGGAGAGAATTTTTGATAAATCATGTACCATGAAAGAAATTCTTGAATAAAATAGAATAGAAAAATGGTAACAAAGTTAGAAAGTATTTACTAATTATTGTAGCAAGTCGAGGAGTAAACTAGCTAGTCAGATGACTACCAACTAAGGTGCAAACAACTACCAACTATCGATCCACCTGACAATCGACTAAGTGAAAGATAATTAAGCTAACCATTATATCGATTATCTATAATACCCTGTATTGAGAAACTACAAACAGCCAGGCTTGACTGATATCCCTTCATATGCATCCATCGAGTACTTACTCGAGCCCAACTAACTTTCAAAGTAACTTAGTCGAGCATGTAGGGTATAAGATCGGAGCACCCTCTCCCTTGGTAGGGGCCTTCCTCTCGGCAACAGACAAGTCATCCTGATACTCGGAGTCCATAATATCCGAGTAAGTGATGAAGACTAATTGATCACAACTATCCCAGTAGAAATCGAAAGGGGCAAGATCATGGTGGACAAGATCGTGGAGAGCAGGATCCCAATAAAATCAGTCATCCTAACAGAAAGATGCCAATAGAAAAGATTTTAGGAGACAAGATCCCAACATTTTACTAAAAATATGTGATACGTATTAAAGAAGGCTACCTTTCAAATGGCAATCAATTACTCTATGTAACTTTATAAATTGATAAGAGAGGACCTCCAGCAAAGGTAACACACTTCTACCCACTCTCATGATCATTCAGTTTCGCATTGTGCTCCCAGCTCTGACTGTTGTAACCCATATCATCCTTTTACTAACTTGAGTATTAGAGGGTCTCTTGTCGGTTACCACTGATCAAGGAATTATTTTTATAGGTTCCCGTCTACAAAACATCTAGAAGCAGCATCTCGTTCTACCGGATATGGCCGGGAAACCCTCAGGCACTATTAGAGCCCAGTGGAGGGTGATTTATTGGCAACAAAATTGACTCTTCTCGAAGGTATTGTTCCTAAATTATGCTTGGAGAAAATTTATATAGGGCATTAGTCAGTTTTATTATTTACAGATAGAACTCTCAGAGAACAGCTTGTTTGGAAATATTCTTAAGAACTAGCAAATCTTTTCGGATTGAAAAATCTGGATCTATATATACTCATTTAATAGGAATGATATGAATCAAGATTACTAATAAATTGGTCTTGGAGTGGCTAACCATAAGGAGATCAATTAAGCATTGTTTCATAAATGGCTATGAAGATTGATGAATAGGAAATTTTTATCATATGGGTTTTTATTAGTGGCGGTGCCTATTTTCATTGGCCATATCCATCAAAGTTCAAAATTTAATCATATCTTTGAGGATGTTAACCTTCTAGAAAAGAATCATAAAACAAAGCTAGCATTTACTTAATGCTTGAAGTTGAGGAGGCATGATCTTTATTGGCTGTCTTAAACTCTTTGTTATATACTTTTCATCTACATTTAGAACTGTGAAAGTGGGATGCTCATGAGATATTCTCTATCTGTAGTATTTATACATCTTTGATCAGTGGTGGGCTTATATATTTTATGTAAAGGCCATGATCCTTTTAATGTGAAGATTTGCACATAGATTTTAATAAAAGAATGAATTACTTACAATCAATAATTTTAGACATAGTTTGGGAGGTGGATAGGGTGCTCTTTCCAATCAGCATCTTACAACTGCCAATCATTTATTTTTTCCATTACAATAAAATTCAAATTCAAACTCATAGGTTGGCCACCTTTAGCTAGATCATTGTGGACACTAAGGCACGCGAAAAGAGTTCCATATTTGAGTGAATAAATTAGGATTTTATACCTTTGCCTTCTACTAGGTGGTTTAGTTGGAAAGAAATAAAAGGATATTTGAGGCCTATTTAGACATTGATGCAAGAATATCCTATTAAAATTGGATCTATTGGCTCGATCAAATCTGAAATCAAAATAATAGGCTTGGTTTGGGAAGTGGTAAGCCTGATGCTATCAAGCCTACATCCCTCACAAATAGGAAAAAAAAAAGAAACAAAAAGGTCTTTTTCCCCCCACTTTGCAGGATTTGGGCTAAGAGGGCATTAAACTAATATAGGTCATGCCTAAATGGATTGTCCATCTACAAGTCTAGCAAGAAATCTAATCAAAATCCTGATAGATTACCCAATTAGTCTCTTAATGGAAAACAGAGATGTGCAACTTAATGCTCCACTATATTAATTCACTTCTTTTAAACCATAACATGGGACTATTTAGTAAGAGAGACAAGCCTATCAAGCTTGTCATATGATGTTCCTCCAATTGCTGTTTGTGGCAAAGAGATCGACACTCATGATGCTATGTTCCTAATGGCTAATTCTGTTCAGGCATTGATAGACTTCTTTATTAGGTGAGTGCTGGGAAACTCTTGATATTTGATGGGTAAGGTGTATCTTTGAAGCCAATCTAGGAATAACATTGTCATTGATCTTGTAGCTTTCTTTCTATCATGCTAGGTTGATCTTCTAATTGCCTAGGAATCTCTTGGTTAATCAAGAAATGAGCTCTCTGGTACAATTCCACCGGAAAAACATCTTTACAAGTTTACCAATCCAACTATTTTATATTAGTAATCAATATCTAACCGAAACATGCAATGAAGATGGAACAATAATTCAAGTTCCAAAAGCTATGGTTTCTAGGCTCCAATTATTTAGGATGAAGTTGGAGAAGGTTTTATCTTTGGATAGGGCTGGGATATGCAACCGAATTTTTGGAAAATCATTGAGACACTGATGCTCAATAAAACATAAAGGACCATTTACTTCTAATTTATAGACAACATATATGATAAGATCCCTGCAACAATCATAGTATGTTTCATGAGACTAAATGAAAGATACCAAATATATCATCTGTTGACTGCTAATCATTACTTGAGTTTTGAAGTAATGGCAGTCTCACATTAATATAATTGTCTCTTAATCGTTGCTTGTAATAAGATTTCTCTTTTGCTATTATACTGTACATTACAGAAATCTTGAGCGAGGAATTTTTTTTTTAATTTAATAAAAAAAAATATTCATTAAAGGTTATTTTGGTACATAAAGCATTAATGATGTTGATGTACATTAATAATCACCATACTATATAAGATAAAATTGGAATCCACAACCCAACCATAGCACAGTTGGTCATAAAGCATCCCTTTCTGTCAGGAAAGAAATTGTACTTTTAAACTCATCATGGAACACAAGTGTTACGTCCTATTCCTCAGTTCAATAAATACCGGCGAGAATTAGGCTTGTCTTTTTTTTTTTTTTTTTTTTTTTTTTAATTTTCCAAAATCTAACAAGAAACTACGAGCAAGGAAGACTTGAAAGATGGTTTGACATGAATTCAACAAAAAGAATTGCAAAAACATGCGCAATACAATTCAAGCATCCTATATAACATCTGAATGATCCCTATTCATATAAATGCAAGTGCCTAAACTCAAAAAAAATCAACTAATACCTAAATTGCCATCAAACTAATTATTACATTCAAATGCAAGTATTTTGATCTTGACCAACGATTCGTAAAATTATTCCAAGCATTCTATAATCCAATTTGAATCTAAGTGGCACCTCTAGCAGACCCAACAACCCATGCAGCCATTTTTTGGTGACATGTTAAAAATGATTGATGTTTCGATACTTTATAATAATTATTGTTGTTATTTTCTGGAGAAATTGAAAAAAAAATTACACACACATTTCATCAGATGTCTTCTTGATCATTCTACCCACTGCTTCAGGTCACCATCATTGCTATCAACTACAAGACAGCCTGCAAGACTTAAGAGCAGAAACCTATGATATAGAACGTGGTACGTTTGCAATGAATATTTATACTATGATAACATGTTCCTAATCGGCCAATAATATTGAGATCACTTAAACAAAAACTTCCAAATACATACAGGATACTCTGTCCAGGGCAAAACCACCAAGGTTTAATGGCTTAAACATAGAAGTGAAGGAACGTAAATTGGAAAGAGGAAAATGTATACAAAAAATTAAGTATTGCAGCAACAGTATACCGAATCCATCATTAGCCGTAATTATCCATTGTCCACCTTATGGCAGCTTTGTCATCATCTGGAACCCACCTTGAAAGGCACAAGCGAACAAAAGATCACAAGAAATGACCAACACCAAGTCAATATTCATCAACAAAGAATGAAGGGGGCAAATTTTCACTGACCATAATGGAAAAAAATGGCAATGTGCCTCTTTATAGCCTCTTCATGGTCGCGAAGGGCCTGCAGCCATGTTCTCGTAGTACAAAATTCAAAAATGTAAAGGGAAACAGGCTAAGTTATAAAATGAAGGCTCGTAATAGAAATTTAAGAAAAATAGGGCTGAACAAATTAAAGTCCAATACCAAATTGTAAGGTCTTATTAACTGATTGGAAAAAAAGAACCAGGTTCTTTTGTTATGGAAAATATATTTCATTGGGAACATGCTGCAGATTAGATTTCCTACATGGGAAAGCAACTTCTTTCCCATCCAACCAGACTTGTTTTTGATTCCTAAGCTTGAGGATGTGCCCATGATATTCTGACCAGATTGTTTATTCATGATCCGCTCTTTACATCGGCTTATGCCAAGAGATGAACTGATCTTGCCCAATGCAGAAACAACAAAATGTCCCTAGAATGATAATATGCCAAACATTGTAAATACGACAAAAACTGCATCTATAATATTTATCAAGTGAGAACAAAGATATGGTGCATATTGAAGTATAAAGGGGACAGAACGATGCAAGGGAACCGATTGAAATATAAAAATGAAAACAGGTCACAGAAACCCAACAAAGAAATCCTCACTGGGGAAAAAAAAAATGCAAGCAAAGGGTCATCAAATAAAACCACAATCACGGCACCAGTGTTCAGGAACAATTCAGCTACAGGTGATCATTTGGAATTCACAAAAAATCTAGCAAATCGATCAACGTTCCATATAACCAAAAATTTGAAATAAAACAATAAACATAAAAAAGCATCGGCTTTCTAAAACATTTGCTATCTTATTTACTTAACAATGAATATAGGAGATGCAAGAATGATATAGCAAAAAACATAACCTCACAGCCAGCATTATATGGTTTAATTTGTAACATGAAAATTTCTTAAATTAGTCATGAATAACTCATCAATAAATTGTAAAATTTGAAAATAATTTGAGAATAATTACGTAACTTTGAATGGATTTTGTTCAGGAAAATAATACAAAAGCATTCAAACAAAAGAAAAACCAAAAAAAATCAGAAAATTTTCCATAATTCTCAGAACATTGTAACCATAAATGAAATTAAGTGTCATTAAAAAAAAATATCAAGGCCAAGCACGACCCATCTCCAAGCAAGCCCTACATGGTATATTAAACAGTCATTTTCAAATTGTAATCAGTGTGGATTAATAGACACAGCTGAATCATGACATATAAAAATAAATAATAATGTTTTCTTGAACAATTGAATCACTATGGAAGATCTGCCAGACAAAACATTTCATAATTTGGTTTTCGATGTAAAAATCTATCAGTTACAACCATGGAAGAAGGTGCCAGGCTTACTGGCCCCATACAACTAGGTACATATCATGACAAGTAGAGGATTGTGCAGTGCATCCCTCATGATATTTCCACAGGTAAGCTGACCTTATAAATGAACCGGCAGGTGCCCAGTGCTGCCCCTATTACCAAGCTACAATCTGTGCCATCCGGTGGCTAACATGAATCAAAACCTGGATTTTAAATATTTTGTGATGGCAAATATCTTTATTTCCATGTATTACAAATTATAAAACATGTGCAGTTAAGCCACATCCAAAACAAACAGATCATGGTAGCTATTCATTCTTTGACATTAAAGAGATTTTAAGCCAATGAAACCTACTCAAAAGTAGAATGCATTGAGTCATATATGATCAGATTTGAGAACTGATATAATATAAGGTTCAACCAGATGAAATTAAATCCATTGAGTACCATTTAGAATTGAATTGCATTAATTAATAGTTCAAATTAATGCAACCCATGCCAGGCTGTATTGGGTCAAAATCAAGTCGGGTTCATATTCATTGACCAATGCAGTTAGTATTCAAAAATGCAAGCCTAGCAGGAGAAAAAAAAAAAAAAAATTACTTTCCCGGTTTTACAGAATTGTTAAAAGACGAATTCATTACAGGCTAACCACAACATCTCACCTTCTCCGATGGAGCTGAGTGGGGATCGGACTCTGAACCTTAGAGCAAGCGTCTTGAAAATTCAGGTGCATATCATTGGAATCTGAAACATGAATAATTAAATAAATAAATTATTAGTCAGAAGGCCAGAAAGAACTAAATTTTGTTTGATCAAAAATTACTTCATTGCATAGATCCTGTGTGGAAGCATGAGAAGAATATCTCATACAGTCATGCTATCACTGACAGGTACTAAGAAAACCAGTGAAATATTTCTCAAGAGAAAATCTGAAGGTAACTTAGTGGTACTGAGAAAAAATTTAGTTATTTTTGCTCTCATAAATATGCAAATATGCATGAATATCCTCACAAATTGATATGTGCATATGTATGCATGGATGATGCATGAATGTATATATATATGAGTATATATTTATATATGTATATGCATACATGTATAGGTATATATATATATAAATTTGCATATGCCCTCATAAAACACTAATTTTGCATGAATACCCACCAAATCATGGTTTTGCTGGTGCCGTTAGTTAAAATCATATTTATTTAACCTAAAAATTAATTAGAATTATGAAATTACAGTATATTCCTATAGTAGGTAACCAATATTACCCGTCCTATAAGGAATTAACCTGATGAACCACCAATCTCTCTAGCTATCATGCTCTCTTTTGCTAGCTCTTCCTCTGTTTCTCCAAACCCTTAACCCCAAATCCGCTCCCTTGTAACCGGCGATTCTTTGACCGTATCGGGTGGCTGTTAGAAAGGAAGGTATGTGTATCTCCCATCTCTATGCTTCTACATTCTTCCTTAATTGAGAAGACCCAGAAGAACCAAAGAGATCATCTATCACTTCTGATTCTACGGAAATCTCTAGTCCTCAAATTTAAATGAGTACAGGTTGGGAGAGATTTTATCTTTGTAAAGCCTTATGTTCAGAAAGCATGATTATATTTTCGTGGGGTGTTAAAAATTTAGCATATTCATGTTTGTTATTTCCTTTTCTTCCCTCCCTGATTTGATAATTTAACAGAAGCTTAACCACTGCTGACTGCTGAGTAATCTTAGTTACCAGAATTTTTTTTTTCCTGGTTACATTCCATTTCTTTGTTTACATAGGAAGGTATCTGTTATTATCCACTATTTTTAGTTATAATGAATGGTAACAACATTATAAAAGCTAATGCCAATTCTCAAAATAAACTCGAACCAAGGCTTTTTTTCATTCTTTTTTTTTAAAAAAAAATAATGTTACTCCTATTAACATAGCAAATGATGGTCTAAGATGAGGGTCCATTAACACAGGTTACTGCCATTGCTAAACCATGGTGACATTTATTTGCACGTTTCTTTTATTTGCCCTAAACCTTATCAAGCAGTCACAAATTCCAGCAGGGGAAGCTAAAAGTAGTAATGCCAGGACAAAAAGACCAAAAATCCATTACATTCCTTTTCTTTATTTTCATAAAGCTGTAAGTCCAAGACAGGGGATCTCTATTTTTCTCACCTGCGCTAGTGATCAAGTTGTGTCCAAAGTCATCAGCTAAGAATTTTCCAGCATTATTATATGTTGCTAATGGTAACTCTAAATAATTTAAGAGAAAGATTTCCCAGACCTGTGAGATTTGTGCTTTTTGATCAGCTGTCATCTCCTAGGCAAATCCACTGGAAGCTGCTATGCCGGCATAAATCTGTAGAACTATCAGCTCTTGGTCATGTTGGCCCTCAACTAAATGGATGATGCAGCACAACAGTCCATTAGCGACATCTGCATCAATAAAGAAAGCATCAATAAAGAAATCACCTGCATGAAAAACATTTTGGATTTAGAAACTAAGCAGCAGAATGAATAGGCTATGAAACAGTTGTCCCATGTGAATATTTTGCTTCCTCACCTCCTTGTAGCATTTTTATTTCTTCCCTAGCAGCTTCATCACCTTGATTGATCTGACACAAGAAACCAAGAAGAGGATTTGTGGCCTTTAATAATATCAGCAGCAGCAGCCTAAAACAAGGGATCTATTACCAATTCAGCAATATATTTGCCCTCAGTTCTAGAAGTCCAATATGTTGCTTGCTGCCAGTGTCTAATTCTTATTTTTTTTATTGCAACACCTTATAAAGAAGTGCTGGAAATACACAATTTTGATTAGCATTTCTTGGAGATCTTTTTTAGCTAAAGATAATTCAGCACATTTTTTGCCCATTTCAAGGACAAGGCTTAATTGTTAAAAATTTTGTGTCATGATTTTCTCTGGAGTGACAATAACTTGGTCAAACTGTATGGTGAATAAAATTCTTTTTGTATGAGTTGATTTTTTCTTCTAGAATTGCATTTGACATGGTTGTGTATTTGCTAGTAATGCTTGTAAATGCCTCCAAGGAAGTTCAATTTCAATTACTTGACCTGGATTTCATCTAAACAAGCAATTTTGATGTATAAGAATTGTTTCCTCCATATTTATTAACAAAAATTGATAGCAAGATAATGTAAAACAGAAATATGACTTCCTTATAACAGGTATGCCTTTGGTGGAATCATGCTTCACTTGTAAAAGGTTTGATAGTTACATGCAAGTTGCTTAATCATGTGATAAAAATCAGATAAGGAAACTAAGCCTCAAAGGATATGGAGGAAAACATAAAAATGATGTAAACAAAAAGCAATTACATAATTAAATCATCTCGGTATACCAATATAGGACGACCATGTTGACTTCAAGAGATGCAAGAAAAGGCAGAAATCTAAATGATTAATGACATAGGTATATTAGAGCCAAAATAGGGAAAGGACTGAAAGAGATTAACCAAATCAATGCTAGCTGACAGAAGGGATGATGGGGAAGCATAAATTTGAGAAGTCACCAAGGTGCATGAATGGAGGAGCTAAAAATAGAAATTGGGGATGCTTTCACCTCCAACATCCACAATCGAAACTGTTAGAAGTTATTAGCTGACTATGTTGCCCTTATTATATTCAAATAAAATGCCTAATAGGAGAATTTGTGTAACTTGCTTTTTTTTTATAATAAATATAAATAAGGGAGTTCATGTGGGGGTTGGGTGAATTTTCTACACTTTTCAATATGGTATCAGAGAGACCCTAACCCTAAGCCCTCTTTCTTTCATGCTCGCTGCATCTCCTCGCGTCCAATCCCTTCCGACTTCCAAGGCCCAATTTCACTGGGTCCTCTGCTCTGCAGCATCTCCAACCGCCAAAAACTTGCAGCCGCCATCATCGTAAACTCGGGGCCACCGCAGCCTGTCGGAGAGATTGCTGGACTACAAGGCTGCGGGCATGCCTCCTTTCCCTTCCTAAGAGCTTCAAAGAGGAAGAAAGAAGAAATAAAAGACATTATGAAACCCGTGACTCAAAGATCACCATTTGTGCTCGATCACTGCCCGCCAAATCTCGGTTCTCTTAAATCTAGCATATCCGACACGGGGATTGTAGAAAGGGATATCTCCGAAGTTTTTCTTCAATCCGTGGAAGATTTGGTCTTTTATTTTGTTTCAAAAGAAAGCAAAGGTGTCTCGTAGCATTGTAGTGCACTCTCCCTCCAACCGTCTTCTTCCTTTGCCTCCAATCAAACCACCAAGGGGAGTCGGAGAAGTTTCCTGGTAGAGGATTATATCTCGATTCGCAGAAAGAGTCTAGGAATCCCGTTACTCGCATCCGGTGAACTTAACTGCAATCAAGAACCTCTGTAATAAAGGAGCCTCTATAATCAGGAGCTTAACTGCAAAGAACGAGATAAAGACGTTGCTAGAGATACCTCCCGTCATTTTTCCCAAGACTTTGTATTTGGCAGTGTTTTCTTTTCCGTTTAGCAATTCTTGCACATAGCTGTGCTTGACTGGAAGGCCCTTGATATAAACAACTCCCAGATCAATTGATGAAGTAGGTCTTGTATCCCCATTGGCTTCCATCCTTGCTGCTGGCTTTTCTTGAATGGTGGCTGCTACTGCTTCTAGTTTTTTTGTTACACACAATGACCAAGATTGCATAGCCTAAGCACTTAGACTCTTCTTTTACAATCCAGATCTCGCCCCTCGCTCTCTTCTTCCTCTTTTCTTGCTATAACCAGCAACTCTCCCTAACAGCAGTGCCTTCTCTATTAGCTTATTATGGATAAAAAACAATCTTCAACTTTCATATCTGATCAAGTCCTCAAGAACATGATCGGTACCACTATCAAATTATATGGTACTATCTCATCTGGACTCGATCTTTTAAGATTTTCTTGGATGCTCAACAAAAACTTGAACATATCATGCCAGGACCACCGGCCATTACTGATCCCTCTTATAAAGGATGGCTCATTGATGAATATTGTATATGTGCATGGCTGATCAATTATATGGAGGCTCTATTTTTTCAGTATCATGTTTCTTGACTCCGCCAAAAAAACTAGGATTCTCTGTGGTTTGTACGGTAATGAGAAGAATATCTCTTGAATTTATGAACTTTATGAGAAGCTCTTTTTATTAAATCAAGCTGATAAAATAGTTACTATTACTATGCAGAGATCCGTTCTGTTATTAATGAACTTATGTTCATTGGCCTCTTATTGTGGATGTACAACTAAAGGAGGATCGTGAAGGTTTAGCTGTTGTAAAGTTTCTATTTGGCCTACGTCCGGAGTTGGCCAACCAAAAGCATGGCCTTATTTTTGGGATTGACTCGGTTTAATCTTTATCTAACTTTTAACCAAGTACTCCGAGTTTCTATGGATATGTCCACTCCTATCCTTGAGGCTTTGACCTTCACTATAGGCACCCACAGCCATGGACGTGACCATGGATGTGATTCCGAGCATGGACGTGGTGGTGGTCGGTCTTTCTTTGATACTATGGATGTGATTCCGAGCATGAACGTGGTGGTGCTCTCATTATGAACGCAACAATCATACTATGGATCATTGCTGGAAGAAATATGATAAACCGGATCGGGCTTAATTAGCCTTGACTATTACTGGGACTGATTCTTTTATATAAAATAATGCTACCTCTCTTGGATTTGTCCAGATTTTCTGGGCTAAGTATGAGCGTTTCCTCCCGTTTCAAGGGGCGACATCTACTACTGCTACTCATGTAGTTGCTTCAGGTACTGGTGCTTTTGTTACTCCCTCCAGTAGTCCATGGATTCTACATTCAAGAGCCCCCAACAACATGACATATATAAAATCCCAATTCTCTTCTTTTTCATCTACTATCTCCACTCCATCTATTACTACTGCTGATGGCTCCCATTGTCTTGTTAAGGGAACTGAAACTGTTTCGGTTTCATCCAACCTCTTCCTAATATATTTTATATTCCTAATTTTTTCATTAATCTTCTGTCCATTAGCTAGCTTACTAAACCCCATAATTGCTTTGTAACTTTCTTTCCTACTCATTATATTTTTCAAGACCTACAAACTGGGAAGAGGATTGATTTAGGTTGTGAGCATGATAGATTATACTTTCTAGGTGATGAGACTACACCTCATGGCTTGGCAGTGCCTACCTCCAAGTCCCCTCTTCTCTGGCACTATCGATTAGGTCATCCATTTCTTTGAAATCTGAAAAGAGTTGTTTCATTCAAGTGCTCGATGTCATCATTTGAGTGTGAATTATGTCAACTAAACAAACATCATCGAGCCTCATTTCTGGCTTGCCAAACTATACGAGTTCTTCCCCTTTTGAATTAGTACTCATGTCACCTAGATCTATATATTGAAAGATCGAGGTCAAGTTTCTAATGTTATTCACACATTCTTTAATAAAATAAAAAATCAGTTTTCTACCAATATTTGTATTCTACATAGTGATAATGTCCTAGAATTTATTCAAAAAGATATCTATTTTTTATGATAATCATGGTATCGTTCATGAAATTACTTGTCTTTATACATCCCAATAAAATGGTATTGCTGAAAGGAAATATCATCATTTGCTCAATGTAGCTTGCACACTTATGGTTCAAATGCAAATACTAAAATATCTGTGGACCGATGCAGTTCTTACTGCATGTTATCTTATTAACCATTTATCATCTTTTGTCCTTCCAAGCAACATTCCCATTTATCGTCTGTATTCACATAAATCTGTATTTTTATTTCTTCCAAAGATCTTTAGATGCATCTATTTTGTTCATAATCTTACTCTTACTAATGATAAATTATCTTTCAGGTCTGTTAAATGTGTCTTTGTTGGTTACTCAAATACTCAAAAGGGATATCGGTGCTTTGATCCGTCCTCTCGGAGGTACTATATTAGTACTGATGTCACCTTTTTTGAGTCCACATCCTATTTTACATCCTCTTTTAAGTCTGATCTAGTCATTCTCTCTGTTCCACCACCTTCTATGTGTTACCCTCCTACCAAACATGTTCTTCTTACCAAACCATTGCACGTATAATAATGTCGGAAAGTCACCCCCGTTCCACCTTCAATCTTACCTGAACCAAATCTTCCAGTTGCAGCTCCTAGTCTTCAGCCTCTATCTTTTCCTCCACTTGGTGATCTTGATCTTCCAATTGCTCTCAAAAAAAGGAAATTAGGGTTTCCGGTATCGATACGGGATGCCGTATCGGTAGGAGAACGTACAGTACGGTACGGACCGTACCGTACCGGCATGCATACCGGGCCTTTTTTTTATACATAAACAATCTTTCTCTCCCTCCAAAGCATTTAAAACATGAAATGGACCTGAACCGGGCCGAACCGAGCCCGTACTGGGCTGAACCGGACAATCATACCGGTATGGTACCGTACCGTACCAATACGGAAATTAATTTTTTTTTATTTTTTAATAGTCTGAAGGCCGGACCGTTTTATTGGGGTGAACCGTACCGACTAGCTATCGGTACAGTACGGTACGCCCCATAACGGGCGGTACGGGACGGTACCGCATTCCTTGCGGTAAATGTTGTATAGTTCATATATTTGCTAATTGTGTCTTATGATCATCTTCATCCCTTATTTTGCTAGTTTAGTCTTTCTTTGGCTTCTGTTTCTATTCCCAAGAACTATCGAGAAACACTCAATTCACCACACTGAAAGGTTGCCATGGATAGGAGATAATGGCTCTATCATCCCACCATCTTAGAATTTGGTGACTTCTCCATACCTGTTGATATTGTTGGTTGCTGGTGGGTATATACTATTAAATATTATCCGAATGATTCTGTTGATCGCCACAAAGCTTGGTGATAAAAGATACACTCAAATCTACGGTATTGATTATTTGGAGACCTTCTCTCCAGTTGCATGCCTGAATTCCATCTGGATCATCCTGTCTGTTGCTATTAATCAGGAATGATCTATGTATCAAATGGATAAGAAGAATGCCTTTTTATATGATGATCTTGATGAGATTTATATGGAGCAACCTACTGGATATGTTGCTCAGGGAAAGATAGTGTGCAAACTCAGAAAAACAATTTATGGTCTGAAACAAAGCCCGCATGCATGATTTGATAAGCTGAGCAAGGTGATGTTTTTTGCGAGCTTCACTATGTATAATTCTAGCCATTCTGTTTTTGTGCATAATAAGATTATTGGGACGATTATTCTGGTACTATATGTCGATGATATTCTGTTAACAAGTAGTGACAAAACAAAAGTAGAAGAAATTAAGGTCTTTCTTAAAGAGCATTTTATTACAAAAGATATGAGGAGACCTAAGTATTTCCTAAGAATTGAGTTAGTTCATGGAAAACAGGATATTGTTTTATCTCAAAGAAAGTATGCCCTTGATCTTTTAGATGAAACCAGACTTCCTGGATGTAAACTTGAAAATACACCTATAGAATAGAATCTGAATTTATGAGATGAGTTGAAGAATTTCCTAAAATTAGTAGATATAGGAGACTTGTTGGAAAATTAATTTATCTCATAATTACAAGGCCAGATATCATATTTGTAATGGGCCTCATTAATCAATTTATGCAAAAACCTATATAGGTACATCGGAAGGCTGCATTGAAGATACTCGCTTACGTGAAGGAAGCACCGGGCAAGGGATTATTGTATAAAAGTCATGGACACTTATGTATTAAGGCTTATTCAGACTCAGGACATGCTTGTAATAGAAGTGATCGGAAGTCTATTTCTAATTATTGTACTTATGTAGGAGAAAACTCGGTGACTTGGTGAAGCAAGAAACGGAATATTATATCTAGGTCATGCTAGTAATAGAAGTGATCGGAAGTCTATTTCTAATTATTGTACTTATGTATGAGCTAGCGAAGCAAGAAACAAAATATTATATCTAAGTCATGCTGGTAATATAAGTGATCGAAGTCTATTTTTAATTATTATACTTATGTAGGAAAAAACTTGGTGACCTGGTGAAGCAAAAAACAGAATATTATATCTAGGTCAAGTGCTAGGCAAAGTACAAGGCTATGGCTCACACTGTATGTGAATTGATGTGGTTAAAGTCCTTAATGAATGAAATTGAAATTTTTATGATGGATCCTATGTTCATATATTGTGATAACCAAGTAGCTATTTATATAGCCTGTAATTTGGTGTTTCATGAAAGGACCAAACATGTCGAGATGGATAACCCTTTATGAGAGATATTGTGATGAAAGGTATTATCCATACTCCATTCACTCCTACCAAGCAGTGTGCTGATGTCTTCATTAAAATTGTATCGTGGATATGTTTGAGTCTTTATGTAACAAGCTGGGTATATTTGATATATATACTCCAGCTTGAGAAAGAGGGTTAGAAGTTATTAGTTGACTATGTTACCCTTATTATATTCAAATAGAGTGCCTAATAGGGACATTTGTATAACTTATTTTTTCCTTAATATAAATAAGGGAGTCCATGTGGGGGCTGAGTGAATTTTTCCACACTTCTCAACAGGAAGAAACTTGCAGCCACCATCCTTAGCCTCTTTTACCATCTGCACCATGGAGACCGATACAAACGGGAGATCTGCTATCAAATAACCTACCTTATAAGTGGATGGCACTCTAGAAACCATCCTCGGTTTCTTGCCACATCTTCGATACTTAAATGTCTTGGATAGTTGCAATGGGCTGATCCTCAGCAAGTCATAGGACACCAACAAAAGAGTCCTAGCATGTCCTCAACCATGCAGTGAAGAAATGGTAATCGGAACTAGAATGTGCTAAGACTTAGATAGATCAGAATTTATCAATTAATTGCAATAATAGTTATATAAACAGCATAATATCATAACACTCAAGCAAAAGATACAAATTAAGTAGTAAAAGGCCAGAATTTACCTCACAAATCGAGACAAGCTGGGATCGAACTCTGAACCTCAACTTTGCAGTGACCCAAATAGAATGGGCAGAAAAATCTGGGGGTTTTCCTATCCAGAAAATAGTTCCTTTGATTGTCAAGAATTTTCTCAAATGAGTACATCTTTTTAAGTATCCCTGATGCATTATGCTTCAATCTTGAACCTCAATACCTGAAATTTGGCAGAACGAAAATTAGATGATTTTTGCACTTGATGGCATGTTCACATTTATTGCAAGGAATAAATACCTAAGAGCATTGACATCTCATGTACTGGCCAATACAGGAAATTAGTAGTAAAGCATGGTTTAGTTGCCAATTTAGACTTTCTTTTTTGATGCATCCGTAATAAAGAAGTCTGTCCGTTTTGCAGCCAAAGCACCACTTATTGCACAATTTATAGAACAATATGTGGTGGTCATCATGATGACCTCCATGGTATCTAAAGTCTAAACCTCACCCAAAGCATCTACTCTTGGGTACAATATTGGACTTATTAGCAGAAGTTAAAAAGCATAGAGGTCAAGAAAAGTTTCTCTCATATAACAAAGCTTATCATGAAAGACTATCAAAAACTCAGATATGTATGGAAAAGGTCGTAAGCAAAGAATATTTTTCATATAAGGATCACGAATTCATGATATAAATTGGATGTAACGACAGAGTATGAAATGCATATAATTCTGAAACTGTTGACAGAAAGAAGCATTTGAACATATGCAAGAACTAATGTTGATGATTTACATGCATAAGAATGACTAGGGCCACTTCTAGTATGAAGAAATCATAATTGCTAAAAACAGAAGCTAGTGTGGGAGCAAGTTCAGATGCAGGTGTGGGGAAGTGAATATTACCAACACACCAAGGAAGCACTTAGAAACCAGGTCTAGGTTTGAGTTTCTAGATGGTCTCCAGAGTGGGGTATGTCACACTACATAGAAGCTTCCTACTAATACAGGCCAAACAAAACAAGAAAATTGGAAGAATAGCCAAAAGTAACCTAGATCTTGCTATGCCAGAATTTCTAGTAGGAAGAAGCAAACCATAGGTAAACTACTGGCAAAGAATATTAAGGAAATGGGCACTTGCTGCAATATACAACAAAGGCATAGCAAGCACAAATTTTTGCTCTTGGTACTAATTTTTAAACTAGGAAGCATCCGGAAGTCAAAATGAATCAAGACCACAAAAATTTATAAGCAAGCACTAGAAAAATGCCAAATAGATTGCTCAAATGGTTAAAAAAATATATGTTATCAGCTACAGCACCTTGGTTCCAAGAATACTGAAATTCTCATTATAAAAGAATGCAAGAGTCATACTAGCTAGCTGAACTTGTAGGTCAATAATGGTAGGACTCATTCAATCAACAACATTAAAAAACCAAATATGCCTAGTTCTCATAGACTAGATGCTATATTATAGGAAAGCACCTAAAGCAATCATGCCCTGATAAGTTCTTGAATGAAATATGTCATATATTGAAATGGATTAAATAAAACAGAAGACATTGTAGGAAACATAACAAAGGCATACTAATTGTGCTTGTAATAAAGATTATTTAAAAGCAAGGTTTGACATATTGGTGTTGCGTCCCATACCAATACTTAAGGTAAGGAACAATTCACTGCCGGTAAAAGTGCTAAACGAGCACAACACCCATATCATATGTCAGTACAGTACTGTATCAAGCCTTCATACTATATATAGATTCTCTACCAATATGGTAGAATATATTCCTGATACAAATTGGTACAATTGATAATGTAAAATCATGCCTAAAGGGTCAACTTACGTACTTAAGTAACTACATGTTCAAGATTCAGGATTTCAGGTTAATAAAGCAATATAGTACAAAAGCTATGCTCGTAGATTTGAAAAGTTAGTAAGCATATTGCAAGCTCATTAACTGATGCTTTTTAAGTAGAAATGCGGAGAAAAAGCTCGATTAAACAAATTACATACCATTATACTTATGAACACAACATATATCTTGTGCTTAAAGGCATCAGACAGATACAAGCATGATCCAGCAAAGGATATTTAATGAGTAATGCTGGAATTGTCAACCAAATAATTATTTTGAACATATGAAAAAGAAAAGCCTAATGGAAATACACTAACAGTTAAAAAAAATACCAAATGGGAAACAAGTGACCCATTAGTTTAGTTTCTGAACAGAAAATCAATTGATGAATCAAAAACAGATAACTAGTTCAACAAAGTTTCCAATTGATTACTTCTTTAAATAAGATTTTTTTCTGTTATTACTCTGGAGTTGATGAAATTACTTATCTTGGCTGCACCAACCAAAGTTTGTCAAGGACTTTGAGAACCTCAAATAATCTATCCTTTCTTATACCAGGATGACTATGTTTTATTTTACAAAATGTTTGGCATTACATAAAGCCAAGCTCTCTAATCCACCCCCCAAAACAACAAAAAAAGAAAAAGAAAAAAAATAAGAAAAGGAAAATGTCAAGCACCATTAACAAATACATCCGAGCAAATGAACAGCTATGCCAAATCAAAAGCGACAAAATGGAGAATTGATTGAGATGCCATAAGCATGCACCACAAAAATTTGCTGGCCACAACAAGAACTAAAGCTCAGATTTCTCAAAATGCCAAGAAAGATGAGAAGATTGAGACAACATGGCCAGAAGTTGTATGAACATAAATCTTGTGGTGAACTTTAAAAATGATTTTATGGTCATGGTTATGAATTCAAGCTATCTCAAAGTGTACCCTAGAATAGTCACATTAAAATGTGATATGTGCCATAGCTATGGGCTGCGTCGATTAGAATGCTATATCTACTGGATAATATCTCATGAAAACGAACAAAAAGCTAGATTAAAGGTTGTCAACATCGCATATAAAAATCGTCCAACAGTGAGCAAACTAAAATTTGATCAGCATACAAATATTACAAGAACAGCAAGATCCTTACCATCAAATTTCATCCAGATGAAACCCGCAAATCAAATCCTTTCCGGTCTACACGATCAAGAGCAGGAAAACATACTAATCGGGGAAAAAATAAAGAAAAAAAATTGAAATCAAACCGTAAGTTAAGAGAACACCAAAAGAAGAGACGGGAGAAAACGATCGGAGTTTTTCTCCTAAGATGAGTGGTGGGGGGTTGGTTGGGGGGGGGGGGGGGGGTGGGGGGGGGGGGTTTGGTGTTTCGAGCAGCAGACGGCTGCAGGCTGAAACTATGGCCGGCAAGGAATGGAATCCTCTCTCTATATATATAGAGAGTAATTCTTAGTGCACCGCCCGTGGTATAGAAAATTCAAGGCAGAAGTAATTTTTTGTGCGCCGCCCGTGGTACAAAAAAATCCTACACAGAAATAATTCTTTGTACATTACCCGTAGTATGGTAAATCTAACGTCGAAGTAATTATTTGTACATCACCCGTGATATAGAAAATCCAACGTGAAAGTAATTTTTTGTACACCGCCCGTGGTATAGAAAATCCGATGCAGAAGTAATTTTTTGTGCGCCGCCCGTGGTACAAAAAAATCCTACACAGAAATAATTCTTTGTACATTACCCTAGTATGGTAAATCTAACGTCGAAGTAATTATTTGTCCCGGACCTCGTTGCACCCGCATAACACACTTTATTATGATCTATTCAATACCAAATCAGATATATCTTTTTCGATCGGACGAAGTTACTGAATTACAAGTTTGCTCCCTGGTTTACCTATAAAATAAATTCCTGGTCGGAGTTGCTTCGGCAGGAGACACTCCGATGCCTAAGTTAGGCGGGCTCCAACCACAGAATGAGAAAGATTCTAAGAAGGATAAATGAAGAGGAGAAGACTCTGAAATTTTCAAGAGTATCTTGTGCCTTACCTCGAGTGTCCACTCTTACCAGTATTTATATTGATTTGTCCGGCCTGCGGTTTCTGTTCTCCCTTCTGCGGTTACGACGGGGGAGTTAATTCATTCCCCTCTGTTCGCAATCATGGACGGTTACTAAACGGTTCCGGCTAGGCCAGAGACGTTGCCGCTGGAGTTAATGATCACGTGTCATGGTCGTGCTCTGGAGGTAGTTAGGTAGTCGATGATAACCGTTATTTGCCACGTTCGTGAAGATCTGAGACAGATCGGAGATCATGTTTTCGGTATACATCGAAGACTTTGTCTTCGATGTGGGCCGAAGACTGTATCTTCGACCGGTAGTGAAGATCATGTCTTCGGTTCAGGCTGAGGGCCCTGTCTTCAGTAGGGGCCGAAGGCTGACTCTTCGGTTGAAGTTGAGAGCTTCGGCTTCGGCTTGTCCGTCAGCTGTTCGGCTTCTTCCGAACACTTTGGTTTGAAGTGCATGGTTCAGGAGAAATGTCTTCGGTCGGTCGAATTGGTGGCTGATCTGTGCTTGAACCGACATATCCCAACAGTTGCCCCCCACTCTCAGTTTTTGAAGTGACAATCTGCCTCAAAAAGTGAGAGTATTACTGGGTTGTCATTTTTCCCTAGGGAATGGTGCGGTAGATGATTATGAAATCTCTGATTGGACCATCTGCCATAACTGCTGGCTGATTCGAGGATCATGTGAGGGACAGCTGTCACCCCCTAATTGGGATGTGAAAAAGGAGCGGGCGGACCAGGGACTGTCTCTCCTTTTTCTGTTGTGCGACGGTTCAGCCAATCTTTTTGTTGGGATTTGGGTGGAGGTCGTGGCCTCTTCCCATCCCTCGAATAAGAAATGCATTCCATCTTAGCCATTGATTTGCGTGAATTATAACCTTCAGTCCATTCTACGTCAAATCAGTTTAGGGTTGTTTGGGATTGCGCACCCATCTCGAATGTCCATGGTAGATTTGGGGAGATGATTCCATCTATCGAGATATCGCCCTGGAGTATCCTTGTCCTTTATGAGAAGGATAAAAGGTCTGGATGAGGAAGCTTCTTCATCCTTGCATACCTTCAGCTTTGGCCCAGCTTTTCCTGTTCTTGGCTATTGGTCCCTTCCGCAGGTAGAATCTTCCTTTTGTTTCTTTGTTTCATTCTTTGATCAAGGCTGAGACCGTAGGAAGTCAAGGGAAAAAAGTTGGACCCTTTGGGATTGATGATGCGGTGAGTCCGGAGTTAGTTTCCAGCTCCGTCTCACCGGGAAAGATTGCCCACCTTCGAGAGCGTTATCACGTTCCCGAAGGGTTTCCTTAATACTTCCCACGTCTGAAGAGTAGGTGCATAAACCTCCCGTTGGGTGTCTTGCCATATACGAAGATCATTTAAAAGCCGGTCTTCGATTTTCTCTTCATCCTTTCTTTGTCAAGGTCTTTCACATGTACCAAGTAGTGCCCGCGCAGTTGACTCCGAACAGCATTCGGAATATCTATGGGTTTTTGGTCCGGTGCCACATAGCCAACGTAAGTCCTGGGACCAATTTGTTCACCGCTCTTTTTGTTCTCAAGAGGGATTTCCATGGTCACGGATAGTGGATGATCAGTTCTCGGCCTGGTTGCAAGATCATAAAAGATATGCCCAGCACCATCCATGGGTAGAAACCCAACTTTATTTTTGTGTCGTCTACCGAACCGTGGGGTTTTAGTAGCGAGTGGAGGGAGCCACGCCTAGTTGCCAATGATGAGAAAAAGGTTTTGGCGGCTGATCAGTCTGATTATGCCTTACTGATTGGTTCAGAGACCGTTCCCATCTGTAAACTGTTGGAGGAGAGGAATCTCCATCTCACAGGGATCAGCGAGTTCCCTGCGTTAGGTATAAATGGTGGAAGTTTTCAGGTCTTCTCTTTTATCTCCTTTATAGTCCAGTTGACTTAGAAGGGCCTTTCTATTTGTAGGTGGTGGAGTGAAGCCTAACTTGGGATAGCTTCGTTAGTCTTCCAAAAAGAGGACATCTCAAGCTCTTCCTTCAGGATCAGAGGCCCGAAAGAAGGCCCGAGGGGATGATCCTGAGAGAAGTAAAAGCACTTCGTCCTCTAGAGGAACCTCTGGGGGAGATGGGATATCGATAATGGAGGCTCCAGTAGGGCCTCAGCTAGTTGAATCTCTGCCAATGGCTAGCTCTCCAGTTCAGATGAGGGAGAGTCCGTCTCCGGTGGTTGATGTGCCACTGCCTTGCCCCCCTACGGTGGATAGGGGCAAGGCACCGCAACTCGAGGAGGAGTCCATCCGGGAGGCTTCTCCAAGTGGGAGCCATCCCGTGGGCTCTTCGGAGCTTTCCCCTATGGGGGTTCTTCTGGTTCCTGCCATGGCTAGGCGAGCACTGAATGATACTTTGTTGCCTCATGATTTGGCAGTTGTCCGAGGTCGAAGCCTTGCTAGGATATTTGATTCTGCCTATTCTTCTCTACAATAGGTGAGATCTTCACCATCCCTTCTTTGCCCGATGGGTCGTTCAGTCTATGACTGATCTTACATCTTGTTTTGTTGGTGTAGCTGGTTTACGACATTACTTTCATGGAAGAGGGCCTGGGGAGCGTTGATAGCCTCATTCAAGGTTTGAAAGAGGAGCTCCAAGTGGCCAGGGCCGAAAGGGAGGTGGCCAAGGAACTGAAGCAGTCCATGGAGAATCGGCTTACTCGTGTGGACGCCAAAGTTTGGGGCCTGAAGGGCGAACTGAAGAATGTCTACTTGATGATCGCAGGGCAGGGGGCAGAGTTGAGGAGGAATAAGAAGCAGATTGACTCCTTGGAACATTCTACCAAGGAGAGTCAGGAGAGGGCTGAAGACCTGACCAAGGCGGTTGAGGAGGCGACCAAGAGGGCCGAAGAGGCATCTTTGAGAGCCGAAGAGGCATCTTCAAGAGCCGAAGAGGCGGCCTTGGAGGTTGAAGCAGCCAGGAGGGACTCCGAAGCCATGAAAGAGCAGGCGGCTACAGCTATTGCAGATTTCAGGAAGTCCTCACAGTTCCAACAAGAGATGAATGAAGCAAGTTTATACAGCTATTAGCATGGCTTTAATGACGGACTCGCCAAGGTCAGTGCGATCTTTCCTGATCTTGATCTTTCCAGCATCCCTGCTTTTGACATTGAGGAGGAAGAAGAGGAAGAGATCGGGGCCGTAGAGGAGGCTGAAGAGATGCCAAGCCGGAGAGAGGAAATCCCAATCGTAGCCGAGGACTCGGGTGTAATTCCGGTCCAGGCTGAAGATGCTGAAGAGATGCCAAGCCTGAGGGAAGAAATCCCAATCGTAGCCGAGGACTTGGGTGTAGTTCCGGTCCAAGCTGAAGAGGGAGTCCAGGCTAAAGGCTCTCCGGATCTAGCCTAACTTGAGGAGACCCTTTCTACCCAGATTGATAAGATACTCCAATCTTACAATGCTGGATCTCTCTCGGCTGATCCGTAGGGACTTGTGAGGCTTTGGGCCCTGTATCTCTTATTTTCCTTCCTTTGGCATGTAACCGATAAATTCTCCTGATTTAACGAGCACTTTTCCTTTTCCGTGTATACTATGATGCTTTCTAAGTGTTCCATTTTTTGAACTTGGTTTAGGTAAAGTCATTGGTTTTGGTGATGGATTGAATCACGTAGCCCTTTGTTGAGTCTATTCTTGTGAATATAGGCTTCTCCTTTTGGACTGCAAAACAAATAGGAAAGTTCCTATATAAAGGGAAACCTTTAGCTTACCGGCTTACCGGGGGTGTAGTGACCGCCATGTCGTCGCTTGGAGAGGTAGTGGTGATCAGGTCCATGATGACTGTGTGTGGGAACATGCATCATCGTGGCTGTAGCCTTTTGGTGTCCCTCCCAGCACACTAGTTGAGGCCCTGATTTATTAGGGTGACCGTGCGTGGCGTGCCTAAGAACCCGCTACGAATGAGGGCTTTTGAATTCTGCCAATCTCGATATAAGGAAGAGGATTTTCTTGGATCAACTGCTATTCGCCCCTGGCAACGCCATTCCTGTTTCCTCATCCTCGTGTCGTTCTGAGGGTTTGTTGCACCATGAAGCTGAACCTAGCACAGCTCAGGCGACCAGCCAAGGGGAATCCAACGAGAGGCTTCCAGGTGAGGAGATCAAACCGAATGCAGAGATATGTGTTGGCGTTACCATGCGCCAAGGCCAGGAGTAGTGATCCTATTGAGATAGGTTCTTCCTCAGGGGAGGAACCAGTTTCTCCTGGGAGGGCCGTGCTGGCCGAGCCATGTGAGAGGTCGAGCCCACGGGATGTCAATAAGGCTTCCCCATATGTTGAAGGTGCCAAGCCCACGGCTCCAGTCACGGGGAAAAAAGGCCCAGTGGGGTGCGATACCCCTGTCACCAGAGCCAAGAGGCAGGAACCTGGAGATCCTTTTTAAGCTATCCTCCTTGGGATACAACAGGTAGCCTTCGGCATGTGCATTACCTATCCGCATTCGTTGATTGAACTGACCTTGTATGTGCTCCTCACTCTGCAGGTTTCTCGCGACCTTTCTTTGCTGGAGAAAGGTGCTCATGAATCTATCAGCTGCAGCGAAGACCTCCGAAGCTATATAGCTTTAGCCGTAGCTGAAAAAGATGTCGCCGAGAAGCTCGGGCTGCTACAGAAGAAGAGAGGGATAAGGCAGTTGCCTCAAATGACATCTTGAAAAGATAGATGGGTACTATTCAGGCGCAGGCGGCCGAAGTGTCGATCATCGCACAGGAGAGGAGAAGGAAGGTGGTTTCCCTTGAACGAATGAGGAGGGAGACCCTACGGGATGCTGAGAAGCCGAAGTCTCGTTTGGTCAAATTGAAGAGGAGGGTCGAGAAGCTGGAGACAAGCCTTTCGGTGGCTAACCAAAGGGCTGCACAGGCCGAAGAGAGGTCTTCCAGGACCGTTGAGACTTATAAAACTTCTCAGGCCTTCACAGATGAGGCAAACAAGGCCGCGTCGGAAGGATACTCTTCGGGTTACGCTGATTGTCTGGGTAAAATTAAGAAACTTTATCCTGGCTTGGACTTCTCCTTGCTCGCCGTTCTTGAGGATAAATCTGAAGCCTCCAAGGCTCAGCCTGAAATGATGTCGACCCTTATCCTGTTTTGACTACCAAAGAGGTTGGCAAGCAGTAATCTTGCTGTATTTTCTCTTTTTTCAGCTATCTGTAACATCTCCTCCTTGAAGTTAGTGACTAATTCTTTTCAAACTAGTCATTTTTGAGTCGATTCTTTTTGGTATGGTTCCTCTCTGGTGGGTAAGCCGAAGACCATTTAGTTCGAGGTCGATTCTGGAGATGAATTCCAAAGTAGGATCGAAATGCCGCTGCCGATGATTGACCTCGATTAGGCTAGGCTGATGTCAGTTACCCATCATAATTATTCCTTCTGTCTTGGAAGAGACGTGGCAGACAGGTGTCATTTCCCCATTGGCCACTGGTGGAGGAACATTGGGCACAATCTTCGTTGCCTGTGTCGAGTGCATGGATATTTGAACGGTCGCATCCCCGCACGTCTTGGGTGCCACCACATTTTCCCTTTTTGAGAAACGGCCATTAATGTTGTAACCATCCGAGGGAGATCATTCTGGGTTCGAAGCACCGATGGTCTCTATTCTCGAGAGTAGTTATTAATGATCATACTGTTCCCAGGTGGCTATCTGGGCTCCGAGGCATCGTTTCAACACGTGGCACCCTCTGGCATGTCTGGAGAAAAGAGTGGAGCACATTTCTCTGCGGCCGTTCGTGGATGTAGGATCCCTTTTAAATAGGACCCTGCTCTTCCCTTTCGTAGGCCATAGAAACTTTAAACTTTTATTTTGAAAGTTGCCCTTCTTCTCTTAGTACTTCACCAAGATGAAATTTAACATTTTTGACCTTCGAAAGGTGGCTAAGAAGAGGGCCTCCAGTACCCGAGTGGAGGGCGAGCCTAGTTCAAAGGCTCCCCAGGGAAGTGACGACGATGACCCGCAGGGAGTCATTGCTCACCTGGAGAGCAAGGTCCGAGCCTTGGAAGCCCGTTTGGAGGAGGCCAGGGCTCAAGTCGAGGCGGCCACTGCAGAGGCGGAGGAAGCTAGAAAAAAGGCGGTGGAGGCCATCTCAGATTTCATGGCATCTTCTGACTATAGGGATGAGGTCGCCGAGGCGGTTCTGGACTCTTACCACCGGGGGTTCTAGGAGCACCGGGATAAGGCTTTCAGGTACTATAATTTAAAAGGCCTGAAAAATATTAGGCCTTCTGTCCCCTTCCCCGGACATGAACTTGACTCTGACTTCGAAGAGGAGTCGGAGTCTGAATCAGAAGGGAACTCCGGAGCCTCCCCATCCTCCTTCCAGGACTTCGACATCCCCCGCCGGCATGGGAAAGGGCCGGCTGGTGGTTCTTAAACCTACTTTCCCATTATCTGCAATGTTCTTCTTCTTCTTTTTCTTCTTTCTTCTTCTTTCTTCTTCTTTTTTTTTTGGTAAAAATGTGAAAATGAAATGAAATGAAATGAAGAATCTGACTTTCTTCACACTTCTTCTTTCTCTATGACTGATATACCTTAACGTACTACGAAGTATAGATGACAAGAGTGTAAACTTTATCAACCCATTAGGGATCTGCAGATGGGATGGGATTGGTTAAGCCATCTCACAAAATATTTGTTGTTGACTGGGTGAGTGATGTAGATTCACTTTAGCACGTTTTCGGATTTACCATAGGGTAGGACGTCTAAGCCATCCCTGTGCGTCCCTGTCATGGTTAAGGTAGGCTGTTCAGGCCCGTCTCGGCACGTCTTCGAATTTACCGTAGGATAAGTTATACGAACCATCCCTGCACCTTCTTTAGTGTAAGGTAGGCTGATTAGGTCCACCCCGACATGTTTTCAGATTTACCGTAGGGTAGGTTACATGAACCATCCATGTGCCTTTGATCATTTGGTAGCCTGATTGGGCTGTCCGTCATGCTCATCGGGCATACCGATAAGGTGAGTGGATTAGACTCTCCTTTGCACCGTTGGTCGATTCTTTTGATTAGGCCATTGAAACTATTGTCATCCTGCTGGTGCAATGGGCAATTTAAAGTTGAACAGATTTGCACAAAAGACTCTGGGGTCTGTTTATTGATAGTACTTGCGAAGGTTTTGTACATTCCAAGGCCGGGATAGGACTTTACCATCCAGGGTCTTAAGTTGATATGTTTCTGGATGTATGACTTCTTCGACTTGGTATGGTCCTTCCCAGTTGGGAGAAAGCTTGCCTTGCTTCGTTGGCCTGGATATTTCAGTTCTTTGTAGCACCATATCTCTAATGCAGAAGATCTGATCTTTTACTCTAGAGTTGTAATATTTGGCGACTTTTTGTTGATATGTCGCCATTCTAATTTGGGCTTGGAGCCTGGCGCTCGGCAATAGATCCAAGTTAACTCTTCTGCGATCGAAGTTTTCAAGTTCTTCATACTTGTCGATTCTCAAAGATTTGAGGGAAACTTCGATAGGGAGGATGGCTTCGGTACTATATGCTAGGTTGAACGGAGACTCGCCGGTGGCCGTTCTCAGAGTCATCCTATATGCCCATAGAATGGAGGTCAGTTCTTCTGCCCAAAGTTTTTTGGCAGCATTCAACCTTGTCTTCAGGCCATGGAGGATGGTTCGATTAGTCACTTCGGCTTCTCCGTTGGATTGCTGGTGGACGACGGAGGTTAGCCTATGTTGCACATGGTATCGAGCGCAGAAGTCTTTAAACTTTGGATTATCGAACTGTCTCCCGTTATCGGTGATGATCGTATGTAGAATTCTGAACTGAAATATGATGGAATTCTTGACAAAATTTTTGATTTTGCCCTCGGTGATGTGAGCTAGTGGTTCGGCCTCGACCCATTTAGTAAAGTTGTCAATTGCCATAAGGAGGAACTTCCTCTGCCCAGACGCTGGTGGAAATGGGCTAAGGATATCCATGCCCCATTAGGCGAAGGGCCAGGGTGATGTCAGTTGGGTCAAATGACTCGCTGGTTATCTCAGTATGTTGGCATACCTCTGGCATCGATCACATCTCTGTACGAAGTTGGCTGAATCTTTTTGAATGGAGGGCCAATAGTATCCCTGGCATATAAGTTTATATGCTAAAGACCTGCCCCCCAAGTGATCACCACATATTCCTTCATGGACCTCCCTCAAAGTGTAGTCAGCATCTGATGGTCCCAAGCATTTTAGCAGAGGCTAAGAGAATGATCTTTTGTAGAGGATCCTATCCAAGATGACATATTGGGATGCCATCCAATGGATTTTTTTAGCCTCCACTTTGTCTTCTGGCAGTATACCCTCATTTAAGAACTTGAGGATGTGATCCATCCAACTGGGTTCGGTCTCAATTTGGTGCACCTTCAAAGTTTCTTCAACTATACTTGGAGATTTGAGGTGTTCGATGAAGGTGCGACCAAGGGATTCCGGAGTAGTGGTAGCAAGTCTGGACAATGCATCCACTCGAGAATTCTCTGATCGAGGAACATGAATGATTTTGAAGAACTCCAATTGAGAAGATAGGGCTTGTACCTTTTCTAGATACTGTACCATGGTGGGATCTCTAGCTTCATATTCTCCTTTGACCTGGTTCATCACCAACTGGGAATTCGAAAAGGCCTGGAGTCTTTGAACTCCTAAGCTTTTGGCGATCCGAAGTCCTGCAAGTAGGGCCTCGTATTCGACCTGGTTATTCGAAGCTCGGAAGAAAAATCGGAGCATGTACTCCACCATGTGCCTGTCTGGTTCAGCCAATATGAGACCAGCTCCATACCCAGCGGAGTTGGAAGCTCTATCTACATGGAGTACCCAAACAGACTCCATGTCCTTCAAAATTTCTTCTTCAGCTGGATGTGCTTTGTCTTCGGACTTCCAGGTGCATTCAGCCAAGAAATCTGACAGCACCTGGGCCTTCATAGTCGATCGGGGCTGCAAACTAATATCAAACTCGCTTAGCTTCATAGCCCATTTGGCTATCCTCCCCGAGGTGTTTGGACATCGGAGAATGGCCTTAAGAGGCTGATTAGTCAACACCACGATGGCGTGGGCATGAAAATAAGGCCGTAGTCATTTTGCCATAATTATTAAAGAATAGATCAATTTCTGCATTTTTGAATATCTCGTTTCAGCATCGTGTAGGACTTTGCCGATGTAGTAGATCGACTTGTGAGAGCCGTCTTCCTCTCTTCGGACGAGGACTGAACTGACTGCTTCATCCGAAGCGGAAAGATATAAGTAGAGTACTTCCTCCTCTCGAGGTTTAGAGAGTAGAGGCGGGGTCTCCAAGTACTTCTTCAGCTCTTTAAAAATAGTACGACAGTCTTCGATCCATTCGAAGCCTCGAGATTGTCGAAGTACTTTGAAGAAAGGGAGGCATTTCTCGACTGATCGGGAGATGAATCTGCTTAAGGAAGCGATCCTTCCTATTAGCTATTGTACTTCCTTTTTGTAAGATGGATGCCTCATATCTTTAAGGGCCTGGATTTTCTCAGGATTTGCTTCAATCCCCCATTTGGTAACGAGGAATCCCAAGAACTTGCCCGAAGTCACCCCGAAGGCACACTTCATTGGATTCAGCTTCATACGGTGGCGTCATAAGGCATCGAATGATTCTTCCAGGTCTTTGATATGATCTTTTCTCAGAAGGCTTTTGATGATCATATCATCGACATAGGCCTCCATGTTTCTTCCCAATTTCTCCTTGAACGCCTTGTTGATCAATCTTTGGAATGTTGCCCCAGCATTCTTGATCCCAAATGGCATCATTTTGTAGTAATATAGACCTTTCTCTGTGATGAAGGCCATCTTCTCCTTATCCTGGGGATCCATTCGAATCTGATTGTATCCAAAGAAAGCATCCATGAAGCTTAACAGTTGGTGTCTAGTAGTGGCGTCGACCAGTTAGTCGATCTTTAGGGTAGGAAAGCTATCTTTTGGGCAAGCCTTATTGAGGTCTGTGTAATTAATGCAGATCCTCCACTTGCCATTAGCTTTCTTCACCATTACTACATTGGCTAACCACTCAGGATAATGAGCTTCTCGAATGAATCCTGCCTTAAGGAGCTTGCTCACTTCTTCATCCATGGCCTTCTGTCTTTGGGGGTGAAGCTTCTTTTCTTCTGTCGGACCGACTTATATTCAGGAGCAACTTCCAGCCGATGAATAATCACTTCGACTGGAATCCCTGGCATGTCCGAAGCCGACCAGGTGAAAACATCAGCATTATTTTTGAGAAAATAGATCAGCTTAGCTTTGGTTTCCTAGTCAAGCATACTTCTGATCTGCATGACCTTGGTGGGGTCCCCTTTAGTCAATGGCACTAAGATGGTTCTCTCTATGGGTTCACCATAGTCTGCGAATGGGTCCCTTGGATCTAATTGATCCCAAGTTGTAGGATCGTTGGAGTACTTATCTTGAATCATCAAGCACTATCGCGTCGTTCTTTGATCTCCTTTGGCCTCTCCGATGTCATTCCTGGTGGGCAAACATACCAGGAGGTAGTAAGATGACACTATGGCCTGAAATTTGTTCAGGGCGGGCCATCCCAGAATCATATTATAGGCCGAAGGGGTTCGGACCATTGTGACATTAATTGGTAGTGTCTTTTATCGTGGTTCGGTGCCGAGGGTTACAGGTAGTATTATTTCTTCCTCGTCATCGACCTAGTTACCTCCGAAGCTGGTAAGTAGTATAAGAGATCTTTGTAATTTATTTTTAGGAAAACTCATATGAGAGAACGCATCGTAGATCAAGACATCGGCTGAGCTTCCATTATCAACCAAGATTCTTTTTACATCGTAATTGGCCATGATGACCTAAATTACAACAGGATCATCGTGCGAAAGTCAAAACCCCGCGAGGTCATCATTAGAGAAGAGAATAGTATTGTTGTCCTTGAGCCACTTTGGGGCATCATCTTCGGCTCTTCTCCAATTGGTAGGTCGATATATCATCCCCACATCTCCATTGGTGAGCCTCTGGTTTGGCAATTCAGCCTCTTCAGGGGCCCTCCAGGGAACCATAGCTTCCGACCAAGGTCTTTGGCAACCAACGTATCGCCCCAAATAATCTCTCTTGATCAGATCCTTTATAGCATCTGTCAACTGGATGCATTATTCAGTATTATGGTCGTGGTCCCGGTGGAATCGGCAATATTTGTTCGTGTTCCTTGCAGAAGAGGATGTCTTCATGGGACATGGCCGTTGGAGATAGTTTTCTTTCTCTATCTCCAAGAGGATCTTTTCTCGAGGGAGATTGATGGGGGTATAGGAGTCGAATCTCCTGCCCAATGCTCTGGGCCTGGGACTCCATCGTCGGTCAGTATATTTGTTATTGTTGTTATTGGGAGCAGGGGGGCCTTATCCCCTGTTGTTCTTCTTCTTTGAAGGGAGCTTCCCTTCAGCTAGTTGTCGATTTGCCACTTGCTCTTCAACGTCGATGTACTTCTGAGCTCTCGACAGGAGCTCAGCATAGCTTTTAGGGAACTTCTTGTCCAGGAAAAAGGTGAGCCTGGACATACAAAGCCCCTTCTTCAGTAAAGACATGGCCACATGTTCGTTGAGATCGGGGATCCGGAGCATAGCCAAATTAAATCTGAAGATGTAATCTCGCAGATTTTCTCCTTCATATGATGAAGGAGGAACAGCTTATCCATATTACGAGGGTTCTTATGATAGGTCCTGAAATGCAAGACAAACAATTTTTCTAACTCAAAAAAAGAATCGATGGTACCTGGACGTATGCTCGAGTACCACATCTGAGCAGCTTTCTTCAAGGTGGCCGAGAATGCGAGATAGTACATCGTATTCGAAGCTCCCTGGATCATCATGTGGGCTTGGAAACTATCCAGGTGATCAAAAGGATCGGAGGTGCCATTGTAGGGCTCCATCTAGAAAATCCTAAGGTGCCAAGGAATAACTTCGGCCATGATGCGGTTGGTATAAGGAGGGCACAACTCACACGCCGCTAGATCGTTGTGATCCCTTCACTCCCGGATGTTTGCAATCTTCGATTCGATGGCTTTAAACTTTCCATTGTAATCGGGGAGTACTTGCTTCGATGGATTCTCCACAGGAGTAGAGTCTTTAGAAGAAGGAGAGAGAGTTTGCCTAAGCCTTTTTCCTCTTTGCAAGGAATCAGTGGCCTTGGGCATTCTTGAACTTTGGCCCTTAGGGGAGGGTCAAGGACGGAGGAAAAGATGGGTGGACCCCTCTCCAGGGGCTCTCTTCCTCCGAGATCGAGAGCTATGTCTAGAGGTGGCTGGCGGATGCCCCACCTGGAAAGCTTTGTTCTGAAAGTCCTGAACCATGGCCGTGAGAGTGTTGACCTGGTTCAAAAGATTCTCAAACTGTTGTTGTCCCATAACAAGCATCGGAGGTGGAATGTCGTTCTCTACTGGGGGTCCAACCCCCTGGAAAGGAGCACAACTTTGACTTGCTGAGGCAATATGAGTATTTCCTCTTGCCATCGAGAACTTCTTACACTTCTCCTTTTCCAAGGAGGGGAGCTTAACAATGGATTCTTAAATGCCTTTCCCCTTCCGGCGTGCCAATCTGTTGGTGTAGAGTCCCTTTTCTGACCAGGCAGAGCTACTGGATCATAGGTCCGCTCCCTGGTTCACCTGCAAAACAAATTCCTGGCCGAAGTTGCTCGAACGGGGGCCACTCCGATGCCTAAGTCAGAGGCAGGCTCCAGCCATAGAATGGGAAAGATTCTGAGGAGGATAAATGGAGAGGAGAAGACTCTAAAATTTTCGGGAGTATCTTGTGCCTTACCTCGAGTGTCCCCTCTTACCCGTATTTATATTGATTTGTCCGGCCAGCGGTTTCCGTTCTCCCTCCTGCGATTATGATGGGGGGAGTTAATTCATTCCCCTCTGTTTGCAATCATGGACGATTACTAAATGGTTTCGGCTAGGCCGGAGACGTTGCCGCTGGAGTTAATGATCACGTATCATGGTCGTGCTCTAGAGGTAATTAGGTAATCGATGATAACCGTTATTTACCACATTTGTGGAGATCTGAGACAAATCGGAGATCATATTTTAGGCACACGTCGAAGACTTTGTCTTCGACGTAGGTTGAAGATTGTCTTCGACCGGTAGTGAAGATCCAGTCTTCGATTCAGGCTGAGGGCCCTATCTTCAGCAGGGGCCGAAGGCTGACTCTTCGGTTGAAGTTGAGAGCTTCGACTTCGGCTTGTCTATCAGCTATTCGGCTTCTTCCAGACACTTTGGTTTGAAGTGCATGGTTCAGGAGAAATGTCTTCAGCTAGTTGAATCAGCGGCTGATATGTGTTTGAACCGACATATCCCAACAAGATATAAGATGCAGCAGAAAACAAGAGTGCATACGGGATGGACCGGAATTTAATACATTCGGTAATCAAAATTTTAAAAACTACAAGATAAAAACATCCTTCCTCCTCACGATGAATATTTTTTTTTATTTTCAACTCGTACTAAAATAATAGATAGGTTCATGTTCTCTCTTTTCTTTCTCCTCCCATACCTTTTCTATCCAAGCACCGATTATCTGAGTTCTATTTCCATGTTATTATCCTACATCCAAGATTGTCAGTAATAGCTTTTTTACTTAAATTGCTAAAGACAACATATCAGATATATTAAAAAAAAAAATCTTTATAATTCATCTACTGTTATGCGATTTTTTTATTATAGCACAATCTTTGGTTGTCAAACCAAGTTAATACATTTCATAAATTCGACTATTGCATTAATGCTCCCCGAAGCAGGTTTTTTTCCTAACCTTATAATACCTAATGGCTAGCTTATGACATCCCGTATCCGAACTAAGCCTTTTCACAGCCTATGACACCCTATGGCCAGATTATAATACCTGCTAGCCAAAATATGACATCCCCTTCCTGAATCGAGCATTCCAAATAATTGATGACATCCTGTGGCCTGATTATGATACATGCTGGCCAACTTATGATATTCTCTGATCGAACCAACTCTTTTTACAATGTTATGACATCATGAACCCTGCTTATGATATCTCGTGGCCAACTTATGATATCCCATCCCCAAAATACTCCTCAAACCAACCTTTTTTATCTACTTATGACACCTCGTAGCCAACTTACGACCCCATGTCCAGCTCATGACATCCCCTGCCCCAACTACTTTAGGAACCAACATTTTTCACAATATTATGATATCATATGGCCTAATTATGATATCTCGTATCCATCTTATGATATCCCATCTTTAAAATACTCTTCGAACCAATCTTTTTCATCTCGTTATGACACACTGTGGTCAACTTATGATAACCCCTGTCCATCTTATGACATCCCTGCCCTAACTACTTTAGGAACCAACATTTTTCATAATGTTGCCCAGCGTAGCAACCCAAGAGTGGGGGTGAATTGAGTTTCTTTAAAAAATTAAAGCAAATATGTGCTGCACTTTAAAATGTTTGTGAAGCAATGCAAGTGAGCATACAATGAATAAAATGCAATGCAATGAATATAAGCAACAAATGCAAGAGATCAAAGAACACACACACAAACACAAAGGTCTATAGTGGTTTGGTGCACACCAAGCACCTACATCCACTTTCCAAGCTATCCCTAAAGAATTTTACTATAATCAACCTAGATTACAGTGAACTTATTTTCAAGGACTCACAAGTCAAATCCAAAGTTGGTTTCTCATTTAGGCTCACTAATAACCTTTATTCAAGCCAACCTATGCTTGGATTCCAATTCACGGCTTGGAAGGGCCTAACACTTTGTTTCAAACTCTCTTGAAACTAGTCACAAAAGATAAATTCAGAAGTACAAGAATAAAGCACAAGAAAAACTCTCTATAGAGTAGAAAGTAGAAGCTTTGAGGCTCTTGATGATTTCTTGACTTGTCTTCTCTTTGGAATCACTTCAAAGACCACTTTTGGAATGTTGATTTGAAGGCTTGAAAGCTTTTTCAGTGGAAATCTTCTCTTTTGCCCTCTTTTTGACTTTGGAAGTGAAGTTTTCAAGGTATACCTTATCTCTTATGAGTTAGTTCTTCTTGAATGAGTTTGGTGAGACTTAAATACTTTAAAAATATCCAAAAAATGGTTTATGACTATTGGTGGAGCAAAACTAGCCGTTTAGAGCTTGTAGGATTCAAATCTGACTCTCAGAAATTATAGTCGTTATTGCTGTCAGAACTCGTAAGTTGACACTTGAGTTTGTTCATGAGTTGACACTTGAGTCTTCATGAGTCGATATTTGAATCTTCATGAGTCAACTCAAGGTATAAATCTTGAACAAATTGAGTTCTGTTCTATTTTTGTTCTCAGGCTCTGAGTCAACCTCTGAGTTGACACTTGACTTCTGTAAGTCGATACTTGATTCTTCTAAGTCGACACTTGATAACAAATATCTCAAAATGGCATAGTTTTATATCATTATTTTTCTCAGGCCATGAGTCGATACTTGGTTCTTGTGAGTCGATACTTGACTTCTTCATGAGTCGACACTTGACTTCTATGAGTCGACTCAAGGCGTGCTAAAGAGATTTCTATATGCCAATCCTTCTGAAGTATCGACATCTCATGTATCATGAGTCAACACTTGGTATGTGCCACTCAAAAACTCAGTGCCAAGCTTCAAAATTCAAAGTGTTCTTCAACATAACTTCAATATCTTCTTCATAAAGCCCAGATTGACCCATTTTAAGGATTTTCAAGGTGAGAAGACTTCTTATACTTTAAAAGTCACTCAGCTTCAAAATTAGTGAGTTTGATACCTTTATATAGAAAACTTGATGTATCTATATCCTGAAACTCACAACTACAATTGAAATATTAGTATAAAATATATACTCAATAATTTGTTAGTCATAAAAATCAAGGGCTAAAGCCAACAATCTCTTCCTTTTTAATGATGACAAAATCTTGAGTATATAAGCATTTAAATTCAATTATGGGTATTGTACCACACATTCAAGTGAGCATACACTTAAAGCTCATGAAAATTGAGTTAAATTCATCATATCAAAGTTCATACAACACAGTTTCATAGGAGAGATGTGCCAAGCAAGATTGAATTTCATTTTCTCTCTCCCTATGAAAGGTAAATTATGAAAAATTTTAGAAATTTCAGAAAATGCTTATAAAATGCTTATATATAGATTTTACTCCCCCTTTTTGTCAACATTAAACATTAAAAGGAGTATTCTCCCCCTGAATTAATGCATTTTATCATAATAAGGCAATCAATTTTGACAGAAAGAAGAGTAATCATTGAAACAAAAGTTAATTTTCATATATTAGAGTTTTAGTACAACAAAAGTGCTTACATAAGTTAAGCAAACATAAACTGAAACAATAGATAAGCAAAAGTACAGTCAAAGACTATAAGCATAAAAAGAAAATACAAGCATAACAGATGTTTGTGAGGCTACTCCTCATCAGACGAAAGCTTGAAGAAGATAGGAGCCATGCACCTAGTCCTAGTAGCTGAAGAACTAGGGGTCTTGTGGATCCGGCTTCTAGTCCTAAGAGAAGGGCCGGAGCGAGGAAAAATCTTAGAAGACCTAGTAAAAGGGGGAGGTAAGGTGTCTTCTAGTGTCAGAAATGCTGAGGCAGTGCCAAACTGAAGGTCTCTGGGAGTATCTGAGGTGTGATCACGAACATCTAATGTCTGACTCTTCCGCTGACAATCTGATAGTCTCCAGCTCTATCACTGTCATCACTGCCATCTGTCCCATCATCACCACCATCACCATCTCTGTCACCACCACCTGTGCCATCTCCATCTCCAGCTGTACCACCACCTAGAATATCATCATGAGTGTCATGGTGGTCATCGTCGTCTGCTGGCGGAGGAGGTGGAGGTCTTGAAGGTGCAGTCTGAGGCAAAAGGGATATCAGAAGATCACGAATCTCAGTGAAGCCAGCCTCCATCGTCTGCCTAATACATAAGAGCTGATCATCTGTGTGTGCTCTCGGTCCCTGTATCTCCATCCGTAGCTAGGTAGACTTGACTGCCAATGCAATGATCTCCTCTCTAACCTTAGTAATCTGATGCCTGATCTGCTCGTCAAAAGTAGACTCTGTAGTGGCACAAGGAGCAGCTACTAAAGAAATAACTGGTGCTGGAGTGGTCAGCTCAGACCCTGAAGCTGGAACTGGAGTAGGTCTCGGAGGTTTAAGGTGCTCTGTAGGTCTAGAAGGTCCTACCTCGGCTGCTCATATCTCGTCCTCCTCGTCTGGCTCCTGTCTAAACTCCCTACAAATCCATCTTCGTGAGTTAACACTTGGCCGAAAATTCAAGTATCGACACCTAGCCAGAAAACACAAAAAAATCCAGAAATTTTTTTCAAAAATCAAGGGGATTCTAGTTAAGGTTTTAAGACACAAAAGAGATAATTTTGGGCTCAAGAAATCAAGTAAAAACAAGGTTTGAAGGACTTCTAGACAAAGGCATCAATGATACCTAACTCTTTTCTAATCATGCAAAATCTATCTTCGCTAAGGGGTTTAGTGAAAATATTAGCTAATTGATTATTAGTACAAATAAATTCAAGCATCACATTATAATTTTAGACATGATCGCTTATGAAGTGATGTCTTAGTTCAATATGTTTGCTTCTTGAGTGTTGAACAAAATTTTTGGTCAAAATAATTACACTAGTATTATCATATCTTATGGGTGTCTTAGTTAATTTGATGCCAAAATCTTCGAGTTGTTGTTTGATCCATAGGATTTGAGCACAACCACTTCCAGCTACTATATATTCAGCTTCCACCGTATATAGAGCAACTGAATTATGTTTCTTGTTACTTCATGAAATCAAATTAACTCTAAGAAATTGACAAGTTTTACTTGTACTTTTTCTATCAAGTTTGCGCCCAGCAAAATCAGCATCAGAATATGCAATTAATTCAAATGATGAATCTCTAGAGTACCAAAGTCCAATATCAATAGTGCCAGACAAATATCTAAATATGCATTTAACAGCTAATAAATGAGATTCTTTGGGAGCAGATGGATATTTGCATACATACATACACTGAACATTATATCTAGCCTACTTACGGTTAAATGTAACAATAAACCAATGATACCTCTATATAACTTTTGATCAACTTTCTTACCAGATTCATCTTTGTCAAGTTTACAAGAGGAGCTCATAGGCGTACCTAATGGTATGGTATTCTCCATTCCAAAGTTCTTTAAGATTTCTCTTGTATACTTAGCTTGGTTGATAAAGATCCCCTCTTTTGTTTGCTTAATTTGGAGTCTAAGAAAGAAGTTAAGCTTACCCATCATGCTTATCTCGAAGTCTCCCTGCATTAACTTTGTAAACTCTTGACAAAGATGTTCATTAGTAGCACCAAAAATGATGTCATCTATATACACTTGTACTACTAAGAGATCATCATTCTCCTTTTTCAAAAATAATGTAGTGTCCACATTTCCTCTTGAAAAACCATTCTTAAGCAAAAATTTACTTAGCCTATCATACCAAGCTCTTGGAGCTTGTTTCAAACCATATAAATCTTTATGAAGTTTTAAAACATGATTGAAAAATTCATGATTTTCAAAACTAGGGAGCTAATCTACATATACTTCTTCAATAAATCCATTTAGAAAAGCATGTTTGACATCCATTTGACATAGTTTGAAATCTATAGAACTTGCAAATGCTAATAATAATCTAATTGCCTCATGTCTAGCAACAAAAGCAAATGTTTCATCAAAATCAATCCCTTCCTCCTGATTGTAGCCTTTGGCAACTAGCTAAGCTTTATTCTTAGTAACAATTCCATTTTTATCAAGCTTGTTTCTAAAAATCTATTTTGTACTAATTATTGAAATATTAGTAGGTCTTTCAACTAAAGTCCAAATATTATTTTTTTTGAATTGATTTAGTTCATCTTGCATAGCATTTATCCAATTACAATTATTTTCAGCTTCTTCAATAAATTTAGGTTCTATTTGAGAAACAAAAGCTAAGTAATCATATACATTTCTCAAAGAGGAACGAGTACTTATCCCTTTTGATGGATCACCAATTATAAGTTCTTTGGAGTATCCATGAGCATACCTCTATTCTTTTGGTAATGGCTTGGGTGTTGATGATGCTTCAACTTCTTGTACTTGTTCTCCTTCATTATTTTGATTTTCATCTTGTTCCTTGGAAGGCTCTTCATTGATGCTCAGCTTTTCAATCCTTTGAACACCTGTTTCATCATCAACAGCATCTTCTTTTCTAGAAGATTTTTGATCAGTCTCATAAAAAACAACATGGATGGATTCTTCAACAAGAAGTGTTCTTTTGTTGAAGACCCTGTATGCCTTGCTAGATGTAGAGTAACCTAAAAAAATATCCTCATATGACTTGGCATCAAATTTACTTAAACTGTCCTTGCTATTGTTTAAAATGAAACAACGGCATCCAAAAACATGAAAATATTTAATTGATGGTTTTCTACCTTTCCAAAGCTCATAAGGTGTTTTCTTTAAAATAGGTCAGATGAAAACACGATTTAAAACATAGCAAGCATTATTTATGGCTTCCATCCAAAAATATCTAGGCAAATCATTTTCACAAAGCATGGTGTATGACATTTCTTTAAGAGTTCTATTTTTTCTTTCTATCATTCCATTTTGTTGATATGTCCTAGGTGCAGAAAAGTTATGATGAATACCATTTTTACTACAAAACTTTTCAAAATCATGATTTTCAAATTCCGTACCATGATACTTCGTAAAAAAATAATTGAATCACCTTTTTCGTTTGAAACTCTCTTGTGAAATTTAATGAATGCAGAAAAAGTTTCATCTTTATGAGCTAGAAACATGACCCATGTAAAACGTGAGAAATTATCTATAATTACTACACCATACTTGTTACCTCTCAAACTAGTTGTTCTAGTAGGTCCAAAGAGGTCCATATGAAATAATTCTAGAGTTCTAGATGAAGAGACAACTCCCTTAGATTTGAAAAAATATTTAGTTTGTTTTCCAAGTTGGCAAATACTACAAATTTTGCTCTTTTCAAAACTAAGTTTTGGCAAATCTTTTATGAGATTCTTTTTGTTAAGTTTTGAAAGCAAATGCATAGTTTTATAATCTGTTGCCGATCCCGCCGCCATGCCTGTGGCTTCGGAACCGCCGATCCGACTAGACCGTCTCGCCCCTGGGGTCTCCTGGCTTGATCAAACCTGCAAGGCAAGGTCAGAAACCCTTGCCGGGGATTCCGGCGAGGGAGCTCCGATGGTCAAGTTAGTAGATGGCGAGAGGGAACATATTCTCTGGGACGGGCCCCCGAAGGAGTCCCAGACTCAGAGAACGTGCTAGCAAAAAAGGTGCCAGAAAGAATAGAAACCCGGCTGGGTTCCTTCGCCGAGCTCATGCCAAAGGGCCCCCGCTCGGGACCTTGGATCTTGCTCTTGGAGCGGAGTCTCCAGCCTTTCCCAGCCTTCGTTTCTTACTTCGTCGTCTATTCTCTCCTTCCTTTTATCTCCTCCTGTTGCCCTCTCGTTTTTCGCTCCTGGGAGGCTCCTTTGTTGCTTTCAACTCCTCCCCTCCATCCGTTTCTCTTTTCCCTTCCGGATCAGAGAGCCGGGCGGCTTTCTGGCCTCGTTTGCCGAGCCCAGCGAGGAAAGAGTAGGGGAGGGGGGCGCCGGTCAGACCACCGACCAGACCTCGGGTCGAGCGTGAGCGCTCTCCTTCCCAGGCACCGACGCTGTCCGTTATAGGGTCCTATTTTATCAGGGCCTCGCTTCTCGACTGCGGAACCTGTCGGGCCGATGTAGGTGATGTTTCGCATATCGCCGCCGACCGTACGGGGTGCCTTTCTCGGAGTGCAGCACGCACGGCTCGAGGGGCAACCTCGGAGCTCGCGCTTCCATTCTTTGGGAACATCTCCGTACAGGCTGGCCCGCGTCGGCCGAGGTGGACCCCTCCTGGGTGGACACCTGGCGGAGCAGCAGAAGGATGCTCGGCTTCGGCTGAGGTGGTTCCGTCTCCGGGTGCCACCTGGCGAAGGAGAGAAGGAGCCTGGCTCGACCTCGACCAAGGTGGGACCATCTCAGGGTGTCACCTGGAGAGGGAGCAGGGGGGCCGCCGGCCTCAGCCGAGGTGGACCCCTCCTGGGTGGACACCTGGCAGAGCACAAGAAGGATGCTCGGCTTCGGCCGAGGTGGTCCCGTCTCCGGGCGCCACTTGGCGAAGGAGCGAAGGGGCCCGGCTCGACCTCGGTCGAGGTGGGACCGTCTCAGGATGCCACCTGGCGAGGGAGCAGGGGAGGGCCGCCGACTTCGGCCGAGGTGGACCCCTCCTGGGTGGACACCTGGCGGAGTGCAAGAAGGATGCTCGGCTTTGGCCGAGGTGGTCCCGTCTCCGGGCGCCACCTGGCGAAGGAGCGAAGGGGCCCGGCTCGACCTCGGCCGAGATGGGACCGTCTCAGGGTGCCACCTGGCGAGGGAGCAGGGGAGCCGCCGGCTTCGGTTGAGGTGGACCCCTCATGGGTGGACACCTGGCGGAGCGGCAGAAGGATGCTCGGCTTTGGCCGAGGTGGTCCCATCTCCGGGCACCACTTAGTGAAGGAGCGAAGGGGCCCGGCTCGACCTCGGCCGAGGAGGGACCGTTGGTGCGTGTCGTAGTGCACCGATTTAGAACCTTAATTCCACTACTCTAAAGGGTAGAATAGCGGGAGTAAGGGTCGATCCCACAGAGACTTTGGGGTTATCTTGAAAAAGTATTTTCTTTTGACTTAAAATAAACTAAAATAAACTAGACTAATGCAAGAATTTAATGCAAATAATAAATCTGTGAAAATAATTTAGATATGACCTATCTCAAGAGTACGGCCCGTATCCGTGGATCACGGCCCGTCCCTTAGGTATAGGTCAGTCAAAACTAATTCATTACAACTTACCTTAAACGCTAATCCAACATGACTCCAGCATGACTAAAATAAAGAAAATAAGCAAACATGGATTAATATAAAGCAAATAAATTTTATTGCATAAAATATTGGAGTACAGAGAAAATAAAAGTAAGGGAACAAGGGTCCCTTTCTCCCTTTTTATACGACTCTGACTCTCTGTCACAGCAACAGGTGGAACTACGGACAGCAAGTGGAACCTCCTAAAAATTCCTCCCCCGCAGAAAAGAATCACCGAGGTATTTATAGCTGAAAAATATCGTGTCAGGTCCGTGTGGAAAGCGCGGTGATTTCTTCATCTCAATCCGATCTCTTATCTGATTTTTTTACGATCATCCCCATCTCAAAAATTAAATTCAAAAATTTTATCGCACAATCTCGCGTCCATTCAGCGTCGTCCGACATCTCTTCTCGTTTCGATGCTTCCTTGTTTTCGGACATTCCGGTCTGAACGACGATGACGTTGTGGGCAGAGAGGCGCGGCTGGGGCGGAAACGGACACGACAGCGGGCAGACGTGACGCAGGGGCTTCGGCGGACTTGGGCGGCAGCGCGGACGGTGCGGCGACGTGGCTCGGCTGGGCGTGGGCGGAGTCACGGCCGGCTGGGCATGGGCGGAGGGCGGCAGAGGGGGCTGCGGCGGCTTGGGCGGCAGCACGGCCGGCTGGGGAGACGCGGCGTGGGCTGGTTTGGGCGGCGAGCTCGGCGGACACGCGGCTCGGGCGGACTTGGGCGGCAGCACGGCCGTGGGCGTGGCGCAGGGGCGGACGGCGCAGCTCGCGTGGGGGGCCGCGCGGATGGCGGAGGCGGCTTCGGCGGACTTGGGCGGCAGCCGGCCGGCGCGAAGGGGCGGCGGCGTGGCTCACGGCGAACACGGACGGCTGGGCGGACGGTGCAGCTCGCGTGACTTGCGTGGGCGACAGCAGCAAGTTCCGGCCATTTTTCCGGCCAAACGGGAGCTCTTCGGCCGGCGGGAAGGTTGCCGGCGGCGCCGGGGGAAGCTCTCCGGCAAGTTTCGGCGCGATCGGAGCACGGTGGTCCACGGCTCCGCCCGTGGACCGGCAGCAATGGCTGCCGTGGACCAGCAGCTCATACGGTGGACCATTGAGCCGGTCCACCGTGAGCCAAACAAAAGGTTTTAAGGGCGCTCCAAAAATCGTGCGGCTCTGAAATCCGTGCTAAAACCTTCTAAAATCCATTTCGGGCCCGTTTGAAGTCCGAATTACATTCCGTTTGCGTCGTTGGACTCCTAAAATCAAGATCTACACGTTTATGGAGTCAATTCCTGCAAAGTATCACAAAAATTATCAATTTTAATCAAATAAAGTTGGGTTAATTTGCATTATTCTAATGTCTAACACACCCCCCAACTTAAACTTTGCTCGTCCTCGAGTAAAGGAAATGGATGAGTCTTGTGTACTAAGATGGTCCATGAAATGAAAATTATCGTACTAACCCTAAAATCAAAGGATACATGGTTAGACTATTAAAAAGGTACTTCATTGGATTACCAATTCCATCCATTTAGTAGTAGAATAAAGTCCATAGAAGTTTTAAGAGTTTTTTTTCGTTCCCAACTTTCTATCTCACTGTCTAAATCTTCCAACTTAGTTTGGTTTTGGTGCAATATTTATTTAGTCCCCACTTTTTTTTTTTTTTTTTTTTTAATGTAAAGTCAGTGCAATTTTTTAATGTAAAGTCAGTGCAATGTCCTGACACCTTGCTTTCTAATTAACCCTTGTAGCGAGCTTTAAGCCAATGACTCCCAAACCAGTTGGCTTTAGGGCATTAGGTGTAAAACACCCCTCGGGCTTATTGACTCGAGTTAAAAAGGCTAAGTCAAGACTAACTCTACGAAAGATTTCGTTACATCCCCACCTTTTGACGCGAACAACAACGCTTACTTAGGCGAAGGGGCCCGGTTACTCAGTGAGAGATGTTAAAAATCTTTATTAACCTCAAAATTTTTTTTAACTGGGGACTTTTTATAATGCCTATACCAAAATAAGTAAGATTCATTATTAAGATCAATAGGCCGAAGGGTCTGGAATTTCTCTTCTAAAATTTTCTGGACTACACTCTACCACTTATAGAGTTTTCTTGATAAATTATCCCTCAGTATCTCTAAAATTTTCTAAACCATTGATCACTCCTCATTTAGTGAGCTTGATTATTTTCAATTCGAGACGAATTCTTGTACACAAAACTAATTAAAATTTACTCGAGGATTTGATTTAATTAATTACCTCACCCCCCAACTTAATTTCCATTGTCCCTAATGGAAGAGAATATTAAAAATGTAATGGCATGGAAGGATACAACCTGGTAGGGTATGGAATTAGACGTCCTTCTATCACCATGTTCCCGCAATCTTCTTTTATTACTCCATTTATTCTAAAAATAAAGAAATAGAAGTTAAAATATGAACTAAGGAAAGAGCTGGGCTGCCTCCCAGGAGCGCTAAGTTTAACGTCTTCAGCCAGACTATGTTCATCATCACAGCAACACTGGTTGTTCAAGATCAAGAGTTTCAACAACTTCTCCATCACTGATTCCTTCAATATACGGTTTCAACCGCTGGCCATTCACCTTAAAAACATTCCCTTGCTTAGGATCCTTAAGTTCAATAGCTCCATGGGAAAATACTTGAGTTACTACAAAAGGTCCATCCCATCGTGAGCGGAGTTTTCCGGGAAAAAGACGTAACCTAGTGTTGTAGAGCCACACTTTTTGATTAGGCTCAAATGATTTTCTATTAATAAATTTGTCATGATAAGCCTTCGTTCGAGCCTTATAAATTTTTGAACTCTCATACGCTTCATTTCGTAACTCTTCCAACTCACTTAACTGAAGTTTTCTATGGGAACTTGCATTCTTCATGTCAAAATTAAATCGCTTGATAGCCCAAAATGCACGGTGTTCCAATTCAACAGGTAGGTGACAAGCCTTTCCAAACACTAACCGGTACGGAGACATTCCTAGAGGGGTCTTGAAAGCAGTTCGGTAAGCCCATAAAGCGTCATCCAAACGTTCGGACCAATCTTTCCTATCGGGTCTTACCGTTTTCTCAAGAATGTGCTTGATCTCTCTATTCGAAACTTCTACCTGACCACTAGTCTGAGGATGGTATGGTGTGGCTACTTTATGGGTAATTCCATACTTTTTCATTAGTGCGTCAAAGTGTCTATTTGTGAAATGCGCACCTCCATCACTAATAATGGCCCTTGGGCACCCAAACCGACTAAAGATGTTATGTTGAATGAACTTGATCACAACTTTGTGATCATTAGTTCGAGTTGCCACAGCTTCAATCCATTTCGAAACATAATCGACTGCTACCAAAATGTACTCAAATCCAAAGGAAAGAGGAAATGGTCCCATAAAGTCAATACCCCAAACATCAAAAATCTCAACAACTAAAATGGGGTTTAGGGGCATCATATCTTTTCGTGAAATATTCCCCCTTTGTTGACACTTGAGACAATTACGGCCAAATTCATGTGCATCTTTAAAGAGAGTTGGCCAATAAAATCCACTTTGCAGCACCTTTGCTGCAATTTTTCTCCCACTAAAGTGTCCCCCACATGCAAGAGAATGACAAAAATTGAGTATACTCTTGAATTCACTCTCAGGGACACATCGCCTTATCACTTGATCTGAACAGTGTTTAAACAATTCAGGTTCCTCCCAAAAGTAATATTTGATTTGCGAAAAGAACCTATCTTTTTCTTGTTGCGACCAGTATGGAGGAACTTGCCCTGTTACCAGATAATTCACAATATGGGCAAACCAGGGGAGATTACTGGTAGAAGAAATTGAGAATAGCTGCTCATCAGGAAACCTATCTCCAATAATTTCCTTGTTGTATTCTACTAAGATCCTAGAAATGTGATCTGCTACCATATTTTCGGAACCTTTCTTATCCAAAATTTCTAAGTCAAATTCTTGTAACAAAAGGATCCATCGAATCAGTCTAGGCTTGGTATCCTTTTTGGATAGCAGATGTCTTAATGCAGCATGATCAGAGTAAACTAGGACCTTAGACCCTAATAAATATGATCAAAATTTTTCTAGGGCGAATACAACTGCTAGTAATTCTTTTTCAATAGTGGTATAGTTCATTTGTGCATCTGAAAGAGTTTTACTAGCATAGTAAATTACATGGGGTTCCCTATTGAGCTTCTGTCCTAAAACAGCTCCTACAGCATAATCAGAAGCATCACACATGATTTCAAATGGCAGAGTCCAATCTGGGGGCTTGATGATAGGTGCAGTGGTCAAAGCAGTTCGAAGAATGTCAAAAGCGGTCAAACATTCTTTACTAAAATCAAAGGACTTGTCTTTGGCAAGTAAATCACACAATGGTCGAGAGATTTTGCTGAAATCCTTGATGAATCGTCTATAAAAACCAGCATGGCCAAGGAAGGATCGTACTTGTCTAACCGAGGTCGGGGGAGGTAATTTCGAGATTAATTCAACCTTAGCCTTGTCAACCTCAATCCCTCGCTCAGAAATAATATGTCCGAGTACAATTCCCTCACGAACCATAAAATGGCTCTTATCCCAACTTAAGACTAAGTTGGTTTCTATACAGCGTTTCAATACCTTAGCCAAATTATGGAGACAGTCCTTGAATGAAGATCCAAAAACAGAAAAATCATCCATAAACACTTCAAGGAAATGACCAACCATATCGGAGAATAAGGCCAACATACATCGTTGAAAGGTGGCTGGTGCATTACAGAGACCAAAAGGCATATGCCTGAATGCAAACGTTCCAAAAGGGCAAGTAAAGGTGGTCTTTTCTTGGTCTGCAGGAAATACTGGAACCTGGTTGTATCCTGAATATCCATCCAGGAAACAAAAGAAACTCTGCCCTGCTAGTCATTCTAGAATTTGATCAATAAAAGGCATAGGGAAATGATCTTTCCTAGTAACAGCATTCAGTTTCCGGTAATCTATACACACTCTCCAACTAGTGGTTGCTCGGGTAGAAATTGACTCACCCTTTTCATTTTGAATGACAGTAATACCTGACTTTTTAGGTACTACCTGAGTTGGGCTGACCCATTGGCTATCCGAAATTGGATAAATAATACCGGCATCCAACCATTTAACCACTTCTTTTTTAACAATTTCTCGCATGTTTGGATTTAGCCTCCGTTGCATGTCCCTATGTGGTTTAGCTTCTGCTTCACAGTGAATGTGGTGCATGCAAACAGAAGGGTCAATTCCCTTAAGATCAGCTATTGTCCATCCTATTGCCTCTTTATGGTCCCTAAGTACATTCATCAATTTTTGTTCCTGATCAGAGGTCAAAGTAGATGCAATGATTACCGGAAGGGTATCATTGGATCCAAGAAAAGAATACTTTAACTTGTCAGGAAGAGGCTTCAATTCCAGATTGGGTGGTGCTTCTAAGGATGGCACTAAAGGGCTTGATTGAGTCGGTAATGATTCAAATTTCACAGTCCAAGGAGGAATGGTACTAAACTTGGGTGGCTCTAACAAAGCATTCACTTCATCATCAATATCAAAATTGTCAGTTCCTAAATGTGTCAAACATGCTTGCAAGGGATCCGAATCAAGCAATACAGGAAGATTCCTATTTACTACTTCTTCTATCATATTTACTTCGTTATGATCATAAGAGGGTGGTCCTTGGCATGCATTAAAAATATTCAACCGCATTTTCTTATTCCCAAAAGAGACGTCCATAACCCCTGTTCTGCAATTTATGCAAGCATTAGCGGTAGCTAGGAAAGGTCTTCCAAGAATGATGGGTATCTGACTAGGGCTACCGCTAGACTCCATGTCCAAAACAAGAAAATCAACCGGGAAGTAGAACTCATCTACTTTTACTAACACATCCTCGAGCATTCCACGGGGTGCCTTGACGGATCGATCAGCTAACTGTAAAGTCACCGTTGTGGGTTTTAATTCTCCGAATTTAAACAGATCATACATTGATCCTGGGAGAAGGTTTACACTCGCACCTAAATCTAACAAGGCTTTCTTGATTGTAAGGTCCCCTATGACACAAGAGATAATTGGGGTACCTGGGTCTTTGAGTTTGGGTGGAGCTATTTGCTGAAAAACTGAGCTGGCTTGCTCAGTTAAGAGGATTTTCTTAGGGATATGTGCCTTAGATTTCCGTTTTTGAGTGCACAAATCCTTAAGAAATTTGGCATAAGCCGGTACTTGCTTGATGGCATCGAGGAGAGGTAAATTGATTTGGACTTGCTTGAATAATTCAAGCATCTCATTCATTTTTAAATTTTTCTTATCCAATGGTAAAGGTGACTCCAAAGCTCTAGGGAATGGAGCCTTAGGTACGGGTGCTTTACCAATGGATTCCTTCTCCTCTTCATTCTTTTTCTCTGGCCTAGCCAGCTCTACTTCTTGGGTCGGGTCAGGTTGGTCCAATATTTTTCCACTTCTTAAGGTGATAACAGATTTAGCGTGTTCAGGAAAATTTTCAGGTCCAGTGGAACTCTCAGCCATGTATTGACCCTTGGGATTGATAATGGGCTGGCTGGGCAACTTACCCTCTTCTCTCCGATTGAAAGCTGTAGCTAGCTGACCTATCTGAGTTTCTAGCTTGGCAATGGATTAGGTATGGGAGTGAAGGATTTGGGTATTCATGTTCAGCCCCTCCTTCAAAGTTTGAAGGATCTTCTCTTGAAAGGAAGGATCAAGATTGCTTGGCGGAGGTTGTGGGGCATTTTGATATTGAGGAAATTGCATGCTTTGAAATTTGGTCTCCTGATTGTTTGGCCTAACAGAAAAATTGATTCCGGGTTGGGGTTTCCAAGAAAAATTCGGGTGATTGCGCCAGCCGGGATTGTATGTGTTCGAATAAGGATCGTTTCCTGGTCTAGGAGCCATTCGGGTTTGAGCTTGATGAGCTTGCTCCTAAAGAAGCTCAGGAAATTGGTAAGCTGATGGACAATCACCTAAGGTGTGGGTTGAACTCGAGCAGATAATACAGACTTCATGAGTAGGATGAGATGAAGAGGAGTTATTTCCAGCTTGCAAAAGTTGGTCGAGCTTCGAGATAGCTCATCAACCTTACTGTAGATGTCTACAGCACGACCAACTTCATACATACCTCCTCTCTTAGGTTCTACAGGTCCTGGGGGAGGATCTCTACGGGTAGCTGACATATGATGTAGAGAATTTTCACTTAACGTTTCAAACAACTGCCATGCCTCATGTTCATTTTTAAGCATGAACGTTCCTCCACATGAGGCATCCACCATTTGCCGGTGCCTTTCTGACAAACCGTCATAGAAGCACTGGACTAATTGCCATTTGGGTATGGCATGGTGAGGGCATTTTCTAATTAGCTCTTTCAATCTCTCCCAAGTTTCATGAAACATTTCTCCATCTAATTGGGAAAAACTAGTAATGGCTTTTCTAATTTGATTCGTCTTTCCTATGGGAAAATATTTCTTAAGGAACTCCCTCTGAAGTTGATCCCAAGTTGAAATTGTCACGGTGTCTAGGGAATTCAATCAATATTTGGCTTTATCTTTCAGAGAAAAAGGGAATAACCTAAGCCTTAAAGCATCGTCGGAGAAATTTTGGATCTTAACAGTGGAACAGATTTCTAGAAATTCATCTAGATGTTTATATGGGTCTTCAGTCGCAAGTCCGTAAAAAGAGGGTAACATCTGAATCACACTGGACTTGATTTCGTACTGAATGGCATCTACAGGAGGTACTTGGATACAAGGTGAATAAGTGTATTTTGAAGAAGTGAAGTACTCCTTCAGCGGAGGGTCAATTCCTTGATTAGGATCCATAGTACCTGGGCTGGTTGCTCTACTGGAGCCTTCGATTTTCGGATCTAGGGATATATGTTTAGGTTCACGAAGTCGGCGCCTAGAATATACTAACATACACCCTCCCTTCTAAAGCAAAGAGCAATAAAAGATTTTTTAAAATTTTTTTTTAATTGGAAAGCGGAAGAATGAGAAGAGGTCTAAAGAGAAGTTCCTAAGAGAGTCCTAAACTAGAGAAGAAAGTTAATTAATTTTTTATTTTTTTTAATCAAACAAGTAAAACAAATCAAAATCACTATCCTAGGGTTAACCTGGATCTAGACAGCTCCTAACTGATCCAAGGTTACCTTCGAGCACTCCAAGCCCAAGATCAATTAACTGACTTGGCCAGGTAAGTGTAAGGTGGGTGAAGGTTCCCTTATCGCTTGCCTTAGACACCAATTATAAATTGGCCAGGTAAGCAGAACCAACTCACGTCCCTTCGGGCTCTAGTCCCTGAACCACTTTCCTTAGACACCAAGGAATTAAATGATCTGAACCCGGTCCAACTCTAGGGTTTCCTTGTCCTATTGAGCTCGAAATCCTTAGGGTTGACATCTAATTAATTTTAAAATTAAAGGCTTGGGTCAATGCAGATGCTGGATTGATGATTTGTGGGCTAAGGAAGGGTATTGATCTCCCCACCTTATCTGATTAATGGGTTGTGCCCTTAAGATATATTATGAAATTATGAAATGCAACAGCTAAGGTGTCCAAAAAGTTATAAACAAACAAAATTAAACTTATTTTTTTTTTAAATTTTGATGATTAAGTATCTGATCCTAATAAATTATGAAATGTCTGTGTAATTTTTTTTTGGTTTTGCAAAAAAATAAATTTACCTAAGTGAATCTAAATTTTTTTTTTTTTGTGTGTTCTAAAATTTTTTTGTGTGTTCAACCTTTTTGTACCCTAGGACAACCATTCAACATAACCTCCCAGTTATGCCAGGGCAACCTTATGTCAGGGTACTCAAGATCGAAAATTAAAAATTGGAATGTAAAATTTTGAAAATTGAATTTTTTTTTTTTTTTTTTTTTTGTTGTGGATTTTTGGATTGTTGAATTTTTTTTTTCAATAACGCCAAAAGTCCCCGGCAACGGCACCAAAAATCTGGTGCGTGTCGTAGTGCATCGATTTAGAACCTTAATTCCACTACTCTAAAGGGTAGAATAGCGGGAGTAAGGGTCGATCCCACAGAGACTTTGGGGTTATCTTGAAAAAGTATTTTCTTTTGACTTAAAATAAACTAAAATAAACTAGACTAATGCAAGAATTTAATGCAAATAATAAATCTGTGAAAATAATTTAGATATGACCTATCTCAAGAGTATGGCCCGTATCCGTGGATCACGGCCCGTCCCTTAGGTATAGGTCAGTCAAAACTAATTCACTACAACTTACCTTAAACGCTAATCCAACATGACTCCAGCATGACTAAAATAAAGAAAATAAGCAAACATGAATTAATATAAAGCAAATAAATTTTATTGCATAAAATATTGGAGTACAGAGAAAATAAAAGTAAGGGAACAAGGGTCCCTTTCTCCCTTTTTATACGACTCTGACTCTCTGTCACAGCAACAGGTGGAACTACGGACAGCAAGTGGAACCTCCCAAAAATTCCTCCCCCGCAGAAAAGAATCACCGAGGTATTTATAGCTGAAAAATACCGTGTCAGGTCCGTGTGGAAAGCGCGGTGATTTCTTCATCTCAATCCGATCTCTTATCTGATTTTTTTATGATCATCCCCATCTCAAAAATTAAATTCAAAAATTCTATCGCACAATCCCGCGTCCATTCAGCGTCGTCCGACATCTCTTCTCGTTTCGATGCTTCCTTGTTTTCGGACATTCCGGTCTGAACGACAATGACGTTGTGGGCAGAGAGGCGCGGCTGGGGCGGAAACGGACACGGCAGCGGGCAGACGTGATGCAAGGGCTTCGGCGGACTTGGGCGGCAGCGCGGACGGTGCGGCGACGTCGCTCGCGGACTTGGGCGGCATCGCGGACGGCTGGGCGTGGGCGGAGTCACGGCCGGCTGGGCGTGGGCGGAGGGCGGCAGAGGGGGCTGCGGCGGCTTGGGCGGCAGCACGGCCGGCTGGGGAGACGCGGCGTGGGCTGGTTTGGGCGGCGAGCTCGGCGGACACGCGGCTCGGGCGGACTTGGGCGGCAGCACGGCCGTGGGCGTGGCGCAGGGGCGGACGGCGCAGCTCGCGTGGGCGGCCGCGCGGATGGCGGAGGCGGCTTCGGCGGACTTGGGCGGCAGCCGGCCGGCGCGAAGGGGCGGTGGCGTGGCTCGCGGCGAACACGGACGGCTGGGCGGACGGTGCGGCTCGCGTGACTTGCGTGGGCAACAGCAGCAAGTTCCGGCCATTTTTCCGGCCAAACGGGAGCTCTTCGGCCGGCGGGAAGGTTGCCGGCGGCTTCGGCGGCACCGGGGGAAGCTCTCCGGCAAGTTTCGGCGCGATCGGAGCACGGTGGTCCACGGCTCCGCCCGTGGACCGGCAGCAATGGCTGCCGTGGACCAGCAGCTCATACGGTGGACCATTGAGCCGGTCCACCGTGAGCCAAACAAAAGGTTTTAAGGGCGCTCCAAAAATCGTGCGGCTCTGAAATCCATGCTAAAACCTTCTAAAATCCATTTCGGGCCCGTTTGAAGTCCGAATTACATTCCGTTTGCGTCGTTGGACTCCTAAAATCAAGATCTACACGTTTATGGAGTCAATTCCTGCAAAGTATCACAAAAAGTATCAATTTTAATCAAATAAAGTTGGGTTAATTTGCATTATTCTAATGTCTAACAACCGTCTCAGGGTACCACCTGGCGAGGGAGCAAGGGAGCCGCCGGCTTCGACCGAGGTGGATCCCTCCTGGGCGGACACCTGGCGGAGCGGCAGAAGGGCCCGGACCGAACTTGACCTCGGTCGGGGCGGAGCTGCATCTGACTCAGCCAAAAAACTCCACGTGGCTCGAATCACGCCCAATGAAATTTTAGACATGCCACATCATCGTTACGGCCGTAACAGTTACCCCCCAACCCCCCGTTCCGTTAAGGCATCGTGGAACGGGACGTGGGGATTTAAATACGGAGATGACGTGGGGAAGGCGAAGATCTCGTGCCATGATTGTCACGATCCTCGTCGCCGTTCTTTGGTGCGCCCAAAGCCCTATCAGAGGCTGCCACGCATCGCTTATTCTGCCGCAATTAATGCATCGCTTCAAAACAGAGACCGTTTCCCTGCAACCGAGGCGTCGGTGTCGGGCATGTGTCCACGTGGCATCCATCTGACGGCCCGGAGCGGAATGACGGGTACGGCTGCTGTCGATTGAGTTTGAAAATGATGGGACTTTCTGGAACGAGGCCCTTTCCCTTGCTCCATCGGTGGTTTGCAGCAGGCTATCTCCCACTCCCCCGCATTGCACAGTGCATTTCGGTGAGTGCCTCCGATCCCTTCTTCGGTCCACCCCTTTCCTCTAGTGTCCTTTCCTCACCATTTTCTTTGCCATGGTGCGCCGCCGCCATGTTTCTTCTAACTCTGACGAGGCCGGTCCGTCCCGGCCGAGGACTCCATCGTCTTCCTCCTCGGAAGAGGAAGTGATCCCGAAGGAGACCCGCAGGCGACTCCAGCCTGGGGGTATCACCATAGGCATCCCCAGGGGTGTCAGGTCTCCTCCCGTCGTGTCTGCCCTTCCTATTTCTTCTCTTCCTCCTCCGGCCCTTCCTTCTGTCGGTCCCTCCGGTCACGTTTCGACGATGACCAAAGGTGACCTTTCCTTGCTCCGAGAGGTCTATGGCATCCCGGGGTCAATCCGTCTCTCTCTTCCGCGGCCCAGGGATCGCGTCACCATGAGTGGCCCCGGCCGCATAGCTTTCTACGAGGACTTCCTCCTTGGGGGTCTTCGGTTTCCTCTGCACCCCTTCTTCCTTTCCTTCCTCAGCCATTTCCATCTGGTCCCGGCCCAGTTGGCTCCCAATGCCATCCGGGTCATCTTCTCCTTCATCATTTTCTGTCACTTCCACGGGTTTGTTGCCCGTTTCTCCCTCTTCAGGGCTCTGTTCACCTTGAAGAGGTACTCCACTGATGACGGCTGGTGGTACATCTCGCCCTAGCCCAGGTGTCTCCAGTTCGACCTCCCTTCTTCCATCAAGGATTGGAAGAACCAATTTTTCTTTGCCTCGGTCGAGGACGTCGACTGGGCCTGGAGCGAACCGGATCGGTCTCCGAACCGGAACTCTCAGGTCGAACCGGCAGACCAGGAGGCTTACTCCCAGCTACTGAGCGACGTGGTCCCCTCGCTCGACGTTCTGCTCTCGGAGCAGAACTTGTTCGAGGTGGGGATCAGTCCCATCCGGGAGCCGGGTGAGGCTCAGCTTTCCTCTTACTCCGCCTTTCTTTTCTTCTTCTTTTAGCCGAGCTGACCGACTCTTTTTTAATTGCAGGCATGAAGTTTTCTCTGGAGAACCTTCTGGAGGGCGCGGCGCAGAGGGACACCGTCGAGGGGGACGAGCCTGCGACGAAGAGGGCTCACACCGAGCGAGCCAGGAGGTCGTGCCGGTGCCCGCGCCTAGTCTGGCAGTTGCAGCTCCCCCACCCAGGCCGCCTCGGGCCTGGGCCACCGATGCTCCAGCCGTCCGACCTGGCAGTGCTGCCGAAGAGGGAGGCCCACCGGCAGCAGTTCCACCCCGTACTGGCCCCATCATCACCGCAGAGCCGACGGCGCCGCCCGTGACTCCAGCTGTCCCGACGATGGCGGTCCCCCCCGGGGGGTTGGTCGCCCCTGCAGCCGACCTGACGACCCCACCGTCGATGATCACCAACCGATGCTCCATGATCCGCGACAAGGGGCTCGCGGAGAAGGTGATGGAGTTCGCCTCCACCTCCCGGGACCACCGACTTTGGGGTGGCCAGGACTATGCCGATGCTCTGCTCGGGATTCTCCCGCAGCTCTTCACGGTGAGTCCGAGCTCAGATCCCTCTTCTTTGCCATTCTAGTTGACTTTTTACTAACCCGTTCTCCTTGTCGTGCAGATCGGGACCGACATGCTCCTGTTGAGGAACTTCCTCGCAGGGTATGCAAAGAAGGACGCCGAGAAGGAGGAGAAGCTCGGCAAGCTCATGGCCGATGTGAAGGACCTCATGGAGAAGGGGGTTGAGATGTGGGGGAGCAACCAGGCCCTTCAGGCGGACCTGACATGCACCGAGGAGCGCATCAAGGACCTGGAGTCCTCTCTGTCCGAGGAGAGGATCTCCAACCAGCGACGCACGGAGGAGGATGCGGCGGAGAGGGCTCGCCTCTGAGCTCATTCCCAATCGTTGGAGCACCAACTGGAGGAGGCCCAGTGGGAGGCGAGTGCGGCCAAGGAACGGAGCGCCTACATCAACGAGCTCCTGGAGGCCTCGAAGCGGGAGGCGCAGGAGGCCGTCCCGAGATTTCGGGCCTCCGACGAGTACATCTCGGAGGTCCGGGAGGCCGCTGTGGACTCCTTTCTGAAGGGGTTCCAGGTGTGCCGGGAAAAGGTGGGGTCCTTCTATCCCGAGCTCGACCTCAGTGGGGTGGCGCTCGGGGGCAGAAGGGAAGGACTCACCGGCGAGGCTCCAGGCGCAGCGGGTGACGCGGCTACAGCTCCAGCGGGTGACACGGCTGCAGCTCCAGCGAGTGACACGACTGCAGCTCCAGCGGGTGACACGGCTGCAGCCCCAGAGCGGCCCTCCGAGCTAGCAGCCATCGACGGCGAGGACGGGGAGCGCGCGCCCCAGACTGAGGATCTCGCCACCGCGCCGAACTAGGCTACAGCTGCATCTTTTTCTTTTTCTTTTTTATTTTTGAGGACTCTGGCCTGTCGGGACTCCTTTGTTGTAACTCTCCCTTTTTGAATCAATGAAGACCTTAATTTTGCTAAGTCTCGACCTCGCCTCCCTTTTCTCTCCCTTTTTTTTTTGTCGAGGTGCTGGTGTCGAATGCCGAGACGAGGTCCCGCTGCTTGCTCCGGGCTGAGTCCGCGGGTGGACCGGGTCCCATTTAGCGTTCAGATCAAAGTTTGGAGCAAGCCGGACTGGGCGGCGGTAGAGTAGGCCTTGCGCGGGCCCTTCGGGTTTGCCGGGCTGTCCTTCATGATCGCGTGGGCGAGCTGGGCTCTGCCCCGCCTTCCAGACCGAAGTCCGGGACTTCCGGACTGAACCCCGGGGCCGCAGGCTTTGTTCAAGCCTTGCGCGGCTTGCTGAGCTGTTCTCCGTGATCGCGTGGGCGAGCTGGGCTCTGCCCCACCTTCCAGACCGAAGTCTGGGACTTCCGGACTGAACCCTGGGGCCGTAGGCTTTGTTCAAACCTTGCATGGCTTGTCGAGCTGTTCTCCGTGATCGCGTGGGTGAGCTGGGCTCTGCCCTGCCTTCCAGACTGAAGTCCAGGACTTCCGGACTGAACCCCGGGGCTGCAGGCTTTGTTCAAACCTTGCATGGCTTGCCGAGCTGTTCTCCGTGATCGCGTGGGCGAGCTGGGCTCTGCCCCACCTTCCAAACCGAAGTCCGGAACTTCCAGACTAATCCTCGGGGCCGCAGGCTTTGTTCAAACCTTGCACGGCTTGCCGAGCTGTTCTCCGTGATCGTGTGGGCGAGCTGGGCTCTGCCCCGCCTTCCAGACCGAACTCCGGGACTTCCGGACTGAACTCCGGGGCCGCAGGCTTTGTTCAAACCTTGTACGGCTTGCCGAGCTGTTCTCCGTGATCGCGTGGGCGAGCTGGGCTCTGCCCCGCCTTCCAGACTGAAGTCCGGGACTTCTTGCTTTCTCAGGTCTCCGGCCACAGTCGTGTTTGCCGAACTCAGAGCCATGCGCCCGTTTCCCTACGAGGCGAGAAAAAGCATTTGAAGCAAAAGAACTTTATTGCAGGAGTTGGAGGAACCTTACATTATTGATAATACATCCTTGGGCTCGAGGCATTCCACATCCGAGAAAACCTGGATCCTCCCAATTCCTCCAGGTAGTAGGCCCCGTGAGGGAGGACTTCCGCTATCCTGTACGGGCCTTCCCAGTTCGGGGAGAGCTTCCCGCACTCTCGAGGCTGAGAAGCTTCGGAACGCCGGAGCACTAGGTCTCCGGGGTGAAAGAACTTTGGCCGTACCCGGGAGTTGTAGTACCTGGCCACTCGCTGCCTGTATGCCGCCATTCGAACTCGGGCCTTGTCCCTTGTCTCTTCAAGAAGGTCCAGGTTGAGCATCATCCTGGCGGGGTTCTCCGCTTCGTCGTACTGCTCCACCCGCAGGGTAGGTAAACTGAGCTCAATCGGGATGACCGCTTCGGCTCCGAAGACGAGATTGAAGGGGGTCTCGTCGGTGGCCGTTCTCGGGGTGGTGTGGTACGCCCACAGGATGCTCGGGAGTTCTTCTGTCCACCTACCCTTGGCCTGGTCCAGCCTCGTTCGGAGGCCTTGCAGAATGGTCCTATTTGTGACCTCGGCTTCTCCATTCATCTGTGGGTGAGCTACTTAGGTGAAGCGATGGTGGATGCTGAGGTCACTGCAGAATTCTTCAAACTCCCAGCAGTCGAACTGACGCCCGCTATCAGTGATCACGGTGTGGGGGAGACCGAAATGGCAGATGATCGACTTCCAGAAGAACTTGGCGATGTTTGCCTCGGTGATCCGCGCCAAGGGCTCAGCCTCAACCCACTTCGTGAAGTAGTCGATGGCCACAATCAGGAACTTCCACTGTCCAGACGCCGATGGAAATGGTCCTAGGAGGTCCATTCCCCATTGGATGAACGGCCATGGAGCTGAGAGCTGGGAGATTGGAGTGGAGGGCTGCCGCTGCACCATGGCGTGCCGTTGGCACCGATCACACTTCTTCACGAAATCGATGGCGTTCTCCTTCATCGTCTCCCAAAAATAGCCTTAACGAAGAGCCTTGTAGGCTAGCGTTCTGCCCCCCACGTGGTTCCCGCAGATGCCCTCATGAATTTCCGGGAGCACGAGTGTGGCCTCCGCGGGTCTCAGGCACTTGAGGAGAGGGTAGGAGTAGGACCTTCGATACAGTTGCCCATCCATCAGGATGAACCGCGCGGCCTTCTTTTTGATAAGGCGGGCCGCTGCACGATCCTCTGGCAAGGTACTGCCAGTTATGTACTCGACGTACTTGTCCATCCAGCTGGGCTCATGGCTGACCTGTCGGACCTCCACTGGGATCTCGTAGCTTAGAGCCTTGAGGCGCTCTACATGAGTGCGACCCAGCATCGAGTCCGGCAGGGTTGCCAGTCGGGAAAGAGTGTCCACACGGGCATTTTCCCCGCGGGAGATGTGGAAGATGCTGAAGCACCGGAACCCGGCTGTGCTCGCTTTGACAAGCTCCAAATACTTCGCCATTTGAGGATCGTGGGCAGCATACTCTCCAGAGATCTGTCCGGCCACCAGCTGAGAGTCAGTGAAGGCTTTGAGGTTGGCCACGCCCAACTCACGGGAGACCCTCAGTCCGGCGAGGAGCGCCTCGTATTCTGCCTGATTGTTGGTTGCAGCGAACTGGAAATGGAGTGCGCATTCGGCGACGACCCCACTATCGTTGGCGAGAATGAATCCGGCTCCGCTCCCACCGGAGTTCGAGGCTCCATCTACATGAAGGATCCACGCGTCCTCTCCGGGCTCCTCCGGGCCCGGTTTCAGCTGCTGGTGCGAGGAGTCCTCCTCGGACTCCTTACCTAGGCCCGCGCACTCGACCAAGAAGTCAGCCAGCACTTGCGCTTTCATGGCCGACCTCGGCCTGTAAGCGATATCGAACTCACTAAGCTTAAGTGCCCACTTCGCCAATCATCCCGATGTGTCGGGTCGGCTGAGTACCGCTTTCAACGGCTAATCCGTCAGGATGGCAATGGGATGCGCTTGGAAATAGGGCCTGAGACGCTGAGCAGACACTATTAACGCAAAAATGAGCTTTTCAGGCTGGGAATACCTGAGCTCCGCATCGTGGAGAAGTTTGCTGGTGTAGTACATCGGTCGCTGGACTCCCTAGTCGTCGGTCGAACTAGGACCGAGCTGACGGCCTCCGGGGTGACCGCCAGGTAGTGGATGAGCTCCTCTCCCTCCTCGGGCCTGGAAAGTAGTGGGGGCGATGCAAGCATCTTCTTCAGCTCTTCAAAGGCCTCCTGGCACTCCTTGGTCCAGGCAAAGTCGTTCATCTTCCTCAGTACTTTGAAAAAGGGTCGACAGCGGTCGGCCGACCTGGAGATGAACCGGCTCAGGGTGGCTATCCGCCCGGTGAGTTGCTGCACTTGCTTCTTGGAGGTAGGCTGCTCCATGTCCAGGATGGCCTGGACCTTCTCTGGGTTGGCTTCAATCCCTCTCTGGGTTACCATGAACCCCAGGAACTTCCTGGTGGAGACACCGAAAGCGCACTTCGCTGGGTTCAGCTTCATCTGATGAAGTCGGAGGTTGCCGAAAGTCTTCGCCAGGTCAGCCACGTGATCCGAGTGGGGCCTGCTCATTACCAGCATATCGTCCATGTACACCTGCATGTTGCGACCGATATGGTACTTAAAGACTCTGTTGACCAGACGCTGGTACGTGGCCCCGGCATTCTTGAGGCCAAATGGCATCATCGTGTAACAGAAAGTTCCGCGTCGGTGATGAAGGCAGTGTGCTCTTCATCCTCCGGGTTCATTCAGATCTGGTTGTAGCCGGAGAAAGCGTCCATGAAAGATAGGAGGCGATGCCCCGAGGTGGTGTCGACCAATTGGTCAATCTTTGGAAGAGGGAAGCTGTCCTTTGGGCAGGCTCGGTTGAGGTCGGTGTAGTCTACACAGATCCTCCACTTACCACTGCTCTTCTTCACCATGACCACATTCGCCAGCCGGCTGGGATATTGAACTTCCCGCACGAAGCCGGCGGCGAGGAGTTTCTCCACCTCTTCATTGATGGCCCTCTGCCTCTCCGCAGCGAAGCTCCTCTTCTTCTGGCAGACCGGGCGGCACCTCGGGTCCATGTTCAGCCTGTGCGTAATAACCTCAGGGGGAATGGCCGGCGTGTCGGCCGCTGACCAGGCGAACACGTCTGCGTTTATGCAGAGGAATTCCAGCAGGTGGGTCCGTTCCTCTTCTGGGAGCTGGGCCCCCACCTGCACCATCTTCAGTGGGTCTGAACCGAGGGGATAAGTCAACAGGCGCTCCACGAGCCCTCCCCTGGGTTCCTTCTCCCTTAGGTCGAGGTCGTCAACGTCGGGGGCGAGCTCGGTGCCCCGGGCACCCGGGACCGTCTGGAGGCAATGCGGGACTGGCCGGGTCGTCCCCCTCATCACCCCGAGTTCAGAGGCTGTGGGGAATTGTACTAGAAACCACTTCGTAGAAATCATGGCATCCAGCTAGTTGAGCCCCGGGCGCCCGAGGATCGCATTGTAAGGCGAAGGGAGCTTGACGACGGTAAACGTCATCATGACTGTGTCTGCCGATGTGGGGATCTAGCGGTGACCGGGAGAGTGATCTCCCCTTCGACCTCCACCGAGTTCCCGGTAAAGCCCACCAGGGGGGTGTGCACCGGCCTCAGCTGATCATGGGATAGATTCATTCGGGAGAAAGCATCATAAAAAAGCACGTCGGCCGAGCTCCTACTATCTACCATAATTCGGTGTACAGGATGCTTCGCGATGGTCATCTCAACCACCACGGCATCATTGTTTACATTTTCATTTTCATTTCCCTTCTCAGAAGGGGGTACATCCTCTGGGTTCCCGACCTCCGGGCTCTCTTTGCCGCCTACCCGATCCCACACGAGATCATGCCCACTGGCTTCTCCGTTGGGCGGTTGTCGATTGTGGGAACCGGGGGTAAGGCCGCGAGTGGCTGTCCCTCCACCGGGACCTCGTTCCTGACGAACTTCCTGAGGTAGCCTCTTTTGATCAGCTCCTCGATTTCCCGCTTCAGGTTGCGACACTCCTCCGTGTCATGGCCATGCTCGCGGTGGAACTGGCAGTACTTCGACTTGTCTCGGGTACCTCTTGGGTTCTGAGGAGGAGGTTGGCGGAGGTAGTGCTCGCCCTCAATTTCCATGAGGATCTTCGTTCGGGGAGCGAGGAGGGGGGTGAACCTTCGCTCCGGGGTGGCCTCGCCCTTTAACCTCGGATTCGGGCGAGGGTCGGCTGATGGCCCGGGCCTCCGAGCTCCTGGAATGTCCCTCGGGGCTGGCTTCTTCAAAGTCTTCCCGTCTAGCTCTCGGTGGGTGCGGTCGGCCTCCTCCGCTCGGATGTACTTGTGGGAACGGAGGATGAGCTCGGAGTACGTCCTGGGAGATTTTTTGTCCAGGGAATAGGTCAGGCGGGACGTCTTGAGCCCGCGCTTCAAAGCCAGCATGGCGACGGGCTCGTCCAGGTTGTAGATCTCCAGGGCTGCGGTCTTGAACCAGGTGATGTAGTCCCGGAGCAGCTCCTGGTCCTGCTGGCGGATAGAGAAGAGGCTGTCCACCTCTCTCGGCACCTTCTGACAAGCGTCGAAGTGTGCCACAAACTTTCCTTCCAACTGATGGAAGGAGCAAATAGATCCGGGCTCGAGGCGGGTAAACCAGACTCGAGCGGCCTTCCGGAGGGTAGCGGGGAAGGCGATGCACAAAAGAGTGTCCGTGGCCCCCTGGACCCTCATGAGAGCCTTGTAGCTCTCCAGATGGTCCAGAGGGTCGGTGGTCCCGTCGTAGGGATCCACCTGCGGCATACGGAACCGGCTCAGAATCGGCTCCGCTTGGATTTCTTCAGAGAAGGGGGGATGGGAGTCGTAGCCTGCCGGGTCCGCCGAGGAGTTCTGCAGGTCGGCAAATCGGCGGGCGAACTCCGCCAACTTGCGCTCGTGCTCCTCCAGGCACCTCTCGGCCTGGCGCCTGATGGCCTCGTCGGTGGAATCTTCCACCGAGGTCGCTGGTGAAGGGGGCGCCGATCGGTCTCGGTGCAGGGTCATGCCTCGACGTCGATTGCTGCGATGCGCCGTCTCGGCTTCATCGGCCGGGGATCGACTCTCGTGATCCGCCGAACGGAGTAATTTCTTTTCGCGGGAGTTTGATGGCTCCCACGGGGGTTGGAGGCTACCCGCGGTTGGGATGGCCTGCCTTGAATGGAGCGCAGGCTCCCACGCGGCCCCGCGGCCCAAGCTGCGGGGGTCCCTGGCTGAGGCTGCATGGCCAGGGAGCGCTGCTGATGTTGTAGCTGCCGAACTGCCGTAGTCAAGGTCTGCAGCTGCTGGATGACGGCCGCGAGAGGTCCGTTCGCCGAGGTCGACTGTGGTGGAAGAGGAGGGGGAGCAGGGAGCTCCCTCTCTGGGCTGTGGGCCCCCTGAGGGGAGGGGACCTCCCCTACTCGGCTGGTGGATGCTTCGCATCTACGAGTGACTACCATGGTCGGAGCGCGCTTTGTTCACAGAAAGCTAGCTCCCACTAGGGGTGTTGTCCTGCTCCCCTACCTGGCACGCCAATCTGTTGCCGATCCCGCCGCCACGCCTGTGGCTTCGGAACCGTCGATCCGACTAGACCGTCTCGTCCCTGGGGTCTCCTGGCTTGATCAAACCTGCAAGGCAAGGTCAGAATCCTTGCCGGGGATTCCGGCAAGGGAGCTTCGACGGTCAAGTTAGTAGACGGCGAGAGGGAACAATTCTCTGGGATGGGCCCCCGAAGGAGTCCCAGACTCAGAGAACGTGCTAGCAAAAAAGGTGCCAGAAAGAATAGAAACCCGGCTGGGTTCCTTCGCCGAGCTCACGCCAAAGGGCCCCATCTCGGGACCTTGGATCTTGCTCTTGGAGCGGAGTCTCCAGCCTTTCCCAGCCTTCGTTTCTTGCTTCGTCGTCTATTCTCTCCTTCCTTTTATCTCCTCCTGTTGCCCTCTCATTTTCCGCTCCTGGGAGGCTCCTTTGTTGCTTTCAACTCCTCCCCTCCGTCCCTTTCTCTTTCCCCTTCCGGATCAGAGAGCCGGGTGGCTTTCCGGCCTCGTTTGCCGAGCCCAGCGAGGAAAGAGTAGGGGAGGGGGGCGCCGACCAGACCTCGGGCCGAGCGTGAGCGCTCTCCTTCCCAGGCACCGACGCTGTCCGTTATGGGGTCCTGTTTTGTCAGGGCCTCGCTTCTCGACTGCGGAACCTGTCGGGCCGATGTAGGTGATGTTTCGCGTGTCGCCGCCGACCGTACGGGGTGCCTTTCTCGGAGTGCGGTGCGCATGGCTCGAGGGGCAACCTCGGAGCTCGCGCTTCCATTCTTTGGGAACTTCTCCGTACAGGCTGGCCCGTGTCGGCCGAGGTGGACCCCTCATGGGTTGACACCTGGCAGAGCGGCAGAAGGATGCTCGGCTTCGGTCGAGGTGGTTCCGTCTCCGGGTGCCACATGGCGAAGGAGCGAAGGAGCCCGGCTCGACCTCGGCCGAGGTGGGACCGTCTCAGGGTGCCACCTGGCGAGGGAGCAGGGGGGGCCGCCGGCCTCGGCCGAGGTGGACCCCTCCTGGGTGGACACCTGGCGGAGCGCAAGAAGGATGCTCGGCTTCGGCCGAGGTGGTCCCGTCTCCGGGCGCCACCTGGCGAAGGAGCGAAGGGGCCCAGCTCGACCTCGACCGAGGTGGGGCCATCTCAGGGTGCCACCTGGCGAGGGAGCAGGGGAGGGCCGCCGGCCTCGGTCGAGGTGGACCCCTCCTGGGTGGACACCTGGCGGAGCGCAAGAAGGATGCTCGGCTTCGACCGAGGTGGTCCCGTCTCCGGGCGCCACCTGGCGAAGGAGCGAAGGGGCCCGGCTCGACCTCGGCCGAGGTGGGACCGTCTCAGGGTGCCACCTGGCGAGGGAGCAGGGGAGTCGCCGGCTTGGCCGAGGTTGACCCCTCCTGGGTGGACACCTGGCGGAGCGGCAGAAGGATGCTCGGCTTCGGCCGAGGTGGTCCCATCTCCGGGCGCCACCTGGCGAAGGAGCGAAGGGGCCCGGCTTGACCTCGACCGAGGTGGGACCGTTTCAGGGTGCCACCTGGCGAGGGAGCAGGGGAGCCGCCGGCTTCGACCGAGGTGGACCCCTCCTGGGCGGACACCTGGCGGAGCGGCAGAAGGGCCCGAACCGAACTCGACCTCGACCGGGGCGGAGCTGCATCTGACTCAGCTGAAAAAACTCCACGTGGCTCGAATCACGCCCAACGAAATCTGAGACATGCCACGTCATCGTTACGGCCGTAACAAATGAATGCAGAAAAAGTTTCATCTTTATGAGCTAGAAACATGACCCATGTAAAACGTGAGAAATTATCTATAATTACTAGACCATACTTGTTACCTCTCAAACTAGTTGTTCTAGTAGGTCCAAAGAGGTCCATATGAAATAATTCTAGAGTTCTAGATGAAGAGACAACTCCCTTAGATTTGAAAGAATATTTAGTTTATTTTCCAAGTTGGCAAGTACTACAAATTTTGCCCTTTTCAAAACTAAGTTTTGGCAAATCTTTTATGAGATTCTTTTTGCTAAGTTTTGAAAGCAAATGCATACTTGCATGCCCTAGTCTACGATGCCAAAGCCAACTAGTTTCATTGATCTTGGTTTTCATTGCCACTAGGCATTGACCATTTTATACTAGTAGATCATCAAGATCAACCATGTAAATGTTGCCATGCGTATGACCAATAAACTTGATGCCATTGTCATCAAGACTAGATACAATACACATGGAAGATTCAAAAATAACTTTAAAATCTTTGTCACAAAACTGACTAATACTAAGTAAGTTATGCTTTAAACCATCAACAAAAAGAACATTATCTATATAAGTGGAGGGGGTGATATGGACTTTATCGATACCAATGATTTTGCCCTTTCTATTATCATCAAAGGTTATATTTCCATTATTTTGATACTCAAGAGATGAGAATTGCTCCACATCTCCAGTCATGTGCCTTGAGCAACCGCTGTCGAAGTACCACCGTCTTCTTTTGTTGGTTGCAAGGCACACCTACAATAATAAATCAGGTGGACACTTTAGGTACCCAAGTCATCTTGGGTCCTTTAGGGTTAGTAGATATGGTTCCTTTTGAAATCCAAACTTTTCTAACTTGATTCAATCTCCTTTTATCACACATATATGATTTATGTCCTACTTTTCTACAAGAATAACAAGTAATAACAGAAGAAGCAGGCACAAAAAAAATTTTGAAATATTTTTATTATTTTTGTGGTCTAAAATCTAATCCAGCTTTGTTAAAAACAGCTCTTTGATTATTTAAAAGTATGTTGAGTTTTTCAGAACTATAAGTAAATTTTTCAACAAAAGGTTTTACCTTTTCAAGTTCATCTTTGTACTTCTTATTTTCTTGTAAAAGCTCTTTGTTTTGTTTAACAAATTTTTCAGTAGTTGTAAAAGATTTATCCTTTTTCAAATCTTCTTTTTCTTTTCTAAAGAGATAATTCTATCAGTTAACTTTTTGTTTTCTTGAAGCAAGCAATCATTTTCTATCCAAGACTTATCATTTGTTTTAACCAACTCCAAATTTTGCTTTCTTAGTTCTTTGTTTTTTTATTTTAAGTTTTTGATATTCAACTACCAATTCATCAAAAACATCATGCAATTCTTCGAAAGTAAATTCATTTTCAAGTTCAGACTTTACCTCATCATTGTTAGCCATCAAGCAGAAATTTGCGATCTCTTGCTGTTCTTTATCGGAACTCGAGTCCTCACTCTTGCACCAGGTTGCCATCATCACTTTCTTTCTTAATTTCTTTTTACTCTTCTTCAACAAGGGGCAATCCATCTTGAAATGGCCGGGTTTCTTACACTCGAAGCAAATGGGTTGCTCCCTTTCCTTATCTTTTTCCTTCTCATTGCTAGGCTATTCCTTTTGAGGCTTCTTTTTGAAATTATACTTTTTCTTTCTCATGAACCTCTTGAACTTTCTTGAGATGAGAGCCATTTCATCTTCATCATCTTTCTCATCAGAATCATCACTTGAATCATCCTTGGTTGTGGACTTAAATGCTATGGTCTTTTTCTTTTTGTCATTGTCCATAACCTTTTGTTTTAGTGATAGCTCATATGTCATGAGAGATCCTAGAAGCTGCTCAAGAGGTAGAGTGTTGACATCCTTAGCTTCTTCAATTGCTGTCACCTTTGGATCCCATGATGAAGAAAGTGACCTAAGAATTTTATTCACCAATTCAGCATTAGAAATAACTTTACCTAAGCTTCTCATGCCATTCACAATGTTAGTAAATCTAGTGTACATTTCACTAATAGATTCAGATGGTTCCATTTTGAACATTTCATATGTATGAATAAGCATGTTAACTTTGGTAGTTTTCACTTAATGAGCACCCTCATGGATAACTTCAAGTGTGTCTCATATTTTCTTGGCAGAGAGACAATTTGAAATTCTATTAAATTCACTTGGGTCTAATGCACAAAATAATAGGTTCATAGCCTTGGCATTGAGCACCACTTAATGTCATTCTCATCCCAATCATCTTCCATTTTGGGAGTAGGAATGCTATTAATCAAGATAGTAGGCTCATAAGGACCTTTAACAATAGTCCTCCAAATATTATAATCAATGGCTTGAATGTAAATGTGCATGCAAGTTTTTCAATATGTATAATTTATGCCATTGAACAGTGGGGGACGATTTGAGGCTTGACCCTCAACAATTCCAACACCTATTTGAGCTGCCATTAGATCTTTGACTCAAGATCGTTAGACCTACATGCTGAGTACCAAGGCTCTGATACCACTTGTTGCCCAGCGTAGCAATCCAAGAGGGGGGTGAATTGGATTTCTTTAAAAAATTAAAGCAAATATGTGATGCACTTTAAAGTGTTTGTGAAGCAATGCAAGTGAGCATACAATGAATAAGATGCAATGCAATGAATATAAGCAGCAAATACAAGAGAGCAAAGAACATACACAAACACAAAGGTTTATAGTGGTTCGGTGCACACCAAGTACCTACATCAACTCCCCAAGCTATCCCTTGAGAATTTCACTATAATCAACATAGATTACAGCCAACTTATTTTTAAGGGCTCACAAGTCAAACCCAAAGTTGGTTTTCTCACTTAGGCTCACCAACAACCTTTACTCAAGCCAACCTAGGCTTGGATTCTAATTCACGGCTTGGAAGGGCCTAACACCTAGTTTCAAACTTTCTTGAAACTAGTCATAAAAGATAAATTCAGAAGCACAAGAATAAAGCACAAGAAAAACTCTCTATAGAGTAGAAAGTAGAAGCTTTGAAGCTCTTGATGATTTCTTGACTTGTCTTCTCTTTGGAATCACTTCAAAGATCACTTTTGGAATGTTGATTTGAAGGCTTGGAAGCTTTTTCAGTAGGAATATTCTCTTTTGCTCTCTTTTTGACTTTGGAAGTGAAGTTCTCAAGGTATGTCTTGTTTCTTATGAGTTAATTCTTCTTGAATGAGTTTGGTGAGACTTAAATACTTCAAAAATATCCAAAAAATGGTTTATGACCATTGGTGGAGCAAAACTAGCCATTTGGAGCTTGTAGGATTCAAATTTAACTCTCAGAAATTATAGCCGTTATTGCTGTCAAAACCCGTGAGTCGATACTTGAGTTTGTTCATGAGTCTACACTTGAGTCTTCATGAGTCGACACTTGGATCTGCATGAGTCAACTCAAGGTATAAATCTTGAAAGAAGTTAATTCTATTCCATTTTTATTCTCATTGTGTACCATATAAATTGGTTATCCTCATAACTAAGAAGTGTAAAGATACCAGTATGACAAGCGAATGAGCGTAGAAGTATATTTCACTGAACATGACCAACTTTATAAAGTACTCTACTATCAAGAGTATCTTGTAGAAGGGTATGGGTTTATGTATTTCTTCGACCTGAGATCATCCAAGTGACTTACAAGCAACTCACATACTTTAGTACCAGACTATATGAATTTCTAATCTATTGACAAAAGGTTTCTAGGTACAGTCAAGTACTTGTAAAGTTAGTGTACGAGTCAAGAAAGGATTGACCGTTCCAAGCTGTTAGAGAAAATATTTTGCTATATTTTAATTTTGCAAAATCTTGGCCAGAATAATCCTTATAAAGAGTCATAGGATTTATTAGATTGAGATACCTTTGGATATAGTATCTAAGAGTTAGTCGTTAACTCTTAAGTTATCTTTAGCATTAGATCAAAAAGATAAATTATATGGTAACCATATGTCTAGGTTCTTAAATGTTGCTTTGCAATCATTTGACCTATCCACATATCGGGTACCATTACTAGATGGTCACATAGATTAGTTCAGGAATTTGTCCTTGAGCTATCGGCTTAGTATTCAAACCTATGGGATCACATATAATAGAAGTTTCTGATTGACTATGATGGCTAATTAACGATTAAAAATCGTTCAAAGGTATAATTATCAATACAATTGATAATTAACCTAATACAAATATTATAAAAAAATAAATAAATAATTATTAATTAATTATAGGAGGATTAGTTAGCAATTAGATTGCTAATTAGCTTAATTTAATTGAATAAAGAGGTTTAGGTCAAATCTAATTGAATTTGGTTCAAACAAGTTTCACCTAATTAGATTATATGATGACCTAATCGCTAAAGAATTTTAGTTTTGATTTTATCCTGACTTTGACTCAATTAATTTCTAATTTAAACAATATTTAATTAATCTATTAGAGACCTAATTAGATTAGGTTCAGATATCCTAATTAGGTCTAACCTAATTTGATAAGGTTACATTTAAATTAGATCAAATCAAATTATAAATTCCTACCTAGTGCCAACCCTAAATTTTCTCCATGCCTTTCTCAAAATTATCGTAATTTCTCCATGCCAAAATCAGTTTTGTCACCCACCCTTTCTCTCTCAAGGGATTAGATGAGGATAAAATCTGGTTTTAATCTAAATTAATTTTGAATTAGTTTTGATAGAGTTTCAATAGGATTGAAACTCTTAGCTCTAGCCTTATCCTAATCACTTTCTATCCTATCATCTCTATCCCCGCTCCACGCCACATTTTAACTGGATATTTTTTGGGATGTGCGACATTGGAGAGAAGGATTAGCATGGGATTTGTGATAGGTAATCACCGAGAAAAAATAAAAGAGGGAGACAATTAGCATGTAATCACAATTGGGCATGGAGGGATTTATGTGCTAGGGTTTTCAAGGAAGAAAGAAGAAATATTAAGAGGGGTCTCTTCCTTTTATTTTCCTTCCATCTTTATTCCTCTAGATCTCCTCTCCCTCTTCTTCTCGAAGGGTCCAACAAGATCTAAAGGAGTCATATCAACCATCCGGTGGCCTTTGCGCAGAGCAGCACTCTAGGGAGGCTAATCTACATTAGGACTTTGTGTGAATGATTTGTAGAGGCCAAACATCCTGTTCGGCTATGAGATAACCTGAAGAGTATTTTCCATGGTTCATCAGCAGTGAAAATCATTGACCCATGATCAGGTATGAGATTAGATCTCATAGTAAAAGTAAATTTGATATACATCATGCATTAACGAGATCGATGCATACTTATTTAAATTTTTGCATTGCGTATCATATCTAGATTCTAGGTAAGATTTTTTTAGATTTGATCTAAATGCATGATTTTTGATTAAAAATAATTTTTAATCTAATTTACTTTCATTATAAATTAAAAAATCAAAATACATGCATGAGATCCTATCCCGATTTCCAACAGTGGTATCTGAGTTAGGTTGCATGACATGATTTGTTATGTAGTACCTTGCATATTTGATATGTTTTAAATCTAAGTAACTACTTCAAATTGGGTTAATCACTATAGTCATCCGGTCATAGGAGAAAAGTAGAATTTAAAGTCCCTCTCTTACCATTCCATGGGATCTTCTATGGCATGTAGAAATTTCGCTATAATTTCATCCCATGAACAAGTGAGGTGAAAAGATTTTTGTTGAAATTGTTTCAATTTCTAGATCTAATTTTTGATGATTTAATCTTGATTAATTTTCTATTTATGATCTAAAATTAAGTAATTATGATTTGATTTTATGTTTAGAACATAAGTCATAACTTAAATTTCAGCATTATGCCTATATCATATAGTATAGATCTAAAACTGCTTAATTTATATGAGATGCATTTAAAATATTTAGATCTAGATTTAGTAAAATTAAATTTAATTAATTTCTAGAATTAATAATTGAATGATTAAGTCTAGAATTATGAATTAAAGATTTAATGTCAACTCATAAACTTTGGGCTATGGGTTAGCTTGAATTAGGTCAATTAATCATATTAGACCTAGGATTAAAATTTTAATTAATATGGACTAATAGAGAAATTGATTTAACTTAACCAAAAGCTGATTAGGATTAGGTCAAGAATTCTCTAGATCAATTCAGTAGTGATAGATTGATCAAGTCCATATTATATTAAATGGATTTGATTATAGCTCAGCAGTCGGACCCGAGTCATTAGGCTAGTCTAATCGAATCAGATGAATCGATTGATGTCTAAGGTAGATTTGATAGTTTGATCATGGTTACTAATTAGGGTTATCTCTTACCTGGCTAACTTGTCTGATGTCTAAAGAAAGAGGTAAATGGTAGAACCCTCCTATCGATCTCTTTTACCTGGCCAATGTGGTTAATTAGATTTGATTAAATAGCTTATTGATTTGAGTAAACCCATACCAGTAAGGTTGATCAGCTTGACTGATATAGGTATCCTTGGTTTAATTTATCTTCAACTCTCATCACAGACTTGGTCAAGTCAATGAAAGGATTGTTGACTAATTGGTTCATATCTTCTTCTCTCTTCTTAACCATTTAATAAAATTATCTAAATTATTAAGTCCCTAAAATGATAAATTTGTGAAGGTAATCGAGTCATAATCTCCTATTAAGAGGGCAGTAATGGGTTCAATAATTAAGATGATCATTGAAGAACCAAAGGCATAGTGCTCATCTGGCTATTGAATTATCATTCATATTATAATAATTTAGTTGCAACTTTCTTAATGGTGTTAGGTGAGCCGGTCAAGTCGGGCTTGGCGATTTGTTGGTTAGAAGCACTGAGTCTCGTTATGTTAATGGTTAAACCTAACTAAAACTTTCAATGGAAGTCCAAAGGCTTGCTAAAGAGGTACCTCAGGTGAAATAGATTGCTAGAAATTGTTTAGAGAAAAAAATTGGTTAAGATCCTACCTTTAGATGCACATGGATGGACTAGCCAAAGTCGGGCTCATGTGCAGTCTATTGGATTCTAGTACCCGCTAAGGAATTAGCATAATTCCTCAAATTAAAAGTAGAGACTACCAATTTGTATGAAATAGTGGGAGAATCTTTAGACTAAAGTCCAAGTCTTTGATATTAAATGATCATATACTAATAGTTATTGTTCTATTTTCTTTTCGATTAAAATGGCCAATACTTTGTCACCCGATCATTATTAGATAATGAAAAGCTAACGAGATCCAATTTTGATATTTGGTATCAAAAGCTAAAGATCATTCTAGAGCATGAGTGGATCTTGTAGCATAGATTCGATACCTGAGGAGCTTGCTTTGAATGCTCGTAGTGTAGTCCAAGATGCTTACTAGAAGTGGCTCAATGATTGAACCATGATTCGTTACATTATGCGATCATCCATGAATGATAAGTTCAATCACAAATTTGAGGATGCTCAGCTAAAGGATATGCTTCAAGTGTTCAAAGAATCCTTTGGCACTCCCAACAATGTTGAAAAATACAAAACATCTTATACCATTTTCAACACTAGGATAAGGGAAGGGGCATCGATCACTGATCATGTATTATATTTGATCAAATAGATCAAGTACCTGAGCAAACTTGGATTTTTCCTATATGAGTTGCTGGAGAAAGATACAATCCTGAATTTCCTATCAAAGTCCTACCTCAACTTTCTTAGTCATTATAGAATGACTAAGCCTACAATCAACTTGTTGAGATTGCTGCAGACTTATGAGAAGAATCATCAGCTCTACAAGGGGCTGATGTATATAGTAGGATATTCTACTTCGACAGGGCATCATTTTTTTAATAAAGAAAAAAAATAAGAAGAAGGTATAATTTATTACAGCGATATAGCTAGGTCAAACCAAGAAGTTCAAGTCCGATCAGAGTCAGGCATCAGATAGATACAAGCATGATCCATCAAAGGATATTTAATGAGTAATGCTGGAATTGTCAACCAAATAATTACTTTGAACATATGAAAAAGAAAAGCCTAATGGAAAAACACTGGCAGTTAAAAAGAAATATCAAATGGGAAACAAGTGACCCATTAGTTTAGTTTCTGAACAGAAAATCAATTGATGAATCAAAAACAGATAACTAGTTCAACAAAGTTGCCAATTGATTACTTCTCTAAATCAGACCTTTTTCTATTATTACTCTGGAGTTAATGAAATTACTTATCTTGGCTGCACAGGCCAAAGTTTGTCAAGGACTTTAAAACCTCAAATAATCTATCCTTTCTTATATCAGGATGACTATGTTTTATTTTACAAAATGTTTAGCATTACATAAAGCCAAGCTCGGGGGAGGGGGGGATGTCAAGCACCATTAACGAATACATCCGAGCAAATGAACAGTTACACTAAATCAAAAGTGATAAAATGGAGAATTGATTGAGATGCCACAAGCATGCACCACAAAAATTTGCTAGCCACAACAAGAACTAACTAAAGCTTAGATTTGTCAAAATGCCAAGAAAGACGAGAAGATTGAGCCAACATGGCCAAAAGTTGTATGGACATAAATCTTGTGGTGAACTTTATAAAAGATTTTATGGTCATGGTTATGAATTCAAGCTATCTCAAAGTGTACCCTAGAATAGTCAGATTAAAATGTGATACATGCCATAGCTATGGGGTGCGTCGAACAGAATGCTATGTCTATTGGATAAGATCTCATGAAAACCAACACAGATCAGCAAGAATCAGAAAAAGCTAGATTAAAGGTTCTCAATATCGCATATAAAAATTGTCCAACTGTGAGCAAACTAAAATTTGATCAACATACAAAATATTACAAGAATAGAAATAAGATTAGCACAAGATCCTTACCATCAAGTTTCATCCAGATTAAACCACAAATCAAATCCTTTCCAATCTACACGATCAAGAGCAGGAAAACACACTAATCGGGGGGAAAATAAAGAAAAAAAATTGAAATCAAATCTTAAGTTAAAAGAACACCAAAAGAAGAGACGGGAGAAAATAGTCGGAGTTTCTTTGCCTCCTCATAAAGGGTTTTCACAAAGCAAAACTGTTTCCTGTTGGTAGTAGGCAATCCATTCAATAATTTAATAAGCCCCACCATATTACTATATTATGTATATTTTTCTGGATGGCAATCTAATAATCTGAATTGCCTAGTAATCCATCCAGATTATTGATAATTTAATAGGGCCCTACCAGATTACTGTATTCGTACATTTTTCTAGACGACAATCTATCATGTCTAGTAATCTAAATTATCTTTGAAAGTGATGATAATCCAGATTATCACTTTCTAGATAATCTAGATTACCAAATTATCCTTTCCTTCTTCCTTACTCTTCCCTTCCATATAATATACTATAATATAACATAATATATATAATAATATATTTATCATATTATATTATAAAAATATTATATTATATTATTAATATATTATATATTATAATATAATATTATAAAATATATATATATATAATATAATACAAATATATTATATATATATATTATTTTGATTTATTTGATATATTAAATTAAATTAACTATATAATATATTTAATAATATAATATGTAAATTTAATATATTAAATAATACATTAAATATATCTTCTATTTAATATATAAATTTTTATATTAAATTTATTTAATATAATAATTATTTTTTATAAAATATAAAATAAAAAAATATTTTTTATATTTTTATATAAAATATAAAAATTATATTTTTAATAAATGGATAAAATATAAAATATATATTTTATAAAAAATATATATTTGATTTAGGGATATTTTAAAAATTTTATTTTATATTATGTAACATTACTTGCATATACCAAATATAGTAATCCACGTTACCTGTAATCAATATTGCTGGTAATCTATATTACTTTTCAATATTGTACCAAATGCAATTCAATAGATAATCCAGATTACCTCTAAGAGAGATAGTGATCCAGATTACCATCTTTCAGGTAATCTAGATTATCAAATTAACCTTTTCTTCTTCCTTTCTCTTCTCTTCTATATAATATAATATGATATAATTAATATTTATAAATAATATAATATAATATATTTAATGATAAAATATAAAATATAATATATAATATATTTTAATATAATATGATAAATATATTATATTATATTAATTATATTATTAATAAATTACATATTATAATATTATTATAAATATAATATATTATAATTTTAATAATATAATAAAATATAAATATTTTATATTATATTTAAAATTTATTTTATTTAATATATTAAATTAGATATATAATATATTTAATTTAATTTATTTAAATATATTACAAGATAAATTATTCTATAGTATAATATATTATTTTAAAATTTAATATTTTATATTTTATAATATAAGATATATATTTTAACATTTAATAATATAATATATAATTTAATATAATATTTAATATATATATAAGTAATAAAATAAATATATCTTCTATTTAATATATAAATTTTTATATTAAATTTATTTAATATAAAAATATTTTTAATTTTTATATAAAATATAAAATAAAAATAATTTTTTTATATTCTTAATATAAAATATAAAAAATATTTTTTTAATAAATGGATAAAATATTTAAAAATATATTTTATAAATATAATAAAAATGCTTTCGGGATTTTTCCCTTTTAATTTTCTCTTCTGCCACCTTACTTGCCTATACCAATTTGATAATCCCTCTTACCTGCAATCAATATTTCTGGTAATCCACCTTCCCTTTCTCCTTGCCTGGTAATTCATCAAACACACCTAAGATTAGTTTATGGCTTGAGAGAGGGGGGGGCAGTGGCGGAACAACCGAGGGTTGGTTTTTTATCTAAGAAAAAGAAGGGGTGGGGGACGATCAGTGTAGCAACCCTAGTTGGCATGATCATAAGGACCCCACTTCGTTGAGGGGGGAACTAGTGTAGCTATCCCTATTGGCATTATTATAAGGATCTCCACTTCGTTGAAGAATGTTTTGATGCATGGTGATAATAAAGATGATTCAATTATTTTCCATCACATTCAGATGGTATAGATTAGTACGTCATTTCAGTCCTACCAAAACATCAACCGGGACCAATAGCTAATCCCGCACACCCCATATCAAAGTATCTAGAATAAATTCCTTCATTTAATCGATTAAATCTTGGCTTGAATCTTAGACATGAAGATGATAAAACCTAATCAATATCGATTGAGCTATCATCTTGGTTCTAAAATACTTCTATTTTGTTTTAGATTCTTTCTTCACTAAGACATTAGGATGGATGAACTCTTCTTCATCTGAACTCCTTCCATTCGACTTTATCTCCAACAAATTTGGCTAGAAACATGGAAGTTCTTGGATTTCTTCTTCAATTGGATTATTTATTTTTTCCCTTTAAAAGGAGAATGGAGACCCCTCGTTTGGAAGTCCCTGCTATGTCTTGATTGGTTCTTGGTCCTCTTAATTTTGCTCTGAGTCACAATCATTATTCCACTCTCGAATTCTTGTTCACGATCCTATTCTAGCCACCTCTGTGATCCAGCCCTCCAAAGGCTTTTAGGGTTTGGCATGCTGGTGACCCTCTTTCATGCCAAGGCTGCATTGTTTTCTTTGTCCCTTATTATCCCCCTCTATTTTGGGTTTACAAGGGAAGCCTCTGTTCTTTGGTGTTCTTCATCACTGAATAGGTAGCCATCTCTTGATCTATTATCAAGGCCGAGAAGGTATTGATCTATCTTTTATACTCTCTTGATCCATCTAGAGGCCAAGAAGGGTATTGTTCGATTCAGTTTATTATTGTTGCATCTATTCAGTATTTTATTGTGATTATTTTGGGATCCTTGTTTATTGGATATTTGTATTACCTTTGTACCCAATTTTAAATGGTTATATAGTGGATTGCTCCTCTTTCCAGTGGATGTAGGTAGATTTGTTGAACCACATAAATTTCTATCTTCTTTGTACTTATTTATTTATGCCTATGATATGTCCGATAAAATGCCTGAATAAAAAAAATACTAAATTGAAAGCCTAAAGTGATCCAATCCACTGTGCAAATCCCAATAATTAGTATTAGAGTATTTGGATGGTAAGTGATGGGAAATAAAGTTTCTTAATGGCTAATGATTGGCTTTTGTTTTCTATTCTATAACTATGAGGTATGAAGTGGCTGTATTTAATGGCACAGGTGATTTCTCCTTATAAAAGATAAGGATAAAATATTGTTGGTCAAGAAAGGCATAGTTAAAGCTCTTAAGGGTATGGATGCAGTCCCAAGAGATAATGAGACTATGAAAGAGAAAATCAATGAGAGAGCACTAGGTAATCTTTTTTTAGATTTGAGTAATAAAGTCCTATGCAATGTTATGGATTTTGATATAGCTAAAGGTATATAGAAAAAACTGGATAGCTTGTATATGATAAAGTCTCTTACTAATAGGCTATATTTGAGGAGAAAGTTACACATATTTCATATGACAGAAAGGGCTTCACTCAAAGATCACTTGGACGAGTACAATAAGTTCCTACTTGATTTGGTGAATGTTAGTATTGATATTGATGAGAAGACAAGGTTTGATCCTTATTTATTCTTTGCCTAAGTCCTCTAAGCATATTACTACTACCATGCTCTATGAAAAAGAGGCTATAAGGCTTGAAGAGGTAAAACCACTTTATTATCCAATGAACTTAGATTGAAAGTATAGCTAAAGCATCAGACTTAGACTCCAGCTCAAGGACTTATGGTTAGAGACAGAGATGAGCAAAAGAAAGGTAGACAAGGTAGATCCAAGTTTAAAACTAATCAAAGTCTAGGCCTAAAAGACTTTGTCACTATTACAAGAAGTTATGCTATTGGATATCAGAGTATAGACTTCTATAGTCCAAGAAAAAGAAGGAACATAATGATAAAGAAATGGTCTCAGATTCAATATCTGTTATAGTTATGTCAGGATATCACAGTAGCATAGCAGATAATGTAGTATTTACAGTTGCTTGTAGTGTCAGTCAAGCTAATACTTGGATCATGGATTCTAGAGCATCTTTCCATATGACATCCAATAAGGAATGATTCTCTTCTATTAGATCATGTGATGGGTTACTGTTCTTCTTGGAGTTGATGCCATCTATAAAATGAAAGGTGTTGGTATAATTTAGATCAAATCTAGTGTAAATACTATGGTGACTCTGGACAATGTCAAATATGTTTCACAACTAAAAAGAAACTTTCTCTTAGTGCATGCCCTTGACAATACAGGTTTCGAGGGTAGATGGGATAGAGGATCTATAACTATTAATAAAAGAGTATTGACTCTATTCAAAGGCAAACTGTGCAAACTGTGTGGCACTATTTACTATCTAGATGGAAGTACAGTTGTTGGATAGGCTTCAGACGTACAGTCCTCTATTAAGCAATTGATACAGTTATAGCACTAGAGATTGGGTCACATGTCAGATAAAAGTTTATAGGAGCTGAGTAGACATGGTCTACTAAATGGTTAGAAGGTTGTGCACTTGGATTCTGTGAGCACTGTATTTTTGAAAAATAACATAGAGTCAGCTTTTCTACAAGTGTGCATAGGATAACTGGTATATTGGACTATATATATTCTGACTTATAGGGACCTACCCTAGTTACTTCCATAGATGGATCTAGGTATTTACTTACATTTATTGATGACTACTCCCATAAAATTTGGAAATACACTCTCAAGAATAAAAGTGATGTGCTTGATACATTCAAGAAGTGGAAGGTTATGATCAAGAAATAGATTGAGAGAAAGGTAAAAACTTTCCAGACTGACAATGGATTAGAATTTTGCTCTACCAAGTTTGATGACTTTTGCAAGTGAAAAGGCATTGTCAGACACACAACCATAGTAGGTACATCTTAGCAGAATGGTGTAGTAAAATGTATGAACTGCACACTATTAGAAAGAGTTAGATCTATGCTATCTAGTTCTAGATTGAATAGAGATTTTTGGACAGAGACTATACATAGCTTGCTATATAATAAAATGATCTCCAATATCAGCATTGAGCATAAAGATTCCAGAAGAGATGTGGATAGGAAGACTTGTATTTAGAATCTTTATGTGTCCAACTTATGCACATGTCAGAGATGGAAAGCTAAATCCTAGGGCTAAGAAGTACGTATTTCTTGTATATATATATGGGATGAAGGATTACAGACTATGATGTATAGAGCCTAGATCCCAAGGATTTTTAGTTAGTAGGGATGTGATATTTCACGAGACAGCCACTCCTTTACAATAGCTACAGCCTAGTTCTTCTAGGGAGATCAAGTTCAGGATTAGTAGGATAGGACTATAGTGGACATTCATTAAATTATTAGATCACATCATCAGCAGCCAACTAGAGATGCTCATGTTCTAAATAAGTAGCAACAGTAGATGGATGCACAGATATAGACTTGGAAAAGATTATCATGCAAGGTCAGGTTCAGTTGATAGTATTGCCACTCATAGACCCAGGTGCCAATTCAAAGCACCTCAAAATTATAGTTTTGAGGATTCTATTTATGCTAAGTTAGTTTATTATATTCTGAGTGTTACAAATAGCATTGATAATGAGCGACCATATATCAAAAAATTATTGGTAGTTCACAGGTTGAGCAGTGGACCATGATTATGGTTGAAGAGCTTCAGTCTTTGAAAAAGAATCAGACTTGGAAGTTAGTCAAATTACCAGAGGGCAAGAAAATAATGGTTGCAAATGGATCTTCAAGAGAAGGAAGGAGCTAGTTCTTAGGACTTCAGATACAAAGTCAGGTTTGTAGCTAAGGGCTACAGTCAATAGAGGGTATTGATTATAAGAAGTATTTTCTCTTGTAGTTAAATACTCTTCTATTCATGTATTGCTTGCTATAGCTATTTATTAGGATTTGCAGTTAGAATGGCTAGATATGAAGATAGCTTTTTTATACGACGATTTGGAGGAGCAAATTTATATGCAATAGCCACCTATTTCGAGGCTTTAGACAAAGAAAATCATGTATACTTGCTCAAAAGATCGTTATATGGTCTCAAACAGTCTCCAAGATAGTGGTATTGTAAATTTGATAGGTTTATAGTCGACGATGGATTTAATAAATCTCCATATGATAGTTGTGTATCATCAACAACTTTCAGATGGTTCTTTTATTATTTATTGCTTTATATGGATGATATGATGATTACAGCCTGGTACATATCAATCATCTAGAAGCTGAAAGCTGAGCTCGGTACTGCATTTGAGATGAATGATCTTAGACCGACAAAGAAGATACTTGGAATGGAGATCATTCATGACCAGTGTCAAGTAGACTTTTTCTTATTCACATAGTTATATTAAGAAAGTCTTAGAAAAAATGGTATGTCTATAGCTAATTCAGTCATTACTCTTTTTGCTAGTCATTTTAAATTATCTACCAGAGATTATCCTCAAATTGAGGATGAGGAGAGATATATATCTAAAGTATTATATGCAAATACAATAGGCAGTATCATGTATACGAAGATCTGCACTCAACTTAATATTTCACAAGCAATAAGTGTGATGGGAGATACATGGATAAGCCTGGAAAAGATCACTAGTCACTATAAAATGGATACTTACATATCTAAAAGGCACTTCTAATTTGGGATTGATATTCTCTAGACAAAGTAGTTGCACTATTACAGGTTTTATGATTCTGATTATACTTATAGCTTGGACAGGAAAAGGTCATTGATTGAATATATATTTATTCTCTCTGGTTATGTAATCAGTTAAAAGTTTAATTTACAATTTACAGTTGCTTTATCTATGATAGAAGCAGAGTATATAGCATTGATAGAGGCTACAAATAAAGCTATTTGGCAAAAGGGTTGGTATAAGATATTTGAGTCTCCAGCAGGATTGTTTGGAAATTTACCATGACAATTAAAGTGTTTTGCATTTTGCCAGAGACTATATGTATCATAAATGCACCAAGCATGTGGATGTCAAATATCACTTCATAAGAGATTTGGTGAAGGATAGTGACATCTGACTTTAAAAATTTTGCACTGCTCATAATCTAGTTGATATCCCCAAAATCAATTCTAACAGTTAAGTTTAGGACTTTTCTAAACTTGATTGGTGTGAGTACATAGTGATGCCCTTCAAGGGTATGGTGAGGGAGAGGTTTTTTTATTCATTTTTGATAGAGACATGATTTGCCGCAGGGAGGATTGTTAATATTTGTGCTCCAAATATTGATAATTCAGGGGATTTTCTACAAAATACCCAAAACACTTTTATTTGTGTTTATTCTTCTTCATCGAGACATTGGGATGGATGAACTCTTCTTCATCTGAGCTCCTTCGATTCAACTTCATCTCCGAAAAATCCGGCTAAAGACATGGAGGTTCTTGGATTTCTTCTTCGTTGGGTTATTTTGTTTTTCCCTTTAAAAAGAGAACAAAGACCCCTCATTTGGAAGTCCCTGTTATGTCCCGATCAGTTCTTGATTCTCTCGATTTTGCTCTAAGTCCTGATCATTGTTCCGCTCTTGATTTTTTGTTCTCGGTCCCATTTTGGCCACCTTTGTGATCTGTCCCTCTGAAGGCTCTTGGTGTTTGACACGCAATATTTCTGTCCCTTTGTTGTTCCTCCATATTTTGGGTTACAAGGGAAGTCTATGTTCTTTGGTGTTCTTCATTGCTGAATAGGTAGCCCTCTCATGATCTATTACCGAGGTCGAGAAGATTTTGACCCATCTCTCCATGTTCTTTATGTTCTGTAATTTTTATATCCGGTCAAACAACTCTGTATCAGGTTTCTTCATGCAATACATGCCCTTAAATTTCAACCCCCTCCCCCCCACCCAAACAAAAAAACCATATCAAGACTTTAGAGTAGAGACCTATGACATAGAACATGGTATGTTGCCATGAATATTTATTCTATGATAATATAAACTTGATCTACCAGTAAAATTGAGATCAAGTTTAAACAACAATACTTTATGGTTCTGATGCAATTCAAGCATGGTAATGGAAACACAAATGGATCCAATTGCAATATCATTTACAAAAACTTCCAAACACATGCAGGATATTCCTCAGGCAAAACCACAAAGTTTTTAATGGCTTAAACATAAAACTGAAGGAACATAAAATTGGAAAGAGAAAAATGTATTCAAAAAATGAATATTTTAGTGACGGCATCCAGTATGCATCATTAGCTATGCTTTTCCCTGTCCTCTTGATGGCATCTTTGTCATGAAGAGCACAAGTGACCCATCCTGAAGAGCACAAGTGAACAAAAGATTAAAAAGTGTCCCACAAAATGTGCTGTACCCGATCAATATTCATAAAAAAGAATGAAGGGGGCAAATTTTCACAGACCACACAGACACAAGGCCATAAATATGTTAAATATGTTGGCATATATTGAGCATTCAAAGGAAATTGAAGTCTTGTTTATGAGACATGCTCAACTAGTCAAAACAAAAAAAAAAAAAAATAAAAAAAACTAGTTCAAAGCTTAGCCTACCATACTTTTTTGATTATTAATAACATTTTGATCTCATGTAGAGGTTCAAATCTAACCAATACATTTATTTATGTATAAAAATTTTAGAATTTTTAAAGTATGATATTTTGACAATGGTAGGGGAATTGTTGAAAAGTATGTTTCCAAATATAAGTTTTGTCCTGCATAAGAAAACTTAGAACTAAACACATGTTATAAGTATGGGATTAACCAATAAATTTGGTTGAAAATAGCATCATCCAAGTAGGCCAATTATAAATTAAATTATATATATATATATATATATATATATATATATATATATATAAATATATATATATATATATCATATATATATATATATATATAATAATATATATGTCACATGACACTGGTATTGTTTTTTGTTAAAGTATGGAAAAGTATATATATATAATATATATATATATATGTATATATATATATATATGTATATACATATATATATATGTAAGTATATATATATACATACATATATATACACACATACATATATATATATATATATATATATATAAATTTGGTGTGATAAAATATTTAGAAATATTACAGTATAAGGTTAGGAAGTCTGGTATGGAAGGCAGATAGAACCACTATCCTAAATGAGATTTGGCCCCTTCTTGTATGAAGAATAGTTGGACCACACACATTCCTCAAGGTATAACCCAGAAGCCAAAACTTCAATACCCGTCGGTGGCATGATCTCGAACGGATATCGATCAGCTCATTTTTAGTCCAAAAATTTTAAAATATAAAAATATAGGAGGAAAAAAATTTTAGAAGTTTTTAAAACAAGAAATATAGCAGAGGGAGAGTTTGGAATTTTTGAATGCCTTGTAGGGCTAGGGTAGAAGCCTGTTTATAGGCTCAAAATCCTAGAGAAAATCCAAAAAATATCCTAAACTAGCCATTATGATCGTTAAAAACATAAATTTAGAATTAATTAAAATAATTAAAAAAATAAAATGGTAAGAAAATAGAAAAATGGTAAAAAAATACATGGGCGCGTGGATTGCACACCCGTTGCATACGTAGGGCGAGGGGGGAGGGGATGTTTTGTTTTGTTTTAAACGAAAACATTAACATGTATTGCCTATTAAAATAGCCTAAATTCATATTATTTTAGTTGCCAACAGTTATGTTCATTACCAAAGGTTGTGTCTATTGTCAACAAACATAATTGTTACATGAATAGTTATGTTTAGCAATTATTTGGCAGATATTTGGTGGCTATTTTTAGTCTATAAATAAGCCCATTCTATGCAAATCAGAGAACACAACAACATTACAACCCTCTTCTTTTTCTATTACTTTTCTATACATCCTGTATGTTGTTATACCATAGAATTTCAATACACAAGTTTGTTATTTCTGTTATTTGCTCACAAGTTTGATATCGTTAATGTAAAACAATATTGAACAATAGGCTTCATTGTATCCTAGAGGATTTTTATTATAACCTTTTGTATGCCATTTTCTTTGATAAGGGCAATTAAACCCTTAAAAACAGTGGCACCGCGATACGCCTTGAGGAGAAACCCAGTCCTCTAGAAAAAACCCTAGAAGCTCTGGCTAAATCCCATGTTGACCTTGATGCTACAATTAAGAGCACCAATGCTATCTTGAATAGTTTTATATAGACCACGTGCCAACATATAACTCCCAACACCAAGGTTAGTGCCCATTTGGATATGCAATGGAAACCATTAGCCATAGCTACGAATGAAGAAGAGCTGCTTAGTTAACCCGAGAGTGATCCTAAGGAACAATACCTAGTTGACAACTTTAGTATCCCTATAACTATCTCTCAACAATCGATTATAACTCTCGGGAATGAAATAGTCATAGAGCAACCCTGTACAACCAAAAAGACCAACCTAGATAATTTAACTGAGGTAGAAACTTATGAAGAGAAATCAGAAATGAGGGATGAACCATGCATGTCCATCATCACCCAACTTATTTATGGTCCCAATCCCCAGGATCCTAGAATCGTCCATTACTTTTAATGAAAAAGGAGAACAAATAAGTACAATGATGAAATTAATTAAGACTTTCCAAGAATCACAAATATAAAATACAATAGAAGAAGTCATGCATAAATTCTTTTCCATGATTCGTTAAACCCTAGTCTGGCTCACTTTGAGGTGGATAATCTTGATGTAGAGGGATGTACCCTAAAAATGAATGACCTAGTAGAAACACCCTGCCCCAACACCACCCTACTTTGGAGCAAGAAATATGAGCCATCATCTAGACTCCCAATAGCTCCCTTGTTAGAGTCACCACCTGATCCAGAATTGATGCCACTTCTTGCCGCATCCATTGATACCTTAAAAGTAACATGTAATCATGAAGCCCAAATTATAGGTGTTCTAAAAGCATATAAAGAAGTTGTTGGATGGGACATTGCGCATATGGGGGATAATGAATTTAAAACTTTTATATCTGATTTCTCTATATTTGGCACCAATTTGAGAATTCCTTCCAAAATTCATCTATAGTATAAAACAATATATGGAGACAGAGTTAATATTGATTTGAAAAAATGTACCAAGTTATAGATCAAAAAGAGCTTATACCAAGATCTAAATTACTAGCTGAACTCCTCATGACTCTGGTAGAACATTGACCTATGAAGGAAGAGACATCAAACAAAGGATCCTGAAGTACTCCCTTGGCACATCAATTACGTAGATCTAGGTCTCTTAGAACCCCAACTGGTATTGAAGTCATATCTAAATCTAATTATAAAGGAAGATTGTAGCTATCAGAAAAATAAGTCAACTAATGGTCCCAAGCAGGAAATACTCTGAAGCTAAACCCGAATCACATAGGGAATTACAAATCATGTCAAGATTCGGACGGAATATGATGAGAACTCCAAGAGGTTTGGCTAAAATGTTAAACTTAGCACTTGTTGGGAGACAACTCAATCTTTTTATTGATTTTGCTTTAGTGATTTTTATTTTTGTAGAAATAATGGACCACTCTTTACAGATGCACTTGGAAATTCATGATGTATAACTAGTCCAGGTGGTGCCTCTTTTTGTCTTACTTTTATGTTCCAATTTTTTCTTACTCCATTGAGGACAATAAAAATTAAGTTGGGGGGTGATGTGGTACATCCGCAGATATGGAGCCTCTGCTGGCGGCCCCGCTGGCAAAGAGCTCACCACCCGGGCACGATGGCAAAACAAAGAACCAAGGCAAGCCCTCCTATCGAGGTCAGCTCCCAGCCGAGATCGTGCTCATGAGGTGAACCGTCCGTCGAGTTAGCTTCCGATCGGGATCGTGCTCATGCTGCCAAGGTGACCCTCCTGTCGAGGTCAGCTCCCAATCGAGGTCATGCTCATGAGGCGAGCCCTCCATCTGAGTCAGCTCCCGACTGGGGTCATGCTCATGCTGCCAAGGCGAGCCCTCTTGTCGAGTTCAGCTCCCAGCCAGGGTCGTGCTCATAAGGCCAGCCCTCCATTTGATGTCAGCTCCTAGCCAGGATCATGCTCATGCTGCCAAGGCGAGCCCTCCTGCTGAGGTCAGCTCCCAGCTGGGGTCGTGCTCATAAGAAGAGCCTTTCGTCTGAGGTCAGCTCTCGGTCAGGGTCATGCTCATGCTGCCAAGGCGAGCCTTCCTGTTGAGGTAGGGCTCCACCCTACCCTGTCAAGGTCAAGTTTTCGCTAGTGGCAAGAAGGATCAACAGGAATTCAAACCACACAAGGAGGTTCCCGATCGCTTGCAACCTCTAAGGGGCGGCGCATGCCCGGCCATGAACCCAGACTCTGCAACGCACCACCCTCGTGCTCTGGGCGGCCCACACTCCTCGCCGTGCTCACAGTCCAGAGGTGGCGACAAGGCAACCCGCCATTTATCGTTTGACTCATAGTTCAGCACCTTCAAGACGGGTCACCCCAGAAGGCCCGCACTCCTCGCCGTGCTCACAGTCCAGAGGTGGCAGCAGGGCAACTCGCCATCTACCGCTTGACTTACAGTTTGTTACCTTCAAGCCGGTCACCCTAAAAGGCCCACACTCCTCGCCGTGCTCACAGTCCGGAGGTGGCGACAGGGCAACCCGCCATCTGCTACTTGACTCACAGTTCGACACTCTTAAGCTGGCCCCCCAAGCAGGCCCGCACTCCTCATCGTGCTCACAGTCTGGAGGTGGCGGCAGGGCAACCTTCCATCTACCGCTTGACTCACGGTTTGCCACCTTCAAGTTGGGTCACCCCAAAAGGCCTGCACTCTTTGCCATGCTTACAGTCCGAAGGTAGTGGCAGGGCAACCGCCATCTACCACTTGACTCACAGTTCAGCACCTTCAAGCCGGGCCTCCCAAGCAGGTCCACACTCCTCGCCATGCTCATAGTCTGGAGGTGGCAGCAGGGCAACCGCCATCTACCGCTTGACTTATAGTTCAGCACTTTTAAGCGGGTCACCCCAAAAGGCATGCACTCTTTGTCGTGCTCACAGTCCGGAGGTGACGGCAGGGCAACCCACCATCTACTACTTGACTCATAGTTCGGCACCCTCAAGTCGAGTGTCCCAAGCAGCCCGCACTCCTCACCATGCTCACAGTCCAGAGGTGGCGGCAATGCAACCCACCATCTACCACTTGACTCATAATTCAGCACCTTCAAGCTGGGTCCCCCAAGTAGGCCTACACTCCTTACCGTGCTCACAGTCCAGAGGTGGCAGTAGGGCAACCTGCCATCTATCGCTTGACTCACAGTTCGGCACCCTCCAGCCGAGCCCCCCAAGCAGGCCCGCACTCCTCACCGTGCTCACAGTCTGAAGGTGGCGGCAGGGCAACCCGCTATCTATCACTTGACTCACAATTCAGCACCTTCAAGCCGGGCCCCCAAAGCAGGCCGCACTCTTTGCCATGCTCACAATCCAGAGGTGGCGATAAGGCAACCGCCATCTATCGCTTGACTCATAATTCAACACCTTTAAGCCGGGTCACCCAGAAGGCCTGCGCTCTTTGCTGTGCTCACAGTCTAGAGGTGGCGGCAGGGCAACTCGCCATCTACCTCTTGACTCACAATTCAGCATCTTCAAGCCGAGCCCCCCAAGAAGGCACGTACTCTTTGCCATGCTCACAGTCCGGAAGTGGCAGCAAGACAACCCGACATCTACCGCTTGACTCATAGTTCGGCACCTTCAAGCCAGCCCCCTAAGTAGGCCGTACTCCTCGCCGTGCTCATAGTTTGGAGGTGGTGGCAGGGCAGCCTGCCATCTATAGCTTGACTCATAGTTCAAGCTGGGTCACCCTAGAAGGTCCGCACTCCTCACCATGCTCACAGTTCGGAGGTGACGGCAGGGCAACCCACCATCTACCGCTTGACTCATAGTTCGGCACCTTCAAGCTGGGCCCTCTAGCAGGCCCGCTTCCCTCATCGGGCCCTCCTGAAGGCCCGCACTCTCTGCCTCACTCACAGCCCGGGGATGTTGGTAGGAAACTTCTGGAGCCCCACCATCTACCGCTTGGCTCGCAGCTTGGCAAACCAAGAAGCCCCAGCAGCATTTTGTGCTTAAGATCGCATGGCCCTAAGGCCGGCGGGGCAAGAGTGGGATGCCTGCGGAGTCCTCCATCCCGATCTTTGGACTAGCATCATCCCACAACAACCGAAGGCCTAGACCAGGCTTAGGCAACCATGGAAGTCTGCCTCCCTGCCACGGAGACTTAAGAAGCAGAGGAAGGGAACAAGTAAAAATGAAATCCGTCGGCTGGGTTATGGAGTTGAGTCCTTCATAATTCTTGAGAGGCTTCCCTTGGAGCAATTCAAAAAAAAAGAGAGAGACGCATGTTGATTAAAAGAAATGAAGAGCTTTCATTGATAAAAAATTTTGTACATCGTGGCCACCCCCGATAAGCCGAGAAGTCTTTCAACAACTCAATTACAATGTGAAAGGAAACAGGCTCAGGCCTCCCTCGCCGCTCCTTACCGACCAATGGGTAGGTCCTCTCAGTGCAGCCGCAACACTGACCGGAGGGGCATTCTGAGCATCTCCGGCTCTGGACTCTACCTCCGGTCCAGTGCATCCCCAGCCATCGGGGTTATCCTACTCCAGAGTGTACCTCCCTCGGGTGTTGGAGGTATGGACAGCACCGGAGGGGGGACGTTCCAGTCCCTTCTACCCAAGGAAGCAGGCACCCATCGGTGCCAACCGTCGTGGTCGCCTCCATGGCGACCACGACCTCCATCGTCGAGGCAGCCATTTCACCGCCACCCTCTAGGGGCTCTCCCCCTTCTCCTCTTTCCTCCAGGGGGTAGCATCGAGCTCGGTGGATTCCTTCTCCAAGACCAAACATCCCCGTCGGGATGCCAACTGGCCTCTCCTGAAGGGTCATTATCCAGCCCGTAACGCCGGTCGATGCTTCCTGAAGAGTCATATCTAGCTCGCGGGCTCTCGGGACTAGGCGACCTGAGCTCGAAACTTATCCGCTCCATGTTGAGCGGTGGCTTTACCTCATCAACACTCGACGAGAAGGAAGCAGGAGGAAGGAAGGAGAAGGGACGACCTCGATGTCTCCCAGGGAATTGCAAGGCGCAAGCAATGCAGTGGAAATCTAATCCCCTACACCCAGAAGGCTCTTATAAATGCAGGGGACGGGACCTTTCCGAGAGGAGCCTGTCACCCCCCCATTGCATTGTCTCCCGAGGCATGCCATGTGTTGACATTCTGCAGCATCAATGCTTCGGTTCAAGCATAGCAATTAATGGCCCCTTTAGAGGGCTATGCCATGGCATCGTTCCATTGGCATGGAAGCATAGATTCCAGGACACCAACGCCCGAGGTATTGATGGTGTAGGGGTCGCGCCCTTCATGTCAGCATGGTCGTTACTCGTTTGCCCTGAGCGTCGCTTCGTCCTCCGGGCCCGGGAGTGGGGTGCATTTGATGTAGCACATCCGCTGACATAGAGCCTCTGCTGGCGGCCCCGTTGGCAAAGAGCATGCCAACCGAGCATGGTGGCCAAATGAAGAGCCAAGGCAAGCCCTCCTACCGAGGTCAACTCCCAGTCAGGGTTGTGCTCATGAGAGAGCCCTCTATTTGAGGTCAGCTCCCGGATGGGGTCATGCTCATGCTACCAAGGTGATCCCTCCTGTCGAGGTCAGCTCCCAGCCGGGGTCGTGCTCATGAGGCAAGCCCTCCATCAGAGGTCAGCTCCCGGTCAGGGTCATGCTCATGCTGCCAACGCGAGCCTTCCTACCGAGATCAGCTCCCAGCTAGGGTTGTGCTTATAAGGCTAGCCTTCCATCTGAGGTCAGCTCCTGACCGGGGTCGTGCTTATGCTACCAAGGTAAGCCCTCCTACCGAGGTCAACTCCCAATCGGGGTCGTGCTCATAAGGCAAGCCCGTCTGAGGTCAGCTCGCAGCTGGGGTCATGCTCATGCTACCAAGGCGAGCCCTCCTGCCGAGGTCAGCTCCCAGCTAGGGTCATGCTCATAAGGTGAGCCCTCTGTCTGAGATTAGCTCCCAGCCGGGGTCATGCTCATGCTACCAAGATGAGCCTTCCTACCGAGATAGGGATTCACCTTATCCTGCTAGGTCAAGTTCCCGCCAGTGGCAAGAAGGATCAACAGGAATTCAAACCACGACAAGGAGGTTCTTGATCGCCTGCAACCTCTGAGGGGCGGCGAATGCCCGGCCATGAACCCAGACTCTGCAACGTGCTGCCCTCGTGCTCTGGGCGGCCTAGCTCCACCAAGTCCTACACCCTGTTACGTGTCACCACGTTGACAACCATGCAACCGGAGGTTTCAACCCCCGCGACATGGAGCCTGAACCTCCCCTAAAAGGAGTATTCTATTAAAGCCCTATGACCCTGAATGCTCCAGCGGTCCCTCCAAAAATGGAACCACCTCATCGTGGCACGGGTTTAGCAGCATGGCGCCCGCCCCTCCCACAGGGAACTGCACCACCAGAAGGGATAGAATCTGTGCCACGCCGACCTATATCCCCAAATAAAGGATCTCCTCCTAAGGACCATCCGATAGGAAGGAAGCTGCAGGCAACAGCAAGCCCCTCCCCGAGAGGGCACATGGAAAAGGATACCCGGACGAAGCCAGACCTGCTCTAGGCCATCCCCTATACATAAGATCAGGAAAAAGGAGGGGGAGAGGCCCCTCCCGGGAGAGAGGGCACACACACAAAAAAGAAGGGAGAAGAAGAAGAAAACAAACAGGTGAGAAGGAGATGGAGAGCGAGTGAGCAAGGGACCCCCAGCAGACCCTTCCAAGCTCTCCGCTCCATCTCCGCTTGTTATTTCCACCTTTGTTCTACCTTTCACCCCCTACGTGGAGAGCCCCCCAAGCTCTCTGCCACAGGAGTTCTATTTCTCTTGATCGTCCCATCTGACTTGATCGTCGGAGTGACCCCAGTGAAATCTCCAGCCTAGGTCTTCTCTTTTTTGTAGGGTGGCCAGACCAAGGAGCCAGCCAGAAAAGGAGGAGGGACGAGCACCCCCATGGGAACCTAATGCATCCGTGACACGTCGCAGCTACAAGTCACGGCGATCTTGGTGGCAATAGTGGGTAAGGAAAAATCTTTTAAAAAATTTTAATAATTTGAAAAATTCTGATAATTATTTTGAAAATCTTTTGAAAAAAATTGAAAAATCATGAAGAAAATTTTGATAAATCATGTGCCATGAAAGAAATTCTTGAGTAAAATGGACTAAAAAAATGGTAATAGAGTTAGAAAGTATTTACTAATTATTGTAACAAGTCGAGGAGTAAACTAGCTAGTCAGACTTTTAGCGATATAATTAGATTACCTAAAGGCTATTAGCACTTCCATCACATATGTACACTGACGAGATAAAGTAGATATTAGTTGTAAGGTCAATTAAAAATTTAATTATTACTGAAAATTAGTAATTGATATACACCCCCTATTTAGCTTAAATGTGAGGAAAGAGCTACCTATCTAAAAAAAAAGAAAAAAAGAAAAGAAGAAGAAGAAAAAAAAGAGGGGCAAATTCTAAACATTGATTTTCCGCCAAGTAACTGGGTACCTTTGCCTAAGTAAATATTTTTGTTTGCATTAAAAAGTAAGCAGTGTGAAGACATCGTCTAAAAAAAGAAAAAAAAACTAGGTGGTATAAAAGCCACCTGAGCTTGTGTGCTTAATTATGGGGGTGTATAAAAAATTAACCAAAAGTAGGTGATAAGCGAAGATATAACTGTTCTTTACAATCTAGCACTGAAATACTAAATTAGCTATCACAAACACAAGTATTGTAGATCTTTGGATGAATTCTAAGAAAGTTTCTAATAGTTCTGATTATAAAATTTACTTCAAAAACTCAAAATCTACTTAATGATGGTGGCTAACTTCTTTTGACCTTAAACCTAGATCCAAAAGAGAATCTTAATGATATATGGTTATCAAATTAATACTTATATCTTAATTGCATTGCTAAGAGATCAGCAATGATTAAGTTGGGGGGTGTGATAAGTCTATTAAACATCCCAACTTAGCATTAAAATAAATATTAGTTAATCTATATTTTATTAAAATTAATATTTTTATTAGTATTTTGTAAAAAAGAGTTTATAGATGGAAAGAGCTCAATTTTCAGAATCCAACGGTGCAAACGGTACTCAAATCGAAATTCAAATGAACCAGGAATCAAAATTGAAATTGATCAAGGAATTGTACAAACTTTATAGCTGGTCCACCATGGACCGTTGCTTGGTCCATATAATGCTGATCGGTCTATATCTATCATTAACCATGGTCCACAGCTAAGTTTCGTGGACCATGGGTGATTTCAATGCTCCACCGGCCAAGGGGATGGCCAGTGACCATCCCACGGACTTTGGCAACCACCCCTAGCCTCCAAAGCTCCCAGCCACCATCTTCCATGTTTCCTTCACTGTCAATCGCCTGATCTCATCGTTGCTCACCCGCTGCTGTTCTCCCAACGTTGGAGGAGATGCCGGAAGTCCACCGCTAGCCGTGCCCATGCCCCATGTGTTGTTGATTTCCTCCTTTGATCTACCACCAGCACCATCATGAGATGCTTGCCACCGTCGGTTGCTCAGAGCCATCATCATTTGAACTCCACTAGCTATCGCCGACCGTCCACCATCCGAGAACTACCCGGCACTAGAGGAGCGATTGAGAGGCCATACACGACCGGAGAAAGCCATTGGAAAACCATCATGATCGGCCTCTACTCTTCACTTCCGTCACCACCTATAGCTAGCCTTCTTTCCATTCGCTATTCCACCTGCCACTACCCACTGGATCTGTTGCCGTCCGAGAAAAGCTTATCGAGAAAGTCGATTGGGCTTAACCCAGCACTGCAAAGATTCTCCTCGGTCAGAAGCTCATGAAGAGCATATTTTTTCTTTCCACTCATCTTGTGAAAGTCCTATTTGTCAACTTCGAGGACTTCGTCATTCTTGTTTAGGGAACCATTCGGCTCACCCTAGATCTAGCTCACCCCCAAGGTTAGTTGGAGGATACAAAGAAAAACCTTCCCTTCCAGTTATAAATGGAAGAGGGTAGGCCATGAATGAAGGCTCGCTCATAGCTAAGGATGATGAACCACTAGCCCCTCACCTTGGGATGCTTCTTTAACATGAAAAGGGCTCAGAACAAAGACATTCAAAGCCGAATATCAAAATAGTGACAAAGGATAATAAAGGAACAAAAGATCTAAAGGAATTCGGTACCAATTGAGCTGAATGACTTGGTAGAAGTCAAGAATATTTACAAGGAAGGGGTGAAGAGGAAATTGAAGACCGGCATTAAAGAATTCTTCATACACGACTATTCAGTCAATTAGACTGGAGGTTTTTCGGTCCTCAATCTGGGAGCATGAACATGAAAAGTATATGGAAAGTTATACTTTTCATGTATCTGGGACATATTGGCCTCGATTATGGTGGGAACCTCAGCCATCGGACCAACCAAGACAACCTCCCAACTACCGAAGTACCTTGCCCAAGGATTTATTTTGGGTGGATAGGCTTCCATCCTCTTCGAACTCTCGAAATTCCTCTTAGACAAAGATGAGTCTCAAGATTCCTGCAATCCGGAAACATTGTTGACTAAGTGACTTTTATCCTCATATAACATTTTTTAGAAAAGAGAAAAGAAGATCAAAGAAAAGAGATAAATCGAAGGAATTCAGAAGAAATTCCTCCTCCTAAGAACTGGATGAAGGCGGGAAGTAGTAGAGGTAAGAATAATAGAGAAAGAGAAGGACCCCTACAAAAACCTAAAGGACCCCTGCGAAAAGAGGTTTTCAAAGAAAAACAATGAAGAAAACTAAGAAGACAAGGTGGACCAACTTGGGAACTAAAGTCATAGGGGAGCTGAAGTCCTCTCTATCTCTTTACAAATTTGAAATCGCAGTAGCTGCAGTAGAGAAACAATGGCAGGGAAGCATTATTTATACTCGCCTCGATAGTTAGGATTAAAAATAAACCCTGGTTTTGGTCATGGCCCTCAGATTTCAACATGTAGCCCACTCCCAGTCAGGTAATGCTGCACCATTTCGAAAGTTTCATCAGCTAATTAACTCTTAGCACTGGATTTTATCTAAATCATTTAAAAGCTACATTGTCAGTCCACGTGGCATCACCTTGTTGGCCAGAGAAAATCAAACACATCTTCCAGCCATTTTAGGAGTTATTACACAGTTCTTTCAAGCGTTGCACCACTAATTTCCTTTTCCCATGATCAAGGCAACAAAATGGCTGGTGATGGTTTTTAAAGAGCCAATTAATGCCCAAAGGATAAAAAGATTTGCCCAACTCTCGAGGTCGATGGAGTATTTACTCCTTTCATCTAAAGATGACAAAGCCCAGCAAAGTTACTCAACGATACTCTAGACTCAGAAGTAGGGGGCATCTATTGTGGTGACTACTCGCTCGGTCTCGATGACCACCGGATCATCGACAAAGAAAGAGACAGCCATTGGATAACTAACCAAAAAGCATTCACACCACCGACTGGACCACCAACTATGCAATCAACTAAGGTGCAGACGACTACCAATCATTGATCCACCTGACAATCGACTAAGTGAAAGACAATTAAGTTGACCATTATATCGATTATCTATAATACCCTGTATTGAGAAACTACTACAAACAGCCGGGCTTGACTGATATCCCTTCATATGCATCCATCGAGTACTTACTCAGGCCCAACTAACTTTCAAAGTAAACTTAGTCGAGCATGTAGGGTATAAGATCGGAGCACCCTCTCTCTTGGCAGGGGCCTTCCTCTCGGCAATAGACAAGTCATCCTGATACTCAGAGTCCATAATATCCGAGTAAGTGATGAAGACTAATCGATCACAACTATCCCAGTAGAGATCGTAAGGGGCAAGATCATGGTGGACAAGATCGTGGAGAGCAGGATCCAATAAAATCAGTCATCCTAACAGAAAGATGCCAATAGAAAAGATTTTAGGAGACAAGATCCCAACATTTTACTAAAAATCTGTTATACATGTTAGAGAAGGCAACCTTTCAAATGGCATTCAGTTACTCTATGTAACTTTATAATTGATAAGAGAGGACCTCCAGCAAAGGTAACACACTTCTACCCACTCTCATGGTCATTCAGCTTCTCATTATGCTTCTAGCTCTGACTGTTGTAACCCATATCATCCTTTTACTGACTTGAGTATTAGAGGGTCTCTTGCCGGTTACCACCGATCAAGGAATTATTTTTATAGGTTCCTGTCTGCAGAACATCTAGAAGCAGCATCTCATTCTACTGGGTATGGCCGGGAAACCCTCAGCACTGTTAGAGCCCAGTGGAGGGTGATTTATTGGCAACAAAATTGACTCTTCTCGAAGGTATTGTTCCTAAATTATGGTTGGAGAAAATTTATATAGGGCATCAGTCATTTTTATTATTTACTAATAGAACTCTCAGAGAACAGCTTGTTTGGAAATATTCTTAAGAACTATCAAATCTTTTTGGATTGAAAAATCTGGATCTATATATACTCATCTAATAGGAATGATATGAATCAAGATTATTGATAAATTGGTCTTGGAGTGGCTAACCATAAGGAGATCAATTAAGCATTGCTTCATAAATGGCTACGAAGGTTGATGAATAGGAAATTTTTATCATATGGGTTTTTATAAGTGGCGATGCTTATTTTCATTGGCCATATCCATCAAAGTTCAAAACTTAATCATATCTCTGAAGATGTCAACCTTCTAGAAAAGAATCCATAAAACAAAGCTAGCATTTACTCAATGCTTGAAGTTGAGGAGGAGGCATGTTCTTTATTGGCCGTCTTGAACTCTTTGTTAGATACTCTTCATCTACATTTAGAACTGTGGAAGTGGGATGCTCATGAGATATTCTCTATCTATAGTATTTATATATCTTTGATCAATGGTGGGCTTATATATCTTATGTAAAGGCCATGATCCTTTTAATGTGAAGATTTTCACATGGATTTTAATAAAAGAATGAATTACTTACGATCAATAATTTTAGACATAGTTTGGGAGGTGGATAGGGTGCTCTTTCCAATCAGCATCTTACAACTGCCAATCATTTATTTTGTCCATTACAATAAAATTCAAATTCAAACTCATAAGTTGGCCACCTTTAGCTAGATCATTGTGGACAATAAGGCACACGAAAAAAGTTCCATATTCGAGAGAATAAATTAGGATTTTATGCCTTTGCCTTCTACTAGGTGGTTTGGTTGGAAAGAAATAAAAGGATATTTGAGGCCTATTTAGACATCGATGCAAGAATATCCTATTGAAATGGGGTCTATTGGCTCGCTCAAATCTCAAATCAAAATAATAGGCTTGGTTGGGGAAGTGGTAAGCCTGATGCTATCAAGCCCACATCCCTCACCAATAGAAATAAAAGATACAAAAAGGTCTTTTTTCCCCACCTTGCAAGATTGGCTAGGAGGGCATTAGACTAATATAGGTCATGCCTAAATGGATTGTCCATCTGCAAGTCTAGCAAGAAATCCAATCAAAATCCTAATAGATTACCCGATTAGTCTCTTAATGGAAAATAGAGATGTGCAACTTAATTGCTCCACTATATTAATTCACTTCTTTTAAACCATAACATGAAACTATTGAGTAAGAAAGACAAGCCTATCAAGCTTGCCATATGCTGTTCCTCCAATTGCTATTTGTGGCAAAGAGATCGACACTCATAATGTTATGTTCCTAATGGCTAATTCTATTCAGGCATTGATAGACTTCTTTGTTAGGTGAGTGCTAGGGAAACTCTTGATATTTGATGGGTGAGGTATACTTTTGGAGCCAATCTAGGAATAACATTGTCATTGATCTTGTACCTTTCTTTCTATCAGGTTAGGTTGATCTTCTAATTACCTAAGAATCTCTTGGTTTATCAAGAAATGAGCTCTCTGGTACAATTCCACTGGAGGAAACATCTTTACAATTTTACCGATCCAACTATTTTATATTAGTAATCAATATCTAACCAGACATGCAATGGAGATGAAACAATAATTCAAGTTCCAAAAGCTACGGTTTCTAGGCTCCAATTATTTATGATGAAGTTGGAGAAGGTTTTATCTTTGGATAGGGTTGGGATATGCAACCGGATTTTGGAAGATCATTGAGATGCTAATGCTCAATAAAACATAAAGGATCATTTACTTCTAATTTATAGACACATATATGATAAGATCCATGTGACAATCATAGTATGTTTCATGAGACTAAATAGAAAGATACCAAAGATATCATCTGTTGACTGCTAATCATTACTTGTGTTTTGAAGTAATGGCAGTCTCACATTAATATAATTGTCTCTTAATTGTTGCTTGTGATAAGATTTTTCTTTTGCTATTATATTGTACATTACAGATACCTTGAGTGAGGAATTTTTTTTTTTAATTTGATGAAAAAAAGAAAATATTCATTAAAGATTATTTTGGTACATAAAGCATTAATGATGTTGATGTACATTAATAATTACTACACTATAAGATAAAATTGGAATCCTCAAACCAGCCATAGCTCAGTTGGTTATAAAGCATCCCTTTCTGTCAGGAAAGAAATTGTACTTTTAAACTCCTCAGTTCAATAAATACCGGCGAGAATCAGGCTTGTCTTTTTTTTTTTGCTCTACTGCTAGAGAATAATTAGATTAAGACGTGCAGCATCAACCATGATTGATACCTAAATTAGATTAAGGCATCCTTCTCCCTTATTTTTATTTCCCAAAATCTAACAAGAAACTACGAGCAAGGGAGACTTGAAAGATGGTTTGACATGAATTCAACACAAAAATTGCAAAAAACATGCGCAATACAATTCAAGCATCCATTATAACATCTGAATGATCCCTATTCATGTAAATGCAAGTGCCTAAACTCGAAAAAAATCAACTAATACCTAAATTGCCATCGAACCAATTATTACATTTAAATGCAAGTATTTTGATCTTGACCAACGATTCGTAAAATTATTCCAAGCATTCTATAATCCAATTTGAATCTAAGTGGCACCTCTAGCAGACCCAACAACCCATGCAGCCATTTTTTGGTGACATGTTAAAAATGATTGATGTTTCGATACTTTATAATAATTATTGTTGTTATTTTCTGGAGAAATTGAAAAAAAAATACACACACATTTCATCAGAAGTCTTCTTGAACATTCTACCCACTGCTTCAGGTCACCATCATTGCTATCAACTACAAGACAGCCTGCAAGACTTAAGAGCAGAAACCTATGATACAGAACATGGTACGTTTGCAATGAATATTTATACTATGATAACATGTACCTAATCTGCCAACAATATTGTCTGCCAATAATATTGAGATCATTTAAACAACAACACTTTGTGGTTCTGATGCAATGGCAAGCATGGTATATAGAAACTCTAAATGGATTCATTTAGAATGTCATTAGCAAAAACTTCCGAATACATACAGGATTACTCTGTCCAGGGCAAAACCACCAAGGTTTAATGGCTTAAACATAGAAGTGAAGGAACGTAAATTGGAAAAAGGAAAATGTATTCAAAAAATTAAGTATTGCAGCAACAGTATACAATATCCATCATTAGCTGTAATTATCCATTGTCCACCTGATGGCAGCTTTGTCATCATTTGGAACCCACCCTGAAAAAAGGCATAAGCGAACAAAAGATGAAACAGTGTCACAAGAAATGGCCTACACCAAGTCAATGTTCATCAACAAAGAATGAAGGGGGCAAATTTTCACTGACCACATAGGAAAAAAATGGCAATGTGCCTCTTTATAGCCTCCTCGTGGTCGCGAAGGGCCTGCAGGCATGTTCTCTGCAGTACAAAATTCAAAAATGTAAAGGGAAACAAGCTAAGTTATAAAATGAAGACTCGAAATAGAAATTTTAAAAAAGTAGGGCTGAACAAATAAAGTCCAATACCAAATTGTAAGGTCTTATTAACTGATTGGAAAAATAGAGGATAGAGCAGTGCATCCCTCATGATATTTCCACAGGTGAGCGGACCTTATAAATGAACCAGCTGGTGAGTTGACCTTATAAATGAACCAGCAGGTTCCCAGTGCGGCCCCTATTACCAAGGTACAATCTGTGCCTTCCGGTGGCTAACATGGATCAGAACCTGGATTTTAAATCTTGGTGATGGAAAATATCTTTACTTCCATGTATTACAAATTATAAAACATGTGCAGTTAAGCCACATCCAAAACAAACAGATCATGGTAGCTATTCATTCTTTGACATTAAAGAGATTTTAAGCCAATGAAACCTACTCAAAAGTAGAATGCATTGAGTCATATATGATCAGATTTGAGAACTGATATAATGTAAGGTTCAACCAGATGAAATTAAATCCATTGACTACCATTTAAAATTGAATTGCATTAATTAATAGTTCAAATTAATGCAACCCATGTCAGGCTGTATTGGGTCAAAATCAAGTCGGGTTCATATTCATTGACCAATGCAGTTAGTATTCAAAAATGCAAGCTTAGCAAAAATAAATAAATAAAATCACTTTCCTGGTTTCACAGAATTATTAAAAGATGAATTCATTACATGTTAACCACAACATCTCACCTTCTCCGATGGAGATGAGTGGGGATCGGACTCTGAACCTTAGAGCAAGCATCTTGAAAATTCAGGTGCATATCACTGGAATCTGAAACATGAATAATTAAATAAATAAATTGTTAGTCAGAAGGCAGAAAGAACTAAATTTTGTTTGATAAAAAATTACTCCATTGCATAGATCCTGTGTAAAAGCATGAGAAGAATATCTCATACAGTCAAGCTATCACTGACAGGTACCAAGAAAACCAGTGAAATATTTCTCAAGAGAAAATCTGAAGGTAACTTAGTGGTACTGAGAAAAGTTTAGTTATTTTGCTCTCCTAAATATGCAAATATGCATGAATATCCTCACAAATTAATATGTGCATATGTATGCATGGATGATGCATGCATGCAAGCATATCTATATGAGTATACATTTATACCTATATGCATATATGTATATGTATATATATATAATTTGTATATGCTCTCATAAAACACTAATTTGCATGAATACCCACCAAATCATGGTTTTGCTGGTGCCAACAGTTAAAATCATATTTATTTAAACTAAAAATTAATTAGAATTATGAAATTACAGTCTATTCCTATAGTAGGTTTCCAATATCACACGTCCTATAAGGAATTAACCTGATGAACCACCAATCTCTCTAGCTATCACGCTCTCTTTTGCTAGCTCTTCCTCTGTTTCTCCAAACCCTTAACCCCAAATCCGCTCCCTTGTAACCGGCGATTCTTTGACCGTATCGGGTGGCTGTTAGAAAGGAAGGTACGTGTATTTCCCATCTCTATGCTTCTACATTCTTCCTCAATGAGAGGACCAAGAAGAACCAAAGAGATCGTCTATCACTTCTGATTCAACGGAAATCTCTAGTCCTCAAATTTAAATGAGTACAGGTTGGGAGAGATTTTATCTTTGTAAAGCCTTATGTTCAGAAAGCATGATTATATTTTTGTGGGCTATTAAAAATTTAGCATATTCATGTTTGTTATTTCCTTTTCTTCCCTCCCTGATTTGATAATTTAACAGAAGCTTAACCACTGCTGACTTCTGAGTAATCTTAGTTACTAGAATTTTTTCTCTGGTTACATCCGTTTCTTTCTTTTTGTTTACATAGGAAGTATCTGTTATTATCCACTATTTTCAGTTATAATGAATAATAACAACATTATAAAAGCTAATGCCCATTCTCAAAATAAACTCGAACCAAGGCATTTTTTCATTCTTTTTTTAAAAAAAAATAATGTTACTCCTATTAACATAGCAAATGATGATCTAAGAGGGGGGTCCATTAACACAGGTTACTGCCATTGCTAAACCATGGTGACATTTATTTGAACGTTTCTTTTTATTTGCCCTAAACCTCATCAAGCAGTCACAAATTCCAGCATGGGAGGCTAAAAGTAGTAATGCCAGGACAAAAAGACCAAAAATTCATTACATTCCTTTTCTTATTTTCATAAAGCTGTAAGTCCAAGACAGGGGATCTCTATTTTCCTCACCTGCGCTAGCGATCAAGTTGGGTCCAAAGTCATCAGCTAAGAATCTTCCAGCATTATTATATGTTGCTAATGGTAACTCTAAATATTTCCCAGACCTGTGAAATTTGTGCTTTTTGATCAGCTGTCATCCCAGCGGCAAATCCACTGGAAGCTGCTATGTAAGCATAAATCTGTAGAATTATCAGCTCTTGGTCATGTTGGTCCTCAACTGCATGGATGATGCAGCACAACAGTCCATTAGCAACATCTGCATCAATAAAGAAATATGACTTCCTTATAACAAGTATGTGTTTGGTGGAATCATGCTTCACTTGTAAAAGGTTTAAGTAGTTACATGCAAGTTGCTTAATCATGTGCTAAAAATCAGATAAGGAAAATAAGCCTCAAAGGATATGGAGGAAAACATAAAAATGATGTAAACAAAAAGCAATTACATAATTAAATCATCTCGGTATACCAATATAGGACAACCATGATGACTTCAAGAGAAGCAAGAAAAGGCAGAAATCTAAATGATTGATGACGTAGGTATATTAGAGCCAAAACAGGGACAAAATAGAGAAAGGACTGAAAAGAGATTAACCAAATCACTGCTACCTGACAGAAGGGATGATGGAGAAGCATAAATTTGAGAAGTCACCAAGGTGCATGAATGGAGGAGCTAAAAATAGAAATTGGGGCATGCTTTCACCTCCAACATCCACAATCGAAACTGTTAGAAATTATTAGCTGACTATGTTGCCCTTATTATATTCAAATAAAATGCCTAATAGGGAAATTTGTGTAACTTGCTTTTTTTTCCTTAATTAATAAAAATAAGGAAGTTCGTGTGGAGGTTGGATGAATTTTCCACACTTCTCGATAAGGTATCGGAGAGACCCTAACCCTAAGTCCTCTTTCTCTCCTACTCGCTATATCTCCTCGTATCCAATCCCTTCCGACTTCTAAGGCCCAATTTCACCGGGTCCTCTGCTCTGCAGCATCTCCAACCACCAAAAACTTGCAGCCACCAGCATGGCAAACTCGGGGCCACCGCAGCCCGCCGGAGATATTGCTGGACTACAGGGCTGCAGGGGTGCCTCCTTTCCCTTCCTAAGAGCTTCAAAGAGGATGAATGAAGAAAGAAAAGACATTGTGAAACCCGAGACTCAAAATCTCCACCATTCGTGCTCGATCACTGCCCGCCAAATCTCGGTTCTCTTAAGCTAGCGTGTCCGACATGGGGACTGCAGAAAGAGATATCTCAAAAGTTTTTCTCCTGTGGAAGATTTGGTCTTTTATTTTGTTTCAAAAGAACGAAGGTGTCTCGTAGCATCATAGTGCACTCTCCCTCCAACCGTCTTCTTCCTTTGCCTCCAATCCAACCACCAAGGGGAGTCGGAGAAGTTTCCTGATAGAGGATTATATCCCGATCCGCAGAAAGAGTCCAGGAATCCCGTTACTCGCATCCGGTGAGCTTAACTGCAATCAGGAGACTCTGTAATAAAGTACAAAGAATGAGATAAAGACATTGCTAGAGAGATCTCCCGTCGTTTTTCACAAGACTTTGTATTTGGCAGTGTTTTCTTTTCTGTCTAGCAATTCTTACACATAGCTGTGCTTGACAGGAAGGCCCTTGATAGAAACAACTCCTCGATCAATTGATGAAGTAGGTCTTGTATCCCCATTGGCTTCTAGCCTTGCCACTGGCTTTTCTTGAATGGTGGCTGCTACTGCTTCTAGTCTTTTTGTTACACACAGTGACAAAGATTGCATCGCCTAAGCACTTAGACCCTTCTTTTACAATCCAGATCTCGCTCCTCTCTCTCTTCTTCCTCTTTTCTTGCCATAACCAGCAGCTCTCCCTAATAGCAGTGCCTTCTCTATTAGTTTATTATGGACAGCAAACAATTTTCCACTTTCACATATGATCAAATCCTCAAGAACTCGATCAGTACCACTATCAAATTATATGGTACTATCTCATCTGGACTCAATCTTTTAAGATTTTCTTAGGTGCTCACCTAAAACTTATGCATATAATGCCAGGACCACCGGCCATTACTGATCCCTCTTATAAAAGATGGTTCATTGATGATTATTGTATATGTGCATGGCTGATCAATAATATGGAGGTCTCTATTTTTTTCAGTATCGTGTTTCTTGACTCAACCAAAAAAAAAGAGATTCTCTACGTGATTTGTAGAGTAATGAGAAGAATATCTCTCGAATTTATGAACTTTATAAGAAGCTCTTTTCATTAAATCGAGGTGATAAAATATTTACTGATTACTATGTAGAGCTCCGTTCTGTTATTAATGAACTTATGTTCATTGGCCTCTTATTGTGGATATACATCTAAAGGAGGATCGTGAAGGTTTAGCTATTGTAAAGTTTCTATTTAGCCTACGTCCGGAGTTGGCCAACCAAATGCATGGCCTTATTTTTGGAACTGACTCAGTTTAATCTTTATCTAACTTTTAACCAAGTGCTCTGAATTTCTATGGATATGTCCACTCCTACCCCTAAGGCTTCGACCTTCACCGTAGGCAGTCGCGACCATGGACGTGGCTATGGATGTGATTTCGAGCATGGACATGGTGGTGGTGGTCGGTCTTCCTTTGATAAATGCCTGTGCACATGCTCTCATTATGAATGCAACAATCATACTATGGACCGTTGCTAGAAGAAATATGATAAACCGGATCGGGCTCAATTAGCCTTGACTACCACTGGGACTGGGTTTTTTACATAAAATAATGCTGCCTCTCTTAGATTTGTCTAGATTTTCTGGACTAAGTATAAGCGTTTCCTCCGGTTTCAAGGGGCGACGTCTACTTCTACTGCTACTCATGCGTTGCTTCAGGTACTGTTGCTTTTGTTACTCCCTCCGTAGTCCATGGATTCTATATTCAGGAGCCTCCAACAACATGACAAATATAAAATCCCAGTTCTCTTCTTTTTCGTCTACTATCTCCACTCTATCTGTTACTACTGCTGATGGCTCCCATTGTCTTGTTAAGAAAACTAAAACTGCTTCGATTTCATCCGGCCTCTTCCTAATATATTTATATTATTAATTTTTCTATTAATCTTTTGTCCATTAGCTAGCTTACCAAATCCCATAATTGCTTCGTAACTTTCTTCCTACTTATTATATTTTTCAAGACCTACAAATAGGGAAGAGGATTGATTTGTGCTGTGAGCATGACTGATTATACTTTCTAGGTGACGAGACTATACCTCGTGGCTTGACAGTGCCTACCTCCAAGTCCCCTCTTCTTTGGCACTATTGATTAGGTCATCCCTTTCTTCGAAATTTGAAAAGAGTTGTTTTGTTCCAGTCCTCGATGTCATCATCTGAATGTAAATTATGTCAACTATGCAAACATCATCGAGCCTCATTTATGGCTTGCCAAACTATGAGTTCTTTCCCTTTTGAATTAGTACGCATGTCACCTAGATCTATATATTGAAAGATCGAGGTCAAGTTTCTAATGTTATTCACACATTCTTTAATAAAATAAAAAATCAATTTTCTACCATATTTGTATTCTATGTACTGATAATGTCCTAGAATTTGTTCAAATATATCTATTTTTGTGATAATCATGGTATCGTTCATGAAACTACTTGTCCTTATACATTCCAATAAAATAGTATTGCTAAAAGGAAACATCATCATTTGCTCAATGTAGCCTGCATACTAATGGTTCAAATGCAAATACTAAAATATTTGTGGACTGACACAGTTCTTACTGCATGTTATCTTATCAACCATTTACCGTCTTTTCTCCTTCACGGTAACATTCCCATTTATCGTCTGTATTCACATAAACCTGTATTTTTATTTCTTCCTAAGATCTTCGGATGCATATGTCTTGTTCATAATCTTACTCCTATTGTTGACAAATTATCTTTCAGGTTTGTTAAATGTCTATGTTGGTAACTCAAATACTCAAAAGGGATATCAATACTTTGATCCGTCCTCTCGGAGGTACTATATCAGTACTGATGTCACCTTTTTGAGTCCATATCCTATTTTTCATCCTCTTTTAAGTCTGATCTGGTCATTCCCTCTGTTCCACCACCTTCTATTTGTTACCCTCCTACCAAACCATTGCAGGTATACTCATGTCTTGGATAGTTCCAATGGGCTGATCCTCAGCAAGTCATAGGACACCAACTAAAGAGTCCTAGCACGTCCTCAACCATGCAGTGAAGAAATGGTAATCGGAACTAGAATGTGTTAAGACTTAGGTAGATCAGAATTTATCAATTAATTGCAATAATAGTTATATAAACAGCACAATACATACAAACTCAAGCAAAAGATACAAATTAAGTAGTAAAAGGCCAGAATTTACCTTATAAATCGAGACAAGCTGGGATCGAACTCTGAACCTCAACTTTGCAGTGACCCAAATAGAATGGGCAGAAAAATCTGGGGGTTTTCCTTTCCAGAAAATAGTTCCTTTGATTGTTAAGAATTTTCTCAAATGAGTACATCTTTTTAAGTATCCCTGATGCATGATGCTTCAATCTTGAACCTCAATGCCTGAAATTTGGCGGAACGAAAATTAGATGATTTTTGCACTTGATGGCATGTTCACATTTATTGCAAGGAATAAACCTAAGGGCATTGACATCTCATGTACTGGCCAGTACAGGAAATTAGTAGTAAAGCATGGTTTAGTTTCCAATTTAGACTTTCTTTTTTGATGCATCAGTAATAAAGAAGTCTGTCCGTTTTGTAGCCAAAGCACCACTTATTGCACAATTTACAGAACAATATGTGGTGGTCATCATGATGACCTCCATGGTATCTAAAGTCTAAACCTCACCCAAGCATCTACTCTTGGGTACAAGATTGGACTTATTCTCAGAAGTTAAAAGCATGGAGGTCAAGAAAAGTTTCTCTCATATAACAAAGCTTATCATGAAAGACTATCGGAACTCATATATGTATGGAAAAGGTCATAAGCAAAGAATATTTTTCATATAAGGATCACGAATTCATGATATAAATTGGATGTAATGACAGAGTATGAAATGCATATAATTCTGAAACTGTTGACAGAAAGAAGCATTTGAACATATGCAAGAACTAATGTTGATGATTTACATGCATAAGAATGACTAGGGCCACTTCTAGTATGAAGAAATCTTAATTGCTAAAAACAGAAGCTAGTGTGGGAGCAAGTTCAGATGCAGGTGTGGGGAAGTGAATATTACCAACACACCAAGGAAGCACTTAGAAACCAGGTCTAGGTTTGAGTTTCTAGATGGTCTCCAGAGTGGGGTATGTCACACTACATAGAAGCTTCCTACTAATACAGGCCAAACAAAACAAGAAAATTGGAAGAATAGCCAAAAGTAACCTAGATCTTGCTATGCCAGAATTTCTAGTAGGAAGAAGCAAACCATAGGTAAACTACTGGCAAAGAATATTAAGGAAATGGGCACTTGCTGCAAATATACAACAAAGGCATAGCACGCACAAATTTTTGCTCTGGTACTAATTTTTAAACTAGGAAGCATCCGGAAGTCAAAATGAATCAAGACCACAAAAATTTATAAGCAAGCACTAGAAAAATGCCAAATAGATTGCTCAAACGGTTAACAAAATATATGTTATCAGCTAAAGCACCTTGGTTCCAAAAATACTGAAATTCTCATTATAAAAGAATGCAAGAGTCATACTTGCTAGCTGAACTTGTAGGTCAATAATGGTAGGACTCATTCAATCAACAACATTAAAAAACCAAATATGCCTAGTTCTCATAGACTAGAGGCTATATTATAGGAAAGCACCTAAAGCAATCATGCCCTGATAAGTTCTTGAATGAAATATGTCATATATTGAAATGGATTAAATAAAACAGAAGACATTGTAGGAAACATAACAAAGGCATACTAATTGTGCTTGTAATAAAGATTATTTAAAAGCAAGGTTTGACATATTGGTGTTGCGTCCCATACCAATACTTATAGGTAAGGAACAATTCACTGCCGGTAAAAGTGCTAAACGAGCACAACACCCATATCATATGTCAGTACAGTACTGTATCAAGCCTTCATACTATATATAGATTCTCTACCAATATGGTAGAATATATTCCTGATACAAATTGGTACAATTGATAATGTAAAATCATGCCTAAAGGGTCAACTTACGTACTTAAGTAACTACATGTTCAAGATTCAGGATTTCAGGTTAATAAAGCAATATAGTACAAAAGCTATGCTCGTAGATTTGAAAAGTTAGTAAGCATATTGCAAGCTCGTTAACTGATGCTTTTTAAGTAGAAATGCGGAGAAAAAGCTCGATTAAACAAATTACATACCATTATACTTATGAACACAACATATATCTTGTGCTTAAAGGCATCAGACAGATACAAGCATGATCCAGCAAAGGATATTAATGAGTAATGCTGGAATTGTCAACCAAATAATTATTTTGAACATATGAAAAAGAAAAGCCTAATGGAAATACACTAACAGTTAAAAAAAATACCAAATGGGAAACAAGTGACCCATTAGTTTAGTTTCTGAACAGAAAATCAATTGATGAATCAAAACAGATAACTAGTTCAACAAAGTTTCCAATTGATTACTTCTTTAAATAAGATTTTTTTCTGTTATTACTCTGGAGTTGATGAAATTACTTATCTTGGCTGCACCAATAAAAGTTTGTCAAGGACTTTGAGAACCTTAAATAATCTATCCTTTCTTATACCAGGATGACTATGTTTTATTTTACAAAATGTTTGGCATTACATAAAGCCAAGCTCTCTAATCCACCCCCCAAAACAACAAAAAAAGAAAAAGAAAAAATAAGAAAAGGAAAATGTCAAGCACCATTAACAAATACATCCGAGCAAATGAACAGCTATGCCAAATCAAAAGCGACAAAATGGAGAATTGATTGAGATGCCATAAGCATGCACCACAAAAATTTGCTGGCCACAACAAGAACTAAAGCTCAGATTTGTCAAAATGCCAAGAAAGACGAGAGATTGAGACAACATGGCCAGAAGTTGTATGAACATAAATCTTGTGGTGAACTTTGAAAATGATTTTATGGTCATGGTTATGAATTCAAGCTATCTCAAAGTGCACCCTAGAATAGTCCACATTAAAATGTGATATGTGACATAGCTATGGGCTGCGTCGATTAGAATGCTATATCTATTGGATAATATCTCATGAAAACGAACAAAAAGCTAGATTAAAGGTTCTCAACATCGCATATAAAAATCGTCCAACTGTGAGCAAACTAAAATTTGATCAACATACAAATATCACAAGAACAGAAATAAGATTAGCACAAGATCCTTACCATCAAATTTCATTCAGATGAAACCCGCAAATCAAATCCTTTCCGGTCTACACGATCAGCAGCAGGAAAACATACTAATCGGGGAAAAAATAAAGAAAAAATTTGAAATCAAACGTAAGTTAAAAGAACACCAAAAGAAGAGACGGGAGAAAACGATCGGAGGTTTTTTTGCCTCCTCGCAAAGGGTTTTCACAAAGCAAAACTGTTTCTACTAAGATGAGGGGCGGGAGGGGGGGGGGCGCGCGGGGGACTGTTTCTCCTAAGATGAGTGGGGGGAGGGGCGTGGGGGGGGGGGGCGGGGGGACTGTTTTCCTAAGATGAGTTGGGGTTGGGGGGGGGGGGGTGCGGTGTTTCGAGCAGCAGACGGCTGCAGGCTGAAACTATGCCGGCAAGGAATGGAATCCTCTCTATATATAGAGAGAGTAATTCTTAGTGCACCGCCCGTGGTATAGAAAATTCAAGGCAGAAGTAATTTTTGTGCGCCGCCCGTGTACAAAAAAAATCCAACACAGAAATAATTCTTTGTATTACCCGTAGTATAGTAAATCTAACGTCGAAGTAATTATTTGTACATTACCGCGTGGTATAGAAAATCCAACGTGGAAGAATTTTTTGTACACCGCCCGTGGTATAGAAAAGTCAATGTAGAAGTAATTTTTAGTGCCCACCCATAGTATAGAAATTAATCCAACCCGCATAACGTGACTTCATTTTGACCTATTCGATAACAAATCAGATATAATAATTCGGTAATTAAAATTTTAAAAATTATAAATAAAATATTCTTTTGAATATTTTTTTTTAATTTTCAACTCGTACTAAAATAATAGATATATTCATGTTCTCTCTTCTCTTTCTCCTCCCATACCTTTTCTATCTAAGCACCGATTATCTGAGTTCTATTTCCATGTTATCATCCTACATCCTTAATTGCTAGTAATAGCTTTTTTACTTAAATTACTAAAAGACAATATATCCGATATATCAAAAAGAAAAAAAATTTTATAATTCCTCAACTGTAATACGATTCCTTTATTATAGCACAATCTTTGGTTGTCAAACCAAGTTAATACATTTCATAGATTCGCCTATTGCATTAATGCTCCCCGAAGCATGTTTTTTTCCTAACCTTATAATACCTAATGGCTAGCCTTAGTAGCCTATGACATCTCGTATCCGAACCGATCCTTTTCACAGCCTATGACACCCTATGGCCTTATTATAATACTTGCTAGCCAAAATATGATATTCCCTTTTGAATCAAGCATTTCTAGATAACTGACGACATCTGTGGCCTGATTATGATACATGCTGGCCAACTTATGATATTCTTTGATCGAACTAACCCTTTTTACAATGTTATGACATCATGAACCCTGATTATGATATCTCGTGGCCGACTTATGATATCCCATCCCCAAAATACTCCTCAGACCAACCTTTTTTATCTACTTATGATACCTCGTGGCCAACTTATGACACCCCATGTCCAGCTCATGACATCTCCTGCCCCAACTACTTTAGGAACCAACATTTTTCACAATATTATGATATCATGTGGCCTAATTATGATATCCCATGTCCATCTTATGATATCCGATCTCAAAATACTCTCCGAACCAATCTTTTTCATATCGTTATGACACACTGTGGTCAACTTATGATAACCCCTGTCCATCTTATGACATCCCTGCCCTAACTACTTTAGGAACCAACATTTTTCATAATGTAGCCCAGCGTAGCAACCCAAGAGGGGGGGTGAATTGAGTTTCTTAAAAAATTAAGGCAAATATGTGCTACACTTTAAAGTATTTACAAAGCAATACAAGTGAGCATACAATGAATAAGATGCAATGCAATGAATATAAGCAGCAAATGCAAGAGATCAAAGAACACACACACAAATAGAAAGGTTTATAGTGGTTCGGTGCATACCAAGCACCTACATCCACTCCCCAAGCTACTCCTTGGAAATTTTACTATAATCAACCTAGATTACAGCCAACTTGTTTTCAAGGGCTCACAAGTCAAATCCAAAGTTGGTTTTCTCATTAGGCTCACCAACAACCTTTATTTAAACCAACCTAAGCTTGGATTCCAATTCACAGCTTGGAAGGGCCTAACACCTAGTTTCAAACTCTCTTGAAACTAGTCACAAAAGATAAATTTAGAAGTACAAGAATAAAGCACAAGAAAAACTCTCTATAGAGTAGAAAGTAGAAGCTTTGAGGCTCTTGATGATTCTTGACTTGTCTTCTCTTTGGAATCACTTCAAAGATCATTTTTGGAATTGATTTGAAGGCTTGGAAGCTTTTTCAGTGGAAATCTTCTCTTTTGCTCTCTTTTTGACTTTGGAAGTGAAGTTTTCAAGGTATGTCTTGTCTCTTGTGAGTTAATTCTTCTTGAATGAGTTTGGTGAGACTTAAATACTTCAAAAACATCTAAAAAATGGTTTATGACCGTTGGTAGAGCAAAATTAGCCATTTGGAGCTTATAGGATTCAAATCTGACTCTCAAAAATTATAGCCGTTATTACTGTCAGAACCCGTAAGTCGATACTTGAGTTTGTTCATGAGTCGACACTTGAGTTTTCATGAGTCGACACTTGGATCTGCATGAGTCGACTCAAGGTATAAATCTTGAAAGAATTGAGTTCTGTTCTATTTTTGTTCTCAGGCTATGAGTCAACCTCTGAGTCGACACTTGACTTCTGTAAGTCGAAACTTGATTATTCCAAGTCGACACTTGATAACAAATATCTCAAAATGGCATAGTTCTGTATCATTATTTTTCTCAGGCCATGAGTCGATACTTGGTTCTCATGAGTTGATACTTGACTTCTTCATGAGTCGGCATTTGACTTCTGTGAGTCGACTCAAGGCGTGCCAAAGAGATTTCTACGTGACAGTCCTTCTGAAGTATCGGACCTCATGTATCATGAGTCGACACTTGGTATGTGCCACTCAAAAACTCTGTGCTAAGCTTCAAAATTCAAAGTGTTCTTCAACAAAACTTCAATATCTTCTTCATAAAGCCCAGATTGACCCATTTTAAGGATTTTCAAGGTGAGAAGACTTCTTATACTCTGAAAGTCACTTAGCTTCAAAATTAGTGAGTTGTTTGATACCTTTGTATAGAAAATTGATGTATTTATATCCTGAAACTCACAACTACAATTAAAACATTAGTATAAAATATATACTCAACATTTTGTTAGTCATCAAAATCAAGGGTTAAAGCCAACAATCTCTCCCTTTTTGATGATGATAAAATCTGAGTATATAAGCATTTAAATTCAATTATGGGTGTTATACCCTATCGGCTTACCGTCGGACTGGATCGGCCCCTCTTTGTGGTCCAACCGGGCCATTCTTCTAAAGCTCCGACGGCCACACCCTTAAGAAGTCCGACCCACCGGAAGCAGAGGTCGAACGACCCACTCTTGCTAGGATCTGGCCCATCGCTCCCCTTCAGAGGTCCGACCCTCTGTCCTACCGACTGGCCTTCCTGGTCGGCGTCCGACAGACATGTTTCAGGACCCGAAGGATTCCAGAAGCCCCTTTCTGTTTCAACGAAATCCTGCCATACCAGCAGTCCTGCTCCACTACTCCCACGATGACGCCCTATTCGGGCGCCACGTGGCCACTCTCTAGATTCTCCTAGGGGTAGATCGATTCTTTTCGGCCTCTCCCCTAACAGATTTTGGACTATTTCGTGCCTATATAAGGTGCCCAGGGGACCCCATTTTGAGCTAAGGACTCTCTTTCTTCTCCATACGCTATCTCCTCGATTCCTCCATTATGTTGCCTTCAAGCTCCTGCTAACTTAAGCATCGGAGGGTCCCTCACCGGAACACCATCGACACCCCGAGGACTTTGTTGCAGGTTGACCGGGAGATGTCGAAGCGCCCCAACACACCTAGCCGAGCCCGGTTCAGGAGAAGTCGCCGTAACATATTGGCGCTAGAAGGAGGGCCCTCAACCCTTCTCTAAAAGGAGGAATCCATCTGTTCAGCTAAGCAATGGCTAAGGAAAGAGCTCAAAATACCTCTATTAAAGAAGTCATTCCCCATCTAGGTCCGAGGGACCTCCCAGGGAAAACGACGCTGCCGCCACCACCGTTGTCGCTGAGCCTACCATTACTCTAGGACTGCAGCAGTTCCAGATGTTGATAAACCACATTGAAACGCTAACCACCGCGGTTCAGCATTTCCAAGAGGCGGCTAACAATCGACAGCAACCACTAGCTGCTTCCTGTGCTAACCCTCCAACTGTCACTAAGGAAGCCAATAGCCGGAAGCCCCTCAGCATTGTCCTCCTGCCGCTGTGGAGCCCTGAAGGTCCTTGGGTGCTCGTGTTGACTGCAAGAGGGCAAGATCTGCTTCACCCTCCTACGCTGAATCCATCCTTGATGGCATTCGGCCTACCGTCGAACTTCCGAGAGACTACACCAGCAAGATTTTGCGCATGGAGGAGTGCATTGCTAAAATTGTCCACCGGCAGAGGGTCGAGGAGGGGCAGGCATACGACTCCCGCCCCCCATTCTTCGATGAGATTTTGGCGGAGACGATTCCCCGCCACTTCAAAATCCTTCAGGTGGACCCTTACGACAGCACCACCAACCCGCTAGATCATCTGGGCACTTATAAGGCCCACATGATGGTGCAAGGCACCTCCGACGCCCTCCACTATATCACCTTTCTGGCCACTCTTAAGAAGGCCGCCCGGATGTGGTTCTCAGCCATCCGGCCATGTACGATCTACTCTTTTCCTCAACTTGAAAATCTTTTTCTTTTCATTTGAGGACCTACAGTCAGATCCCGAGAAACACCGACTGCCTCTTCCTCGTACTACAAAAGGAGGGAGAGACTCTCCGAGACTACATGGCCCATTTCAACTCAGCGGCCATGGAGATCCCGGACCTAAATAAAGACATAGCTATGTCAGCCTTGAAGCGAGGGCTCCACTCGTCCAGGCTTACTTTCTTCTTGGACAAGAAGTTTCCGACAAGCTACAGTGAACTCCTGGCCAGGGCGCAGAAGTATGCCCTGGCGGAAGAACAAGTGGCCAGCCGACGTCAAGCAGAGAGGAGTCCGGTCCCTAAGAAGTGGAGCGACAAAGCTCCTGAAGTCCGACCTCCAAACGATAGCCACTGGTCAGCCCAGCACCGAAGTTCGAAGCCGAAGGACTTCCCTAGGAGGTTCGAGACCTATGCGCCCCTCTCCCTTCCAAGGGAGAAGATCCTCTTGGAGATCGAGAACAAGACCTTCCTTTAGAGGCCTCGAACAATGAGGGGCCTCCTGCATCCAGAAACAAAGATAAATTCTATCGGTTCCACAGGGACCATGGGCACAGCACCGAAGAATGCCTGCAACTAAAGGATGTCATTGAAGACCTCATCCAGAGGGGGTACCTGCATAAATATGTTCACCCCATCGGGATCGGGCCGAAGCCTCAAACGCCAGAAACCCTCCGGAGGAGGCGGAGCTTCCCAACCAACGGCCGACCAGCGGAGATGTCGGTATGCTGCATCGACGATCCGAGTGGAGCTACAAAGACGACCCAGACATTGTCAAGAGGTCGAGGGGCTCTAATGCCATCACCTTCTCCGATGAGGACCTCCTGAAGTCCCATGTTTTTGAAAATGATCCTGTAGTTGTGTTGGCAGTGATTGCCAACTACGATGTAAGAAGAATACTTATAGATTATGGAAGCTCCATGGAGGTATTACTATATGATGCTTTCGTAAGAATGAACCTGTCTAGGTCAATGCTGCAAGAATCCCCCATACCGTTGACAGGTTTCGGGAGAAATTCCATCAGAGTTGAGGGGGGGAGATAATTCTCCCCGTAACGATTGGGACGGAGCCTTTCCAGAAAACTCTCCCCATCAACTTTGTGGTCGTCTGGACGACCTCAGCTTATAATGCCATTTTGGGCCAACTGGCTCTCAATAAGTTCTGAGCCATTGTGTCTACTTATCATTTGTTGGCGAAGTTTCCAACCAGGAGCGGGGTTGGAGTTATGGGGAGACTGTCGGATGGCCAGACAGTATTTAACTATTCTGAACCACAGTCAGAAGGCCGTCCTACTATGGAGCAGCTTGACCTGAGGGCTGAGGTCGATGGCCATGGTCAGCCAGATGAAAAAATCTTGTTTGTCCCCCTTCAGGAGGATGACCCCACCAAAGTCCTCCAGATTGGAAGCTCCCTTAGCGAAGACATCAAGTCAGAGTTGATCGGCTTCCTTAGGAATAACACCGATGTCTTTGCTTGGTCGGCATCAGACATGCCGGGCATACCATCGTATGTTATCACTCACCAGCTCAAGGTGGATCCGACCTACAGGCCCATCCGGCAGAAGAAGAGGAGCTTCGCTGCTGAAAGGCAGAGAGCTATCGACGAAGAAGTAAAGAAGCTCTCTGACGCTGGCTACATCAGGAAAGCTCACTACCCTAAATGGCTAGCGAATATTGTTATGGTGAAAAAGGCTAACGGGAAGTGGAGGATCTGTGTAGATTACACCGACCTCAACAAGGCTTGTCAGAAGGACAGCTTCCCCATGCCAAAGATTTATCAACTGGTGGATGCTACGGCCGGCCACCAGCTCCTCAGCTTTATGGATGCCTTCCTGGCTATAACCAGGTCAAGATGCATCCGGAGGACGAGGAGAAGACTGCCTTCATCACCGACAAAGGCCTATACTGTTACAGGATAATGCCCTTCGGCTTGAAGAATGCCTGTGTCACCTTCCAAAGACTGATCAACTGAGTGTTTGAAGGGTAGCTAGGCAGAAATATGGAGGCTTATGTGGATGATATGATAGTAAAGAGCCTCCATAAGGCCAACCACATCAAGGACCTATGGGAATCATTTGACGCACTCAGACATCATCGGATGAAGCTGAATCTCACGAAGTGCACTTTTGGGATAACTTCTGGCAAGTTCCTCGCCTTCTTAGTTACACAGAGAGGAATTGAAGTAAACCCCGACAAGATAAGAGCTGTCATTGAGATGGCACATCCAACCAACAAGAAGGAGGTGCAAGATCTCACAGGCCGAATTGCCTCCCTCAGTCATTTCATCTCCTGTTTGGCTGAAAAGTCCCTACCTTCTTCAAGACCCTGAGCCAGTCGAAAAGTTTCATTTGGACTGATAATTGTCGGTCAGCTTTCAAAGCCCTGAAAGAATATTTGAAGAATCCCCCATTATTGGCCAAATCGACGAAGGGGGAGCCTTTGTATCTCTACCTATCGGCATCGGATGAGACGGTCGGCGCCGTCCTTGTGCGAGTTAGAGAGGACGGTCAGCAGAAGCCTATCTATTATATTAGTAAAGTCCTCCATGATGTCGAAACAAGGTACCCTAGGATGCAGAAGCTGGTTTATTCTTTGGGCATATCTGCCAAGCAGCTCCGACTATACTTCCAGGTGCATCCGATTGTAGTGATGATCGACCAACCTCTTAAGGCGATCCTCCGGAGTCTGGATACATCCGGTCGGCTCGCCAAGTGGGCTGTCAAACTTGGCAAGTTCGATGTATCCTTCCAATCTCGATCTACCTTGAAGGCCCAGGTAATCGCTGACTTCATTACAGAGTGCACCTGGAAGCAGGAGGTGTTCCCTCAAATGGCCGAAGCACCTGAAGCTGACGCCGTCTACGAAGCCGAACCATCCTGGACCCTCCATGTGGATGGAGTGTCCAACCTTGCAAGCTGCAGGGCCGGCCTGATCTTAGCCGACCCAGATGGAGAAAGCCTGGAGTATGCATTACATTTTTCATTTCAGGTGTCAAAAAATCAGGCGGAGTACGAAGCCCTCCTCGCAGGATTGCGAATCGCCAACGAGCTAGGCATCGACCGAGTGAGAGCTTTCTCCGACTCCCAACTGGTGGTGAACCAGATAAAGGGCGAATTCGAAGCAAGGGAGCCTACCCTGACCAAATACTTGGATAAGGTAAAGAGTCTCATATCTCGATTCAAATTCTTCGAGATTCTCCATATACCCCACCTGCAGAACTCTCGGGCGGATGCATTGTCGAAGGTGGCCACGGCTGCCACCGCTACCTTCGATCGAACCTTTATGGAGCACTGCGGCATCCAAGTATCACGGAGGAGCCGATCGAGGTCCACCAAGTGGAATAGGAAATCTCTTGGATGGATCCAATTCTTGCTTTCCTGGTCAAAGGGACTCTTCCAAAAGATCGACTGAGGCCAAGCGAGTGCACTGGACGGCCTCTAAGTACGTCATCCTTGACAACGTCTTGTACAAGCGATCATTCTCACAGCCACTACTGAAGTATTTGGGGCCGATCGATGCGGACTATATACTCAGAGAAGTCCATGAAGGCATCTATGACGACCACCTTGGAGGAAGGGCCCTGGCCTACAAGATCATCCGACAAGGGTACTATTGGCCTACCATTTAGATAGATGCATCGGACTTCGTCCAAAGGTGCGACACATGTCAAAGATACTCCATCATCCAAAGGAGGCCTGCCAGCCAGCTGACTCCGATCACTGCACTGTGGCCGTTCGCACAGCGAGGGATGGATATCTTGAGACCCTTTCTCCCGGTGTCCGGGCAATGGAAGTTTCTACTTGTGGCCATTAACTACTTCACCAAATGAGTGGAGGCTGAACCACTGGCATAAATAATAGAGGCCAAGGTAGAGAACTTCATCCGGAATGGCATTATCTTTCAGTTCGGCATTCCACAGACAATCATTACCGATAATGGAAGGTAGTTTGACAACTCTAAGTTCCAGGACTTCTTTCAGCAATATCACATCTCCCATCGGCTTACGTCGATCGGTCACCCTCATTCCAATGGAGAAGCTGAGATCACCAATCAGACGATCCTGCACTAACTGAAGACCCGACTAAATGAAGCCAAAGGGCTTTGGACAGAAGAACTCCACTCAACGCTATGAGCATATCGGATGATTGCTCGAACGGTGACGGGGAGACTCCATTCAACCTTACTTACAGAAGCGAAGCCGTCATCCCCGTTGAGATCTCTCTGCAATCCTTACGGATTGATCACCGTGCCGAATTGGCTAACTCTAAGCAGTGAAGGGCTAACCTGGACCTACTTGAAGAAACTGGACTCCGAACAAGCTTGAAGATGGTGACCTACCATCAGAAAATGGCAAAATATTACAACTCACGGGTCAAGGCACGAGTTTTTCAAGTCGAAGATCTAGTGTTGCGGAGGACGGAGATTTCAAGACCAACCGAGCAAGGCAAACTTTTCCCAAATTGGGAAGGACCTTATCGAGTCGTTGAAGTAATTCGGGCCGGAACCTACCGACTCGAGCATTTGGACGGATGGCAGATAGCATGCTCGTGGAATGTAGACAACCTTCGCAAGTATTATCAATAAAGTCTGCAACTCTTTTTATGAAGCACTTCCGAAAGTCCGACTCTGGTCGACAAAGGCTCTAGGGCAGCCCACTTCCGAAGGACCGACTCCGATCAGCAAAGGCTCTAGGGTAGCCCACTTTCGAAGGACCGACTCCGGTCGGCAAAGGCTCTAAGGCAGCCCACTTTCAAAAGTCCGACTCCGGTTGGCAAAGGCTCTAGGGCAGCCCATTTCCAAAAGTTTGACTCCGGTCGGCAAAGGCTCTAGGGCAGCCCACTTCCGAAAGTCCGACTCCAGTCGGCAAAGGCTCTAGGGCAGCCCACTTCCGAAAGTCTGACTCCGGTCGGTAAAGGCTCTAGGACAGTCCACTTCCTAAAGTCTGACTTCGATCGGCAAAGGCTCTAGGATAGCCCACTTCCGAAAGTCCGACTCCGGTCGGCAAAGGCTCTAAGGCAACCAATTTCTGAAAGACCGACTCTGGTCGGCAAAAGGCTCTAAAGCAGCCCACTTTCGAAAGTCTGACTCCGGTTGCAAAGGCTCTAGGGTAGCCCACTTCTGAAAGTCCAACTCCGTTGGCAAAGGCTCTAGGGCAGCCCACTTCCAAAAGTCTGACTCCGGTTGGCAAAGGCTCTAGGAAAGCCCACTTCCGAAAGTCCAACTCCAGTCGGCAAAGGCTCTAGGGTAGCCCACTTTCGAAAGTCCGACTTCGGTCGGCAAAGGCTCTGAGGCAGCCCATATCCAAAAGTCCGACTCCGGTCAGCACTATCTCTGGGTTCGGACCAGCCGACGAACCAACACTTTGGAAAAATCCTAAGTAAATTGGTTTGGCCTATGCTACAGTCCTTCACCCACCTGCACTATCTTCGAGTTCGAACAAGCCGACGGATCAACACTTAAGAAAAAATCCTAAGTAAATTGATCCAGTCGGGGCTACAGTCCAACGGCATCCTTAGCCACTCTCGACTTCGGATGAGCCGATGGATCAACACTTAGGGTGAAAGTTCTAAAGTAGCTTGGTTTGCTCTGAGCTACTATCCAATGTCTACTCCGATGGTCCGATCATCCACTCAGACAAGCCGACGGGCCATACTTAGAAAAATTCCAAAAGCAATGACTTCAGTCAATCTCACTAACTGATGACGCAAGCATACACAAGAGATACTATAAAAAGTTCTATTGAATTAAAGAGTTCTTTACAAAATAGAAGGTCAGACCTTTATAAACATCTAAGTCTGACCCTGAGAAGTATAGATAAAGTGTCGACTTCGGCTTCCTTGACTCCTCCTGAAGCTCCGACGGGAATGGTTGCCGCTCCCACATCGGCTTTCGGCTTGGGCATCCGATCCGGCCACCACTACGACAGCTTCGGTGGGGGTCTCGGCTGCACTGGCGGTCAGATCCGCCACCTCTGTGATCTCCTATTCCACTAGCTTTGGTGGCTGAAGGGAGGAGAGATCGAGTTCCGGAAAGGCGGTGCTAACCTTCTCCAGACACTCTTCGTATCCATGGTCGAAGCTGACTATGCCGGCCTCGTTCATTTCCTCCATGAAGTCTTTGGAGGCTTTATACTCAGCTACGGCCTTTTCACTTGCCATCTTCAGTAGTTCCTGGGTCGTCTTCAGCAGACCCTTGTACCGCTCCACCACTGTCTGGTGACCCTTTGCACGCCTCTCGGATTTGGCCAGGCACTTCCCCTCCTCCGCCAGCCGGCGGGTCAGAGCTTTGACCTTCCACTTCTTATTTTTCAGCCTCGCCTCCTGGTCAGCCTCCTGGGCCAGCGAGTCTTCGAGCTGCTTCCTTTGGGCCCCAACTCGGCTCACAAGGCAGACATTTATCCTTCGACCGCCCGAAGACAGGTCAGCTCTTCCCTGGCAGCTATCAGCGCCACCCATGCGGTGTCCCTCATCGCCTCCGCTCTCTTGGTCAAGTGCTCCTTCAGATGGAGCAACTCGTCCAAGCCATCGTCTACCAGCAACGAGTCCCGGATGAGCTGCCGACAGATATACAGTTAGAAAATTATAAACAATGAAGTAAGGGTTGAAGGCTCGAACTTGAAACTCACCCCCAACAAGTGATGGAGAGTACTCCTGATGGCCTCATTCACCGACCATCTGTCGGCACCAGTAACAGCCCTCTGGAGCTGCTCTTTGACCTATTTGGCGTCATGGATAGCTTGCCACCTCTGGCGGTCCCCATCATCGCCGACGTCATCGGCCCTCCCTTGGGAGGTCGTCGGCCCTTCAGCCACTTGGTCTTCCCGGACCGTCAGAGAAGTCTCCTCCATCAGATCTAGTGGCGGAGAGGATGGAGTCGTCTCTACCCTGGTCGGCGCAGGACGTTCCTCTCCCGCCCGAGCAGCTGACTGCCCGACAGATGACGAACGCTCCAGTGCCATCGCCCTTTGGCGTTCCGCCAGCGGTACGTCATCTTCTGACTCCACTGAAACTATTATCGGGGATGGCTCTTCCGTCCATTGCTTCGTCGGCCTCTCTGGCATCGGCTCTGACGCCCGTTGTCTCTTCGGCTCTGAGGGGTTAGTTCTGAAATGCGGACGGCCCTCCTCTATGCCGACCGTGTTGAAAGGATCGCCCGATCTGGCTTCATTTTTTCACCTGCTAGCAAACAAGGTTAGAGTCAGTAACAACATCAAAATCAACAAAAGAAAGAACAGTAGGTCCCTCTCAACGACCTCTGTCCTACTCAGCATCTGTTGTTGGCTGATTCCAGCCCGATGGAGACTCCCCTCTTGGAGCAGGAAGCCAACAAACTTCGGGTCTTCATCGTTCAGCTTATGGAAGTCGGCCTCATCGACCCTCGATACCTTCCTTCATTTATGGCATTCGGACTCGGCTCTCTCCACGCCGATTCAAAGCCCCACGGCTTTAGGCTGTCTATGAAAAGTATCAGGACTTCCATCCATGAATGGCTGACGGAAGTCCCCCTAATATCTTCCGACCAGGACGGGGGCTGAACATCCACCAATCCTGACTCCGGAAGTCCTGTTTCAAGAGAAAAAAGTTCGAAAACAATGATGGCCTTGGCTTAATGTCAGCCTCCCGACAAGGAACACAAAACCGCAAAGCACCCAAATACTGTTCAGGGTCAGCTGGGAAGGTGTAATCCTATACAAGTTGAAAACCTGGACGAAAAAGTTATGGAGGGGAAATCGGAGGCCGGCTTTCAGATGGTCTTTGTACAAGGAAAGGGCTCCTAAATTTAGGGGGCTGTTCACCCTACCCTTATGGCTGGGGATGGTCAAGTGAAAGGTGGAGGGGATGCTGTACACGACCCTAAGACTTTCAGCCCTCTCCCGGGTCATGGTCGAAGGGATGTTATACGAGCCAGGTTCCCTATTCCCACGAGCCGAACTCCGACTCCCGGAGGCTATCCTAATGGAGTTGCAGAAAAGGAGGAAGACGATTGTGGGACTAACCTGGACTTCTGGCTTTTAAGGATGCTAGAGCAGCGGAAGGAGGAGGCTTTCTCTCCAAACCAAGATGCGGTGGAAAACTCTCTTTGAGCGTTGGTCCCTCCCTTTTATAGGCACCAGGGGGCAGATTCCCAATGCCTCCCACGTGCCGCGACCTGACGGCAAGCAGCTTGGCTCTCGAGTTTGGCAAGAATCCGATGGGACGTGCCGGATAGTATCTGGTCTAATCATGCAAAATCTATCTTCGCTAAGGGGTTTAGTGAAAATATTAGCACAACCGCTTCCAGTTGCTATATATTCAGCTTCCGTCGTTGATAGAGCAACTGAATTCTGTTTCTTGCTACTCCATGAAATCAAATTAACTCCAAAAAATTGACAAGTTCTACTCGTACTTTTTTATCAAGTTTGCACCCTGCAAAATCAGCATCGGAATATGTAATTAATTTAAATGATAAATCTCTAGAGTACCAAAGTCCAATATCAATAGTGCTAGACAAATATCTAAGTATGCATTTAATAGCTAATAAATGAGACTCTTTGAGAGCAGACTGATATCCTGCACACATACATACACTGAACATTATATCTGGCCTACTTGTAGTCAAATATAACAATGAACCAATGATACCTCTATATAACTTTTGATCAACATTCTTACCTGATTCATCTTTGTCAAGCTGGTATTCTCCATTCTAGAGTTCTTTAAGATTTCTCTTGTATACTTAGCTTGGTTGATGAAGATCCCCTCTTTTGTTTGCTTAATTTGGAGTCCGAGAAAGAGTTAAGCTCACCCATCATGCTCATCTCGAATTTTTCCTGCATTAACTTTGCAAACTCTTGACAAGATGTTCATTAGTAGCATCGAAAATGATGTCATCTATATAAACTTGTACTACTAAGAGATCATCGTTTCCTTTTTCAAAAATAAAGTAGTGTGTACATTTCCTCTTGAAAAACCATTTAAGCATAAATTTACTTAGTTATCATACAAGCTCTTGGCGCTTGTTTCAAACCATACAAAGCTTTATGAAGTTTAAAAATATGATTGAAAAATTCATGATTTTCAAAACCAGGGAGCTGATATATATATACTTTTTTCTTTAATAATTCATTTGGAAAAGCACTTTTGACATCCATTTGACAAGTAGTTGAAATTCATAAAACATGCAAATGCTAATAATAGTCTAATTGCCTTAAGTCTAGCAACAAAAGTAAATGTTTCATCAAAATCAATCCCTTCCTCCTGATTGTAGCCTTTGGCAACTAGCATAGCTTTATTCCTAGTAACTATTCCATTTTCATCAAGCTTATTTCTAAAAATCCATTTTGCACCAATTATTGTAACATTAGTAGGTCTTTCAACTAAAGCTAGGCTAGTAACTATTCCAGTAGGCTGTCTGCCACTTGCGGCATCTTCCGACAGGCATCAAAGTGGGCCACAAACTTCTGCCCCAGCTGGACGAAGGAGTTGATGCTCTCCGACTCCAGACAGGTGAACCACCCCGGGCTGCCTTCCGAAGAGTGGCTGGAAAGGTGACATAGAGGAGGGAGTCGGTGGCCCCCTAGACCCTCATGAGGGCCCTGTAGCTTTTCAGGTGGTCCAGGGGATCGGTGGTCCCATCGTAAGATTCCACTTGCGGCATACGAAATCGATCTGGGATCGGCTCCTCTTGGACTTCTCGGGAGAAAGGGGGACGGGCGTTGTAGCATGCTGGCTCGCTAGTGGAGCTCAGTAGATGGCAAACCAACGGGATAATTTGCCAGCTTGCGGTCATGCTCCTCGAGGTGCTTCTACACCATGCGCCTGATGGCTTTGTGAGTGGACCCCTCCGCCGAAGGAGACGGAGAAGGTGACATGGGTGCAGGGTGCCCGTGGGGGTCTTGCTTTTCGTCTTGGTGGGGTTTGGACACCACCCGCTCAAGGTTTGGTGAGCTGCTCTCCCTGTTGGTAGATCTAGCTCGTTGTCTTTTCGCTAGAGTTTGGTGGCTACCTCGATTGTCAGTGATGGCCTGCGGCTGCAAAGGCCTTCCTTGGAAGGAATGCAGGTTGTCGCGAGGTATTGCGGCATGGGCCGCAGGAGTTCCTGGCTGCTGATGAGTAGCCAAGGACCGGTACTGGTGCTGAAGCTGGTGCACTACCATGGCAAGGATCTGCATCTGCTGGGTGAGTGCAGCCAGCTGAGATTCTGCTGGAGGCGGTTGAGCTGGAGCGGGTGGCTCCATCTCTGGGTTGTGCGGGTTCCCTCTGGAAGGGGAGTCTCTTACACGACTGGTGGAGACCTCTCTCGCCCACGTCGTCACCATCCTTCCATCGAACTGCTTGTAAGGGGGCTCAAGCTGGATCAAAGATCGCTCCTCCTCCTACCTGGCATGCCCATCTATTGCCGTCAAGATCATCGTGGCCTGTAGCTGCTGTCGAGGTCGGATCACCCTTCTTGTGCTCTTGGGATGTCCTGCTCCTTTGGACCTGCAAAAAATGGGATAGTGACCGGGCCGAAATTCCAGTGGGGGCACTTCGATGGTCAAATCAGTGACGATCTAGGAGAACAGATCCTTCTAGTCGAGCTCCTCTTGATGGACTCCATGCTAGGAGGAGTGAGTAGTGTGAGAGTGGGGTGCAAGTGTATCGGGAGATGTGGCCGAGCTAGAGGGATTCTCTGTATGGCCCTTTCCCCTTGACTTGCTTGAGTTTGGTGGTGAGATAGTGGTGTACCTTCCCACTGGGGATGCGATGGGTCTTTTAAGCCCTGGTGGTTGTGGGCACCTACCTCGGGATCTTCCCCGTGTCAGCAGGCCGTGTAGTGGTGTCCGTGCCATGAACGGGACACCTTTCCTGGTTCGTGATAGAGAGAACCTGCATGCACCCTGACATTCCTTCCGGGTCGCTCTGTTTCGAAAACTTGGCAGTACCTCGATCGAAGGGCCGTCGTCTCCTGAGATTCGAATCTCCTGGTTGACTTCCTCTTTCAGGTGGTTCAGGTGGTTGGTGAAAAGCGTGGTACCTCGATCATAGGGCTTCGACTCTGAGGGGCTCGGCCTCGACGTGGCTCCACTTGGCGAAGGAGGGCTGAGCTCGACTCCGGACCAAGGGAGCCCAACTTCGGGCGAGCTCGACCTGACGGAGGAGGGCAGAGCATGGCTTCGGCCTAGAGGACTCGACCTCAGAGGGGCTCCATGGGCAGAGGAGGGCTGAGCTCGACTCTATACCACGGGGCTCAACCTCGAGGGGCTTGCTCTAGGGAATGCCGCTCAGCTCCGACCTAAGCATCCCGAGCTCACGATCCTGACTTGGCGGAGGACGGAGCTCGGCTTCGACGAGCGGCCCCATTGTTCTGAGAGTGCTCAGCTCGGTGAAGGAGTTCGGGCAGAGTATCTAAAGAGGCGGCCTTCTCTGATGTGGCATCTGACAGCTACTCCGCATCAGCAATCCAGCTACATCATTTGCCCCCACTACCCGAGGCTCGTTAGTGCGCGGCGCTCGGTTGAAGGGAGTAATTGCGGTGCTGACGTGGAAGGCGAAGATCCGGCATAATAATGGCCATGATCACAGTGCTTCAGAGCGGTCGAGACATCTTACCCATCGATGGCCAGCACGTGGCGTGAATCTGTTGGTGGAGGGGCTATAATGGTATGGATGCGCTGAGTCATTTCGAAATGAAAGGAAGTTTTTATCCAAAACATCTATTCTTTTGAATTCTTCGCGCCCGCTACCGTACCCAAGTTTCCTCTTCTTCCCGATTGCCCCAGACCCTTTAAGGAACCAGGTTAGTCTTCTTCTTCTCCTTATCAGAGTAGGCTTCTTCTTCCGAGGTTAGGCCCTCTTTCAATAGAGTCCGTCCCTTCTTCCACTTGAGTTTCTTGCTTCTTCCATCTCCATAGATGTCTCGTTTCGATCCGGGCTTCCGTCCTTCTACTAATCAGGGCGAGGTCGGTCCTTCTGTGCCGAGACCGCCATCTTCTTTCTTCGATGAGGAGGGGGAGGGGGCGCATTTCGAGTTCAGCAGGAGGTGTCCTCCCAGTCTCGTAGTTATTAAGGAACCTGGGCCTGGTCCTTCCCATCCTTCTCATCCTCCTTCCCCATCTGAATTCGTCTGAGTTTGTCCGGTCAACAGGTCCCGGTGGGGTCGCTTCGACGATCTCTGCTGAGAAATTGGGGACCATCCGGGATATCTATGGCATCCCGCATTCTATCTGGCTTCTAATCCCCCGACCAGGGGACCGGGTTACTTCTAGTAGCCCGAGCCGAATAGCCTTCTATGAGGAGACCTTCTCCGGAGGGCTCCACTTCCCCTTTCATCCTTTCTTCATGTCTGTGTTGAGCACTACCGTCTGGTTCCTGCTCAACTCGTACCGAATGCCATTAGGACCATCTTTTCCTTCATTGTACTCTACCACTCCCATGGGTTCGTTGCCCGATTTTCCTTGTTCAAGGCATTCTTCACCCTAAAGTGCCACTCCACTGAGAATGGGTGGTGGTCCTTGTCTTCTCGCCCGAAGGGCATTAGGTTTGAGCTCCCCTCTTCCATCAAGGGATGGAAGAGCAAATTCTTCTTTGCAATGGTTGAGGGGGTTGATTGGGTATGGAGCGACCCAGATCAGTCCCCTAATCGAAGTTCTACGGTTGATGCGGTTGACCAGGATGACTACGAGCAGCTCTGCACCGTCCAGATTCCGTTCCTTGAGGTTCTGCTATCAGAGCAGAACCTCTTTGAAGCCGGGGTCGACCCAACAAGGGGGTTGGGTGAGTTCGGCTTGAGCTTTCCTTTCCTATGTGCCTTTCACCCTGTCTCTTCTGAGCTCTAACCATTGTGTGATCTGTATGCAGGAATGATTTTCTCGGAGGGCGACTTGCTTGCGATCACTAGGAAGAGGCCACCGGCTGGACTGGTTGAGGAGCCTCCCTCGAAACGGGCTCGGGATGAGAGTGCATCGGCGTCGCCCCCCCCGCATCGACCGATCCGAGTAGGAGGGAGGCCAAGGCCGCTCCCTTACAGGTAGGGAGGACAGTGTCGGTAGCACCAGGGCCAAGCCAGAGGGCAGTCAGGAAGCCACAAGAGCGGTCAAGGTAACAAGAAGCAGCTCCTGCCCCGGAGCCTGAGGTGGCAGTCCGGGCCAGGGCCGCAGCTGCCGCCGTCGCCGTGTCCCCCCGTTCCCCGAGGCCTACTGTCGTTGAGGTCGAGAAGGAGGAGGTTCGAGGGGGAGCCAAACCTGTGACTGAGGCGCTGCTGCCTGAGGGGAGGCCGAGCTCCCAACCTGCCCCGAAGGGCACCTCCACTGGAGGGGCAAGTGATCCGGCTCCCGAGGAGAGCAGGAGGGAAAGGGAACACCGCTGAATCCGTTTCAAACTGGGGCCGGAGAGCTCTTTGCTCTAGAACCAGGCATTGGCAGAGCGCATGATGGATTTTTCCATCCAATCATGCGACCGGCAGGAGATGGCCAGACAGCGGCTGGGGGATGCGATCAGCAGCATCTTCCCCCAGCTCTTCTCGGTAAGTGACTCTGCCCTTTTCACCCCCTTTCTTTCTTTCCTATTGGTAGCTGGCCTCTTGTGTGGTGCAGATCGGTGCCGAGGTCCTATTGATCAGGGACTATTGCCGGAACTGGCTGAAGAATGATCAGCAGCGGGCAGCGGAGGTCGAGTCTCTTAAAGCCGATCTGAAGAAGAGGATCGATGCCAATGGGGTGCTTGACCTGAGGATCAAGGACCTTGAGAAACAACTCGTCGGTGCTGAGGGGCGAGCGAAGGAGCTCCAGGAAAGCCTCGACCAGGAGTGGGGCCAGTCAAGGAGCAAGGCCGAGGAACTCACGGTCACCGAGAAGAGGCTAAATTCTTTCAACACCGAGGTAGTTCGGCAGAAGGGGATCGCCCAGTCCCTTCAGACCGACCTGGCAGCGACGAAGGAGAAGTTGGTTGCAGTTGAGAAGGAGGCAGCGAAGGCATCCAAGTCGACAAAGGAAGCAAGGGAACAAGCCGCCGAGGCGAAGGAGGCTGAAGGTGCCGTGGCTAGGTACAAAGCCTCGGAGAAGTTCACTGCCGATTTCTATCAAATAGCATCGGACTCCTTCTATAAGGGTTTTATGTACCTGCATGGCCGAGTCGAGGCATTCATTCCCGATGAGGGCCGCCACCACCTTAGGTATCCTCAGGCTTCGGACATGGAGCCGAACCCGGATGCAGACATTGCAGAAGTTCCTATTCCCAAACCTTCCCAGCCTGTGGTGGTTGTCGAGGCCAGAGCTGTGCCGCCTGAGGTCGGAGCTGCACAGCAGAGGCCCCTGGAGATGAAACTTCACAACCTCACAGCCCTGCCGAGGGGGCAGCCCGGGTAGAATAGGTTTTTCTTCTACTTTCTTCTTTTTGCATTTGATCTGGGTCGCCCGGCATGTCGGGGGCTCAAGGGTGCTTGTAAGTGGTTGAAAGATTTTTAATGAAATGAGATTTTCGTGCTATCTGTTCCTGAGCACTACTTGCCTCTCCCTTCTTTTCTTCTTTCTTCTCTCTCTTTTTTTTTTTTTGAGGTATGTGGTGAGATCAGAGAGGAGGGCTTCACTTTGTCTGGGACTTGGTCTTCAGGCTTCAGTGCTGGTGAGCTGGGCTCAGGACTTTGATGGCCCGAGAGCTAGGCTCGGGTCTTCAATGTCTTGGAGTTAGGCTCGAGAACTTGCTGGCCAGAGAACTGGGCCCCGATCCATGGTTCCTGAGAGCTGGACTCAGGTCTTCAATGTCTTGGAGCTAGGCTCGAAGACTTGTTGGCCAAAGAGCTAGGCCCCGGTCCATGGTTGCCTGAGAGCTGGGCTCAGGTCTTGGTGTCTTGGAGCTAGGCTCGAAGACTTGCTTGCCAAAGAGCTAGGCCCTGGTCCATGGTTGCCTGAGAGCTGGGCTCAGGTCTTGGTGTCTTAGAGCTAGGCTCGAAGACTTGTTGGCCAGAGAGCTGGGCCTCGGTCCATGGTTGCTTGAGAGCTGGGCTCAGGTCTTGGTGTCTTGGAGCTAGGCTTGAAGACTTGTCGTCCGGAGAACTGGGCCCCGAGTCTTGATCGCTTGAGAGCTAGGCTCGGGTCTTGATGTCTTGGAGCTAGGCTCGAAGACTTGCTGGCTGGAGAGCTAGGCCCCGGTCCATGGTTGCCTAAGAGCTGGGCTCAGGTCTTGGTGTCTTGGAGCTAGGCTCGAAGACTTATCGTCCGGAGAGCTAGGCCCGGTCTTGATCACCTGAGAGCTGGGCTCAGATCTTGGTGTCTTGGAGCTAGGCTCGAAGACTTGTCGTCCGGAGAGCTGGGCCCCGGGTCTTGATCGCCTGAGAGCTGGGCTTAGGTCTTGGTATCTTGGAGCTAGGCTCGAAGACCTGTTGGCCAGAGAGTTGGGCTCCGGGTCTTGATCGCCTGAGAGCTGGGCTCAGGTCTTGGTGTCTTGGAGCTAGGCTCGAAGACTTGTCATCCGGAGAGCTAGGCCCCGGGTCTTAATTGCTTGAGAGCTAGGCTTAGGTCTTGGTATCTTGGAGCTAGGCTCGAAGACTTGTCGTCCGGAGAGACGGGCCCCAGCTTTGATGGCCTGAGAGCTGGGCTCAGGTCTTAGTATCTTGGAGCTAGGCTCGAAGACTTGTCATCTGGAGAGCTGGGCCCTGGATCTTAATCGCCTGAGAGCTGGGCTCAGGTCTTGGTGTCTTGGAGCTAGGCTTGAAGACTTGTCATCCGGAGAGTTGGGCCCCGGGTCTTGATCGCTTGAGAGCTGGGCTCAGGTCTTAGTGTCTTGGAGCTAGGCTCGAAGACTTGTTGGCCCGAGAGCTGGGCTCTAGGTCTTGATCACCTGAGAGCTGGGCTCAGGTCTTGATGTCTTGGAGCTAGGCTTGAAGACTTGTTGGCCATAGAGCTAGGCTCCGGGTCTTGATCGCCTGAGAGCTGGGCTCAAGTTTGGTGTCTTGGAGCTAGGCTCGAAGACTTGTTGGCCAGAGAGCTGGGCTCAGGTCTTGGTGTCTTGGAGCTAGGCTCGAAGACTTGTTGGCCAGAGAGCTGGGCTCCGGGTCTTGATCGCCTGAGAGCTGGGCTCAGGTCTTGGGCCGGGCGATAATATTCCTGCAAGGCAGATAACCTTTTGCGCAAAGAAAAATCTTTATTATTAATGGAAGAAAGCCGTACACTACTGATAGTATCTTCTTATATTGCAGGCATTCCATGTTCGAGGGAACCTGACACTGTCAAGATCGTCGAGGTAGTAGGCTCCATGTAGGAGGCCCCCAGCCACTTTGTAAGGGCCTTCCCAGTTTGGCAAGAGCTTGCCACACTCCCAGGGTTGAGATGCTTTAGCTCGGCGCAGCGCCAGGTCCCCGAGTCTGAAGACTTTTGGCCTTACCCGCGCGTTGTAGTACCAGGCCACTCATTGCCGGTATGCCCCATTCGGAGCCGAGCTTTGTCCTTTGTTTCTTCGAGGAGGTCTAAGTTGAGCAGAAGGTGTGCCAAGTTCTGCGCTTTGTCGTACTGGTACGTCGAGTTCAACCGGGATGACTGCCTCGGTGCCGAAGATAAGGTTGAAGGGCATATCGTCAGTTGCCGTTCTGGGCGTTATATGATAGGCCGACAGGAAACTTGGGAGTTCTTCCACCCACCAGCCCTTGGCTTGGTCCAGCCTGGTTTTGAGTCCTTGGAGGATGGTCCGATTAGTCACCTCGGCCTTCCCATTCGTTTGGGGGTAGGCTATCGAGGTAAAGCGATGTTGGATGCCGTGCTCAGTGCAAAATCCTTCAAACTCCCGGTTATCAAATTATCGCCCATTGTCGGTGATGATACAGTGGGGGAGTCCGAAGCAGCAGATAACTGACTTCCAGAAGAATTGGCAGACATTGGCTTCAGTGATCCAAGCTAGCGGTTCTACTTCGACCCACTTGGTGAAGTAGTCAATTGCCACTAGCAGGACCCTTCATTATCCCGGTGCAGGGAGAAATGGTCCAAGGATGTCCATTCCCCACTGAGCAAAGGGCCAAGGGGATGAGAGCTGGGAGATCGGTGCCACCGGCTGGCGCTGTATATGGGCATGGTGCTGGCACTTGTCACACCTCTTGACAAAGTCGGCGGCATCCTCCCTCATAGTCTCCCAGAAGTATCCCTAGTGAAGAGCTTTGTATGCCAGCGTTCTCCCTCCCACGTGGTTCCCATAGAGGCCTTCGTATATCTCCTAGAGTACGAAGGCCGCCTCTGTGGGCCTAAGGCACTTCAGGAGCGGGTAGGAGTGAGATCGACGGTAGAGCTGGCCTTCCATCAAACAAACCGGGAGGCCTTCTTCTTGATGAGGCTGGCTTCCATGCAGTCCTCTGGCAAGGTGCCATCAGTGATGTACTTGACATGCTTGTCCATCCAGCTCGGCTCCGGGATGACTTGTTGCACCTCCTCTGGGCCTTCATAGCTTGGATTCTTGAGGTACTCATGTAGACGCGCCCCAGTGATGAGTCCAGCAGGGTCGCGATCCTCGATAGTGCATCTGCGCATGCATTCTCCCCCCAGGGGATGTAGAAAATGCTGAAGCGTCGAAACCTGTCATGCTTGAGCGGACTTGTTCCAGGTACCTCATCATCTAGGGATCTCTGGCCTCATATTCTCCGGAGACTTGCCCGACAACTAGTTGGGAGTCGGTAAAGACCTTCAAGCTCTGCATGCCCAACTTGCGGGAGACTTTCAGACCCGTGAGGAGCACCTCATACTCTGCCTGGTTGTTTGTTGCGGCGAATTTGAAGCGGAGAGCACATTCTGTCACCACCCCATCGCTGTTGGCGACGATGAGGCTTGCTCCGCTCCCACCGAAATTGGACGCGCTATCCACGTGGAGGATCCAGGGCTCCTCCTCTGGTCCGACCTCCGCTTGGCACTCCGTCATTGTCTATTCAGGCTCCTCGGCGAGCCCTGTGCATTTGACCACGAAGTCGGCTAGGACTTGGGCCTTCTACGAAGACCTTGATCGATATGTTATGGCGAACTCGCTCAGCAGCAGGGACCACTTAGCCAGTCTCCTAGAGGTCTCGGGGTGGCTAAGCATGGTCCTCAGCGGCTGGTCTGTCACGATCATAATGGGGTGTGCTTGGAAATATAGCCTGAGGTGCTTAGCAGACATTATTAGTGCAAAAATGAGTTTCTTAGACCGGTAGATTGGCAAACCGGCGGGATAATTCTGCCAGCTTGCGATCATGCTTTTTCAGGCACTTCTCCACCATACACCTGATGGCTTCGTCAGTGGACCCCTCCGCCGAAGGAGACGGAGAAGGTGACATGGGTGCAGGGCACCCATGGCGGGGGTCTTGCTTTTTTTGCCTTGGCGGGGTTTGGACACCACCCGCTTAAGATTTGGTGAGCAACTCTCCCTGTCGGCAGATCCAGCTCGTTGTCTTTTTACCAGAGTTTGGTGGCTATCCCGGTTGTCAGTGATGGCCCACGGCTACGAAGGCCTTTCTTGGAAGGAACGCAGGCTGTCGCGGGATGCTACGGCATGGGCCACGAGAGTCCTTGGCTACTGATGAGTAGCTAAGGACCGGTACTGGTGCTGAAGCTGGCGCACTGCCATGGCAAGGATCTGCATCTGTTGGGTGAGTGTAGCCAGCTGAGATTCTGCCAGAGGCAGTTGAGCTAGAGCGGGTGGCTTCATCTCTGGATTATGTGGGTTCCCCCGGGAAGGGGAGTCTCCCGCACGATTGGTGGAGACCTCTCTTGCCCGTGTCGTCACCATCCTTCCGTTGAACTGCTTGTAAGGGGGCTCAAGCTGGATCAAAGATCGCTCCTCCCCCTACCTGGCGCGCCAATCTATTGCCGCCAAGATCATCATGGCCTATAGCTGCTATCGAGGATGGATCGCCTCTCTTGTGCTCTTAGGATGTCCTGCTCCGACGGTCAAGTCAATGACGATCCAGGGGAACAGATCCTCTTGATCGAGCCCCTCTTGATGGACTCCATGCTAGGAGGACTGAGTAGTGTGAGAGAGGGGTGCAAGTGTGTCAGGAGGATGGTGGCCAAGCTAGAGGGATTCTCTGTGTGGCCCTTTTCCCTTGACTTGCTTGAGTTTGGTGGTGAGATAGTGGTGTTACCTTCCCACTGTGGGTGCCGATGGTTCTTTTAAGCCCTGGTGGTTGTTGGGCGCCTACCTTGGGATCTCCCCCATGTCAGCAGGCGCGTGTAGTGGTGTCCCGTGCCGTGAACAGGATGCCTTTCCCGGTTTGTGATAGGAGAACCTGCTATGTGCCCTAACATTCCTTCCGGTCGCTCCATTCTAGGAAACTCGGCAGTGCCTCGATCGGGGGGCCGCCACCCCTCGAGATTCGAATCTCTGGTTGACTTCCTCTTTGGGTGGTTCAGGTGGTTGGTGAAGAGCGTGGTGCCTCGATCACAGGACTTCTTCTTTTTCTAGTATAAGTGGTGGTCGCGGACAGTTATTGCGGCCAGGTGGGCGCCTTTTCACGACCCTCGGGCGGCTCACGACCTCCTGGGATGACAGTGCTACCACCCCGCTTGCTGGTGTTTCACCCGAGCTGGAGACCGAGCTGGAGAGGCAGGGCTCGACTCCAAGGGGCTCGGCCTCGATGCGGCTCCACTTGGTAGAGGAGGGCTGAGCTCGACTCCGAACCAGGGGAGCCCAATTTTGGGCGAGCTCGACCTGACGGAGGAGGGCAGAGCATGACTCCAGCCCAGAGGACTCGACCTCGGAGGGGGTCCACGTGGCAGAGGTGGGCTGAGCTCGACTCCATACCACGGGGCTCGACCTCGAGGGGCTTTCTCTAGGGGATGCCGCTCGGCTCCGGCCTAAGCATCCCGAGCTTGCGGGCCTGACTTGGCGGGGGCGGAGCTCGGCTTCAGCGATGGCCCCATTATTCTGAGGGAGCTCACCTAGCAAAAAAGTCCGGGTAGAGTATCTGAAGTGGCGGCCTTCTTTGACGTGGCATCTAACAGCTACTCCGCGTCAGCGATCCAACCACATCACCTATGAGCAATAAACTTGATGCCATTGTCATCAAGACTAGATACAATACACATTGAAGATTCAAAAACAACTTTAAAATCTTTATCACAAAACAGACTAATACTAAATAAGTTATGCTTTAAACCATCAACAAGAAGAACATTATCTATATAAGTGGAGGGGGTGATATGGACTTTACCGATACCAACGATTTTGCCATTTCCATTATCAACGAAGGTTATATTTCCACCATTTTGATACTCAAGAGATGAAAATTGCTTCACATCTCCAATCATGTACCTTGAGCAACCACTGTCGAAGTACCACAGTCTTCTTTTGTTGGTTGCAAGGCACACCTACAATAATAAATCAGGTGAAAATTTTAGGTATCCAAGTCATCTTCGGTCCTTTAGGCTTAGTAGATATGGTTCCTTTTGAAATCCAAACTTTTCTAACTTGATTAAATCTCCTTTTATCACACATATATGATTTATGTCCTACTTTTCTACAAGAATAACAAGTAATAATAAAAAAAGTAGGCACAAAAAATTTTTGAAATATTTTTATTATTTGTGTGGTCTAAATCTAATCAGCTTTGTTGAAAACAACTCTTTGATTATTTAAAAGCATGTTTAGTTTTTCAGAACTATAAGTAATTTTTCAACAAAAGGTTTTACTTTTTCAAGTTCATCATTGTACTTCTTATTTTCTTGCAAAAGCTCTTTGTTTTGTTTAGCAAATTTTTCAGTAGTTGTAAAAGATTTATCCTTTTTCAAATCTTCTTTTTCTTTTCCAAAGAGATAATTCTATCAGTTAACTTTTTATTTTCTTGAAGCAAGCAATCATTTTCTATCAAAAAATTATCATTTGTTTTAACCAACTCCAAATTTTGCTTTCTTAGTTCTTTGTTTTTTATTTTAAATTTTTGATATTCAACTACTAATTCATCAAAAACATCATGAAATTCTTTGAAAGTAAATTCATTTTCAAGTTCAGACTTTATCTCATCATTGTTAGCCATCAAGCAGAAATTTGATCTCTTGCTACTCTTTATCAGAACTCGAGTCCTTACTCTTGCTTCAGGTTGCCATCATCGCTTTCTTTCTTAATTTCTTTCTGCTCTTCTTCAACAAGGGGCAGTCCATCTTGAAATGGCCGGGTTTCTTACACTCGAAGCAAATGGGTTGCTTCCTTTCTTCTCTTTTTCTTTCTCTTTGCTAGGCTTTCCCTTTTGAGGCTTCTTTTTGAAATTATACTTTTCCTTTCTCATGAACCTCTTGAACTTTCTTGAGATGAGAGCCGTTTCATCTTCATCATCTTCCTCATCAAAATCATCACTTGAATCATCCTTGGTTGTGGACTTAAATGCTATGGTCTTCTTCTTTTTGTCATTGTCCACAACCTATTGTTTTAGTGACAGCTCATATGTCATGAGAAATCCTAGAAGCTGCTCAAGAGATAGAGTGTTGACATCCTTAGCTTCTTCAATTGCTATCACCTTTGGATCCCATGATGAAGGAAATGACCTAAAATTTTATTCACTAATTCAACATTAGAAATAACTTTACCTAAGCTTCTCATGCCATTCACAATGTTAGTAATCTAGTGTACATTTCACTAATAATTCAGATAGTTCTATTCTGAACATTTCATATGTATTAATAAGCATGTTAACTTTAGTAGTTTTCACTTGATAAGCACCTTCATGAAAAACTTCAAGTGTGTCTCATATTTTCTTGGTGGAGAGATAATTTGAAATTCTATTAATTCACTTGGGTCTAATGCACAAATCATAAGCTCATAGCCTTGGCATTGAGCTCAACTTGCTTAATGTCATTCTCATCCCAATCAACTTCCAATTTGGAGTGGAAATGTTATTAATTAAGATAGTAGGCTGATGAGGACTTTTAACAATAGTCCTCCAAATATTATAATCATGGCTTGAATGTAAATGTGCATACAAGTTTTCCAATATGTATAATTTGTGCCATTGAACAGTGGGGGACGGTTTGAGGCTTGACCTTCAACAATTCCAACACCTATTTGGGCTACCATTAGATCTTTGACTCAAGATCGTTAGACCTACACGCTGAGTATCAAGGCTCTGATACCACTTGTTGCTCAGCATAGCAATCCAAGAGGGGGGTGAATTGGGTTTCTTTAAAAAACTAAACCAAATATGTGCTATACTTTAAAGTGTTTGTGAAGCAATGCAATGAATATAAGCAGCAAATACAAGAGAGCAAAGAACACACACAAACATAAAGGTTTATAGTGGTTCGGTGCACACCAAGTATCTACATCCACTCCCAAGCTATCCCTTAGGAACTTCACTATAATCAACCTAAATTACAGCCAACTTATTTTCAAGGGCTCACAAATCAAACCCAAAGTTGGTTTTCTCACTTAGGCTCACCAACAACCTTTATTCAAGCCAACCTAAGCTTGGATTCCAATTCATGGCTTGGAAGGGCCTAATACCTAGCTTCAAACTTCCTTGAAACTAGTCATAAAAATAAATTCAGAAGCATAAGAACAAAGTACAAGAAAAACTCTCTATAGAGTAGAAAGTAGAAGCTTTGAGGCTCTTGATGATTTCTTGACTTGTCTTCTCTTTGGAATCACTTCAAAGATCACTTTTGGAATGTTGATTTGAAGGCTTGGAAGCTTTTTCAGTGGGAATCTTCTCTTTTGCTCTCCTTTTGACTTTGGAAGTGAAGTTCTCAAGGTATGTCTTGTCTCTTATAAGTTAGTTCTTCTTGAATTGGTTTGGAGACTTAAATACTTCAAAAACATCCAAAAAATAGTTTATGACCATTGGTGGAGCAAAACTAGCCATTTGGCGCTTGTAGGATTCAAATCTAACTCTCAAAATTATAGCCATTATTGTTGTCAGAACCCGTGAGTCGACACTTGAGTTGTTCATGAGTCAACACTTGAATCTTCATGAGTCGACACTTGGATCTGCATGAGTCAACTCAAGGTATAAATCTTGAAAGAACTGAATTCTATTCCATTTTTGTTCTCAGGCTATGAGTCGACCTCTGAGTCGATACTTGACTTTTATGAGTCGACACTTGATTCTTCTAAGTCAACACTTTGACAAAAAATATCTCAAAATGGCATAGTTCTGTATCATTATTTTTTTCAAGCCATGAGTTAACACTTGGTTCTCATAAGTCGACACTTGACTTCTTCATGTGTCGACACTTGACTTCTATGAGTCGACTCAAGGCATGCCAAAGAGATTTCTGCAAGCCAGTTCTTCTGAAGTATCGACACCCTCATGTATCATGAGTCGACACTTGATATGTGCCACTAAAAACTCTGTGCCAAGCTTCAAAATTCAAAGTGTTCTTCAACAAAACTTCAATATCTTCTTCATAAGCCCAGATTGACCTATTTTAAGGATTTTCAAGGTGAGAAGACTTCTTATACTCTGAAAGTCACTTAGCTTCAAAATTAGTGAGTTTGGTATCTTTGTATGGAAAATTTGATGTACCTGTATCTTGAAACTCACAACTACAATTGAAACATTAGTATAAAACATATACTCAATATTTTGTTAGTCATCAAATCAAGGGCTAAAGCCAATACATAATACTATGACATTCTGCATCCCAATTATGATATCCAATGGCCAACTTATGACATCCCATCACCAAAATACTTCATGAACCAACATTTTTACCTACTTATGATATCCCATGGCCACTTATGATGCTTCGTGTCTAACTTATGACATCCCCACCCCAACTACTATAGAAATCAACCATTTTCACAATATTATGACATCTACACCCCGCTTATGATATCTCATAGCCGACTTATGATATCCCATCCCCAAAATACTCTCCAATCAATCTTTTTCATCTATGATACCTCGTGGCCAACTTATGATATCCTATGTTTAGCTTATGACATCCTCTACCCTAACTACTCTAGGAACCAACCTTTTTCATAATGTTATGACATCATGGACCCGATTATGACATCCGTGGTCGACTTATAATATCCCATCCCTAAAATACTTCATAAATTGACCTTTCTTACCTACTTTATGACACCACATAGCCAACTTATAACATATCATGTCTATCTTATGACATCCTCCCCTGCCTTAATTATTCCATGAACCAATCTTTTTCACAATATTATGATATCCTATGCCTTGATTATGACACCCATGATCGACTTATGACATCACATCCCCAAATACTCCTTGAACCAATATTTTTACCTACTTATGCATCCTGTAACATCTCCTGCCCTAACAACTCTAGGAGTAAACCTTTATTACAATGTTATAACATCTTGTGGCATGATTATGACATCCTATGTCCTAGCTTATAACATCCTCCGCCCCAACTACTCTAGGAACTAACTTTTTCATAATACTATGACATCCTATGACCCGATTATGACATATCATGGCTGACTTATGACATCACCTTTCTAAATACTTTTCAAATATCTTTTTCACCTATTCATAATATCCCATGGCTGGCTTATGACACCCTGTGTCTACTATATAACATTTGCCATCCAAAATAATCCTTGAACCATACCTTCTCATACCCCATGACATCATACGGCCTGATTATGACATCTTGTGTCTACCTTATGACATCTCCTAACTAAACTACTCCAGGTGCTAGCCTTTTTCATCGCCTTATAACATCCTACAGCCTGAATATTATATCTTGTGTCCATCTTGTGATATCCCCCTACCGAAAATATTTCATGAACCAACCTTTTTCACAACCTTATTACATCTTGTGGCCCCATTATGATACATGTCTAGCTTATCGCATCTCCTACCCAAACTACTCCAGAAACTACTTTTTCACAGCATGACATCTCTTGGCCTGATTATGATACCTTCATGTTCGACTAAGTACGATCAACATCCCTAAATACTCCCTAACCAACTTTTTTTACCTACTCGTGACATATTCCTGTGCCATGATTATGGCATCCTATGGCCCAATATGACACTCTATAGTCCACTTATGACATCCTATCCCAGAATACTACTTGAACCAACCATTTTTACCTACTTATACATCCTATGCTTAACTTATGACATCCCGTCTCCACCTTATGACTTCCCCTACCAAAATACTAATCCGAACCAACTTATGAAATTCTGTTATCAATAATGACATCTTATTATCTATTTTAACTTTCATTAAGTTGTTTGTCAATAACAATTCATTTTTACATAGTCAACAGGGTGCTGCAAATGATCAATTTGACAACCCTACAAGTGATGGTTGTCTCAAGAATCCACCTTGTTCTACTATACTACATGCGGATAATTATAATGTTAAACCTCTTATTAAAATGGAGTTTGATCCAGTAATTGATGTGTATAATTTTACAATCGAATGAAAAAAAAAAAAGATTTTGGAATCACAACCGTGTATAGTAGATCAAACAACAAAAAGCAATTATACTTTAAACATTTAGCATGCTGGAGGCAAGGAAAGTCTTGAAAAAAGGATATTTCCATGAATCAAAGGGATATAGACAAAATTGATTGCAAGGCCTCAATAAAGGCCGAACTTAATTTGAAGACTGGTAAGTAAAGATTGGCTGAGGTTATTCTAGAACACAATCATGAGCTTTCCATATCAAGCATTGATCATCTACGGTTCCATAAGAGGATCAATACATCAGAAAAGAAAGAGGTTAGTAATATGCATGCCTTAAATATATCCCAACTAAAATTTACTCTATCATGGCAGAATAAAAGGGGATAGAAGGCAATTGGAGTTCATAGAGAGAATGCTTATAATTTCATCTTCGGGAATGTCAAAGTTAGCTTAAAAAAGGAGATGCATAGTCAACAGTAATCCACTTCATGCAAATGCAAGCTAAAAATATAATTTTTTCTACACATTGAACTTGAATAGGAATGGACAACTTAGGACTTTATTCTAGATCCATCCACGGTCAAGAATGGCATGATCTTACTTTGGTGATGTATTAACTTTTAACTCCACTTACCAAACAAACCATACAAATTGTTAGAAAATATGTCCTAAAGCCAATAATCTAAGTTATAGATGATTAAGCTTATTTAATTTTTAAAAAAATTATTAGTAAATAAAAATTACTTTTAACAATTCATCACTTTTTGTGCATCTTCCTTTTGAACTCTTTTATGATGAAGTCCTTGGAACTTCTTTTCAATAAAGAAAGATTTGTTATATAGTTCTTAAACCTATTCGTAACCAAATGATACATTATTACTTAGAATAACAATGTTTATCAAGTATATGTCATTGTGTACCATATGGATTGGTTATCCTCATAACCAAGAAGTGTAAAGATACCAGTATGATAAGCGGATGAGTGTAGGAGTATATTTCACTGAATATGACCAACTTTATAAGTACTCTACTATCAAGAGTATCTTGTAAAAGGGTATTGTGTTTAAGTATCCCTTCGACTTGAGATCATCCCAGTGACTTGCAAGCAACTCACATACTTTAGTACCAGACTATATGAATTTCTAATCTATTGACAAAAGGTTTCTAGGTAAAATCAAGTACTTGTAAAGTTAGTATGCGAGTCAAGAAAGGATTGACCATTCCAAGCTGTTAGAGAAAATATTTTACTATATTTAATTTAGCAAAATCTTGACCAGGATAATCCTTATAAAGAGTCATAGGATTTATTAGATTGAGATACCTTTGGATATAGTATCTAAGAGTTGGTCGTTAACTCTTAAGTTATCTTTAGCATTAGATCACAAAGATAAATTATATGATAACCATATGTCTAGGTTCTTAAATGTTGCTTTGCAATCATTTGACCCATCCATATATCGGGTACCAATACTAGATGGTCACATAGATTAGTTCAGAAATTTGTCCCTGTGCTATCGGCTTAGTATTCAAACCTATGGGGTCACATATAATAGAAGTTTCTGATTGACTATGATGGCTAATTAACGATTAAAATCGTTCAAATGTATAATTATCAATACGATTGATAATAACCTAATATAAATATTATAAAGAAATAAATAAATAATTATTAATTAATTATAGGAGGATTAGTTAGTAATTAAATTGCTAATAGCTTAATTTAATTGAATAAAGAGGTTTAGGTCAAATCTAATTGAATTTGATTCAAGCAAGTTTCACCAAATTAGATTATATAATGACCTAATCGCTAAAGAATTTTAATTTTGATTTGATCCTGACTTTGACTCAATTAATTTCTAATTTAAATAAGATTTAATTAAGCTATTAGAGACCTAATTAGATTAGGTTCAGATATCCTAATTAGGTCTAACCTAATTTGATTAGGTTACATTTAAATTAGATCAAATCAAATTATAAATTCCTACTAGTGCCAACCCTAAATTTCTCCATGCCTTTCTCAAATTATCGTAATTTCTCCATGCCAAAATCAGTTTTGTCACACCACCCTTTCTCTCTCAGGGATTAGATGAGGATAAAATTTGGTTTTAATCTAAATTAATTTCAAATTAGTTTTGATAGAGTTTCAATAGGATTGAAACTCTTAGCTCTAGCCTTATCCTAATCACTTTTTATCCTATTATCTCTATCCCCTCTCCACGCCACATTTTAACTGGATATGAGTGAAGGATTAGCATGGGATTTGTGATAGGTAATCACCAAGAAAAATAAAAGAGGGAGACAATTAGCATGTAATCACAATTGGGCATGGAGGGATTTATGTGCTAGGGTTTTCAAGGAAGTTAGAAGAAATATTGAGAGGGGTCTCTTCCTTTTATTTTCCTTCCACCTTTATTCCTCTAGATCTTTTCTCCCTCTTCTTCTCGAAGGGTCCAACAAGATCTAAAGGAGTCATATCAACCATCCGGTGGCCTTCGCGCAGAGCAGCACTCTAGGGAGGCTAATCTATATGAGGACTTTGTGTGAATGATTGTAAAGGCCAGACATCCTGTTCAGCTATGAGATAACCTGAAGAGCATTTTCCATGGTTCATCAGCAGTAAAAATCAATGATCCATGATCAGGTATGAGATTAGATCTCATAGTAAAAGTAAATTTGATCTACATCGCACATTAACGAGATCGATGCATACTTATTTAAATTTTTGCATTGCATATCATATCTAGATCCTAGATAAGATTTTTTAGATTTGATATAAATGCATGATTTTTGATTAAAAATAATTTTTAATCTAATTTACTTTCATTATAAATTAAAAAATTAAAATATATGCATGAAATCCTATCCCGATTTCCAATAGTGGTATCTGAGTTAGGTTGCATGACATGATTTGTTATGTAGTATCTTGCATATTTGATATGTTTAAATCTAAATAACTACTTCAGATTGGGTTAATCACTATGGTCATCCGATCATAGGAGAAAAGTAGAGTTTAAAGGCCCCTCTTACCATTCCATGGAATCTTCTATGGCATGTAGAAATTTCGTTATAATTTCATCCCATGAACAAGTGAGGTGAAAAGATTTTTGTTGAAATTGTTTCAATTTCTAGATCTATTTTTGATGATTTAATCTTGATTAATTTTCTATTTATGATCTAAAATTAAGTAATTATGATTTGATTTTATGTTTAGAACATAAGTCATAACTTAAATTTCAGCATTATGCCTATATCATATAATATAGATCTAAAATTGCTTAATTTATATGAGATGCATTTAAAATATTTAGATCTAGATTTAGTAAATTAAATTTAATTAATTTCTAGAATTAAAATTGAATGATCAAGTCTAGAATTATGAATAAAGATTTAATGTCAACTCATAAACTTTGGGCTATGGGTTAGCTTGAATTAGGTTAATTAATCGGATTAGACCTAAGATTAAGATTTTAATTAATATGAACTAATAGAGAAATTGATTTAACTTAACCAAAAGCTAATTAGGATTAATTCAAGATTCTCTAGATCAATTCAGTAGTGATAGATTGATCAAGTCCATATTATATTAAATGGATTGATTATAGCTCAGCAGTCGGACCGAGTCATTAGGCTAGTCTAATCGAATCTGATGAATCGATTGATGTCTAAGGTAGATTTGGCAGTTTGATCTTGGTTACTAATTAGGGTTATCTCTTACCTGGCTAACTTATCTAATGTCTAAAGAAAGAGGTAAATGGTAGAACTCCTATCGATCTCATTTACCTGGCCAATGCAGTTAATTAGATTTGATTAAATAGCTTATTGATTTGAGTAAACCCATACGAGTAAGGTTGATCAGCTTGACTGATATAGGTGTCCTTGGTTTAATTTATCTTCAACTCTCATCACAGACTTGGTCAAGTCAATGAAAGGATTGTTGACTAATTGGTCTCATATCTTCTTTTCTCTTCTTAAATTTAATAAATTATCTAAATTATTAAGTCCCTAAAATAATAAATTTGTGAAGATAATCGAGTCATAGTCTCCCATTAAGAGGGCAGTAATGGGTTCAATAGTTAAGATGATCATTGAAGAACCAAAGGCATAGTGCTCATATGGCTATTAGAATTATCATTCATATTATAATAATTTAGTTACAACTTTCTTAATGGTGTTAGGTGAGCGGTCAAGTCAGGCTTGGCGATTTGTTGGTTAGAAGCACTGAGTCTCGTTATGTTAACAGTTGAACCAAACTAAAACTTTCAATGGAAGTCCAAAGGCCTGCTAAAGAGGGCCTCAGGTGAAATAGATTACTAGAAATTGTTTAAAGAAAAAAATTGGTTAAGATCCTACCTTTAGATGCACATGGATGGCTAGCCAATGTCGGGCTTATGTTCAGTCTATTGGATTCTAGTACCCGCTAAGGAATTAGCATAATTTTTCAAATTAAAAGTAGAGGCTACCAATTTGTATGACATAGTGGGAGAATCTTTAGACTAAAGTCCAAGTCTTTAATATTAAATGATTCACATACTAATAGGTCTTGTTCTATTTTCTTTTCATTAAAATGGTAATACTTTGTCACCCAATCATTATTAGATAATGAAAAGCTAACGAGATCCAATTTTGATATTTGGTATCAAAAGCTAAAGATCATTATGGAACACGAGTGGATCTTGTAGCATAGATTCGATACCTGAGGAGCTTGCTTTGAATGCTCATGGTGCAATCCAAGATGCTTACCAGAAGTGGCTCAATGATTAAACCATGATTCGTTACATATGCGTGGTGCGGATACCAAAGGCACCAGAATAAGGCAGAGGCTTCTCAACCCTCTGTGGATCACTTAATTGACATTTGAGTCCCTGTAATAAAGCTTAGTCCAGCTGAGTTATTTTTTGTCCTGTAATTAGTCAGCTTATGTGAGCTAGTTCAGTTCAGTATTAGTCAGCTCATGTCGAGCTAATTTTAATTTTTTTGAGTCCTATCCAAGCATATTGAAGACTCAAGACCACTTCATACAACTGAAGACCAAGTCCAACCTAATTGAAGACATGGAGTTGAGCCCAAGTCCAACCCAGCTTGAAGACTTGAAGATCCCAGGAGGAGAAATTAAAACTAGCACAAACCTGAAGCCCTGAACTAGCCGGAAGAAAATTGGACCAGCCCAGGCCCAGGAAGGAATTAGGGCGCCATCTCTTATGGTGACCCTCCCCTTGGTCGGCCACTTATGGTCACCACCTTGGCCGACCAAGACAAGGAAAGGGAGAGCAATTTGTGTGGGATTTCTACCTTTGTTGCCTTGTATTCCTAGTTAGGGTTTGAAAGGGAGGAGTCCTTGTAAAGTCTAAAGTACCCTTACTTGGAGCCCAAGGTTAAGGGTCTATTTAAGGGACCCTAGCTCTTGTATGAAACTAGATTTTTGATATGAAATAAACTTTGAGTTCTTATATTGTTTTGTGTGATTACCCTGCTGTGTGCATAAGGGATTTGAGAGTTCTTCTTCCCGGTATTTGCAACCATCTTCCTGTCGCCAACCATCCTTTCAGCTCCCTCCAAAACTTCTTTCCTTTGCTGTTTTTCTTTATTTATTGATCTCCTTTAAATTTTCTAACCCCTGACAGGTCGTTTGCAGGTCCTCGAGTTCCTACGAATCCACGACTCCAGCCAAGCCTCAATCGGACCAACGAGCAGAAAGCCGGGTATCCGCGGGTCTTTGGCTCGATTTTCCAGGCCGCATCCATCGAGGAACGAGAGATCCCTTTGCTGCAATCTTCACCGGGTGCTTCAGACGTTGTCAAGTACACCCCTCTACCTCCAGTCTTTGTATTGTAGGAGAACATGCCCTAACCGAGACTTCTAAGCCCTGGCGATCCTTCTTTAGTACTTTTCTAGGTTCTAATCTGTATGCTTGGCTTCAAAATTCATACAAATTCTCTACATTAATTTTGATCTGAAGTTTGGGAATTAATCACCTAACCCCACATATAAAATATATAAAAGAATTGCATACATATTAGTCCCGCATCATTTGGTATCAGAGCTTAGATTAGGACTTATTTTCTGTAATTTTTCAGTCCATATATGCTTGTTATTAAATTATTTCTCCTTAAAAAAACTCTAAAAATTCTGAAATTTGTTTTTCTGGATTCATCATAATTCACAGTAATTATCAGGATTTTTGCAGATTTTATTTCGACCTGTGAATCTCTACAAGCCAAAATACAGATTATAAATTTTTGGCTCTGTTTTTTTTCAGCAAGACAAGTTTGGAAATTTTAGGGTTTTGTTTAGCATCTTTTGCCTATCTTTTAATTTTAGTATATTTTTTGCATATTAGCCCATAATTGCAAGTTTTCTTCTATTTAAGAAAATACCAAAATAAAAAAAATACATATTCTCTAAAAATACCAAAAAAATATCTAAACCCTAATTTGCATCCTCATCTGCCTGCCATCATTGCATAATCTACCTTTAAGGGCACTCTTGCTATATCAGATAAGGGAAGGAGTTGATAACCTCTCCTTAGCCCAAAACCACATCCCTTGCATTCGGTCCCAAGCCTTAACCTAAAATTAATAGACTAATTTGCCCTAGTGGGCTAGGGACACCAACTGGTCGGGTCCGGGCTAGTGTTAGATCACTGTGTCAAGTTAACCTGTGTGTGCCTTGTGCTCAGTGTCTAGAACGGTGGTTCGCCTACCTGGCCAATCTTTGATTGGTGTCTAGCTTGGCATCAGGGACCTAACACTCTCCTTACACCTGCCTGGCTGAGTACCGGGTTACTATAGGCTAGTTTGCCACCCTGATTGAGATCTAGTTTGGACTCTAGGTCTAGTCAGCAGTAGTCGGTCTGATCGAGTCTTGCATGAGCACTTGAAAAGGGGTTTCATATCCCACCTCCTTCATAATGGCTGAATCCATGGACCATTTTGATACCAAATTTGAAGCCCTTGGAGAAAGGTTAGTCCTAACCCTCAATCTTAGGTTTGAGCAGCAAATGCCTAATTGACCAGAAGCTTGAACAAATAGATGCCCGACTAGGAACCCTAGAGGAGATGCATAGGACCCAGTCTGAGCCTGATCCTGAGTCCCCTCAGCCTAGGAGAACCCCTCGCCATGACCCTTATTATGATCCTGACCCTAGGAGGATCCCAAACCCTGAACCATACTGTGAGGTTGAACCTAGGAGAAGCCCCTCATCCTGACCCATACTATAAATCCTGGACCTAGGAGGACCCCAAACCCTGATCCATACCAAGAGGTTGAACCTAGGATAGCCCCTCAGCTGACCCATACTATAATCCTGAGCCTAGAAGGACCCCAAACCCTGATCCATATCTTGAGGTTGAACCTAGGAGAGGCCATCATCCTGACCCAATTCCTGAGGTTCGTCCTAGAAGGCCCAATCATGATTTTGTAGACCAGGAGGACAATCCTATAGACATGTTAAGCTTGATGCCCCAACTTTTGATGGTTGTCTAGATCCTAAGGTCTACATAGATTGGGAGGGAGAGATGGATCAATATTTGAGTGGTATGATATGATAGAGGAGCGTAAGTTTAGATTTGCTAAGCTTAAGTTGGTTCGGGAAGCCAGGTTACATTGGGCTAGTGTTGAGAGAACCCTTAGTCTAGGAGGGCGTGATCCTATAACCACCTGGTGGGCCATGAAGGGTAAGCTTAGGACAGATACGTTCCAGCATCATATCGTAGTGGGTTACTAGATCAATGGCAACGATTTAATCAGGGTAACAGGAGTAGAGATTAGTACATCACAAAATTTGATGAGTATTCCATGCGATGTGATTTGAGGGAGTCTGAGGATGTTGTCTTATCTAGGTTTAGGCTGGACTGAGAGATGACATTAAGAAAGAGCTCTATATGAGAGAGGTTAGGGACCTGGACCATGCTTACCATATTGCTAGGGATCATGAGCTTTCATAGAGGGCCCGTTTATCGTAGGCCTGAGCCCACTAGATACCCTAGTCAGTATCAGGAGCTAGCCAGCCCCATCAGAGCAAACTCATGCCAAGCCAACCTAGCCCTAGTCGACCCAGTCCTAGTCAGCCAGGCCTGAATCGACCTAGTCCTAATCAGCCAACCGAGTCGACCCTAGCCTAGTAATCCTTTGACCCGAAAAGGATGATTGAGGGAAAATCGGTAGAGGTCAATAAGAGTTACACTCCCCAGAAGACCTGTTTAGATGTAATAAGCCAGGCACTTTATGAGCCAATGTCCAGTTAGTGCCTACATCTAGGTGAACTGCAAGAAGAAGAGCCTGAATCCATAGTCGAACTGAGGGAAGAAGTTTATGAGGCTGATGATCAGATAATAGAGGAGTACGAAGGAGGAAGAGGAACCTGAGTCTGAGAACCAATTGGGAGTGGTTAGGTGCATCTTAGCCCCAAACCCCAGTTAAGGAAGATTGGTGTAGGGACTAACATCCTACATGACTTTTGTCAAGGTAGGGGGTAAGGTTCTTAAGATCATCATAGATAGTGGGAGTTGTGTCAATGCCGTCTCTGCCAAGACAGTTAAATCTTTAGGATTGACCATAATTCCCCATCCTAGCCCGTACAAAGTTTCTTGGGTAGATTCCACCTCCATCCAGGTTCAAGTTAGGTGCCAAATCTTAATTAGATTGCAGACCTATGAGGAAAAGATTTGGTGTGATGTCATCCCCATGGAAGTAAGTAGTATTATTTATGTCGACCTTGGCTTTTTGATCATGATGCAATCCTATATGGTCGGACCAACGTTTGTGCATTCAACTACCATGGGAATAAGTTTGTTATCAATCCAGCTCTCCCTAAGGACCCAGTTAAGAGGGGTTCTAGTAGCCTTAAGGACAAGAAACCTGGAGTTAACCTGATTAAGGCTAGGGAGTTAGAAAAGGAGATTGCTGAGGATAACCATGTTTGGATCTTGACCTCCAAGAAAATATTAGAGCAGACCCAAAAGGAACACCCTAAAGAAATTGTTGAAGCTCTGAAAGAATTTAAGGATGTCTTCCCTGAGGATTTACCTGATCAACTACCACCCCTTAGAGACATCTAGCATACAATAGACTTAGTTCCAGGAGCCACTTTACCAAACCTTCCTCACTATAGGCTGAATCCCAGTGAACATCAAGAATTACAGAAACAAGTAGGAGAATTACTTAGGAAGGGTTTCATTAGGAAGAGCCTGAGTCCATGTGCAGTCCCTGCTCTACTGACCCCTAAGAAGGATGGTACCTGGAGGATGTATGTAGATAGTAGAGCTATCAATAAAATAACTGTGAAATATAGGTTTCCCATCTCCCGATTGGATGATATGTTAGACATGATGGCCGAAGCCAGAGTTTTCTCCAAGATAGACCTTAAGAGCGGCTATCATCAAGTTAGGATTAGACCTAGGGATGAGTGGAAAACTGCTTTCAAAACTAAGGATGGCCTGTTTGAGTGGGTTGTAATGCCTTTCGGACTTTCCAATGCACCAAGTACTTTTATGAGGATTATGACCCAGGTCCTGAAAGAGTTTACAGGAAAATTGTTGTGGTCTACTTTGATGATATTCTGATTTATAGCAAGACCAAGAAGAACCACCTTAGTCATCTAAGACTAGTATGCCGGACCCTTAGGAAGAATAGCCTCTATGCCAACCTTAAGAAGTGTGATTTATGACACATAGGGTTATCTTCCTAGGTTTTGTTGTCACCCCTGAGGGAGTTTCTACAGATCCTAAAAAGGTTAGGGCAATTGTTGAGTGGCCTACACCCTCTAGTATCCACGATGTGCGTAGTTTCCATAGCCTAGCAACCTTTTACAGGAGATTTATTAGGGGTTTTAGTACAGTCGTCGCACCTATCACTGATTGCATTAGGAAGGGTACATTTGAGTGGACCAAAGCAGCTGATAAGGCCTTCCTAGAGCTTAAGGATAAGATGACACATGCACCCATCCTTAGATTACCTGACTTTACTAAGGTGTTTGAGGTCGCTTGCGATGCCTCGGGAGTAGGAATAGGTGGGGTACTAAGTCAAGATAATCACCCTGTAGCCTTCTTCAGTGAGAAACTGAATGAGGCTAAACTTAAGTACTCTACCTATGACAAGGAATTTTATGCGGTAGTCCAGGCCCTTAGATATTGGAGACATTACTTACTACCGCAGGAGTTTGTCTTATTTTCTGACCATGAGGCACTCCGATTCCTGAACTCCCAAAAGAAACTAAACCCACGGCACGGTAAATGGATTGAGTACATTCAGGCTTACACTTTTGTCCTGAAGCACCGTGCCGGCACTGAAAATAAGGTAGCAGATGCCCTGAGCCGTAGGTCTCTACTGTTAGGATCAGTTAGCACCCAAGTCATAGGGTTGATAGGTTAAAGGATGAATATGAAACTTGCCCAGACTTTGGAGACATTTAATTTAATTATTTAAATATATTACAAGATATATTATTTATAGTATAATATATTATTTTAAAATTTAATATATTTTATATTTTATAATATAAATATATAATTTTACATTTAATAATATATATATAATTTAATATAATATATATATATAAGTAATAAAATAATATATCTTCTATAAATATATTTTATAAATATAATATAAAATTGATTTAGGGGTATTTTGAAATTATAATTTTATATTATGCAACATTACTTGCATGTACCAAATATGATAATCCACATTACCTGCAATCTATTTTCTGGTAATCCACATTACATTTCAAAATTGCCTGATAATTGATCAAACACAACCTAAGATTAGTTTATGGATTGAGAGAGAGAGGGAGCAGTGGCGGAACAACGAGGGTTGGTTTTTTATCTAAGAAAAAGAAGGGGTGGTATTGTTAGTTGTAAAGTATATATGCACTTGGCACTTGGCACTTGGCACTTGGATACTCGTACTTGGCACTGGTATTGTTAGTTGTAAAGTATGGAAAAGTATATATATATACATATATATATATATATATATATATAATATATACTACATATATATATATTATATACATATATATATATATACATAATATATATATATACATATATATATATATATATATAATATATATATAATATATATATATATATATATAAATGCATGGGCGCGTGGGATCGCGCACCCGTTGCATACGTAGGGGGGAGGGGGGGAGGGAGGGGTTTGTTTTGTTTTAAATGGAAACATTAACATGTATTGCCTATTAAAATAGCCTAAAATTCATATTATTTTAGTTGCCAACAGTTATGTTCATACCAAAGGTTATGTATCATACCAAAGGTTGTGTCCATTGGCAACAAACATAATTGTTACATGAATAGTGTATGTTTAGCAATTATTTGGCAGATATTTGGTGGCTATTTTTTAGTCTATAAATAAGCCCATTCTGTGCAAATCAGAGAACACAACATTATAACCCTCTTCTTTTCTATTAATTTTCTGTACATCTGTATGTTGTTATACCATAGAATTTCAATACACAAGATTGTAATTTCTGTTATTTGCTCACAGGTTTGATATCGTTGATGTAAAACAATATTAAACAATAGGCTTCATCGTATCCTAGAGGCTTTTTATTGTAACCTTTTGCATACCCATTTCTCTTTGATAAGGGCAATTAAACCCTTAAAAACAGTGGCACTGCGATACGCCTTGAGGAGAAACCCAGTCCCTTAGAAAAAGCCTTAGAAGCTCTGGCTAAATCCCATGTTGACCTTGATGCTATAATTAAGAGCACCAATGCTATCTTGAATAGATTTATATAGACCACATGCCAACATATAACTCCCAACACCAAGGTTAGTGCCCATTTGGATATGCAATGGAACCATTAGTCATAGCTACGAATGAAGAAGAGCAGCCTAGTTAACTCGAGAGTGATCCTAAGGAACAATACCTAGCTGAAAACTTTAGTATCCCTGTAACTATCTCTCAACAATCGATTATAACTCTCGGGAATGAATTAGTCATAGAGCATCCCTATACAACCAAAAGATCAATCTAGATAATTTGACTGAGATAGAAACTTATGAAGAGAAATCAGAAAGGAGGGATGAACCATGCATGTCCATCATCACCCAACTTACATATGGTCCCAATCCCCAGGATCCTAGAATCGTCCATTACTTTTAATGAAAAAGGAGAACAAATAAGTGCAATGATGGAATTAATTAAGACTTCCCAAGAATCACAAATATAAAATGCAATAGAAGAAGTCATGCATAAATTCTTTTCCATGATTCGTTAAATCCTAGTCTGGCTCACTTTGAGATGGATAATCTTGATGTAGAGGGATGTACCCTAAAAATGAATGACCTAATAGAAACACCCTGCCCCAACACCATCCTACTTTGGAGCAAGAAATATGAGCCATCATCTAGACCCCCAATAGCTCCCTTGTTAGAATCACCACCTGATCCAGAATTGACGCCACTTCTTGTCGCATCCATTGATACCTTACAAGTAACACGTAATCAAGAAGCCCAAATTGTAGGTGTTCTAAAAGCATATAAAGAAGTTGTTGGATGAGACATTGCGCATATGGGGGATAACGAATTTAAAACTTTTATATCTGATTTCTCTATATTTGGTACTAGTTTTGAGAATTGCTTCCAAAATTCATCTATAGTATAAAAATAATATGTGGAGATAGAGTTAATAATGATTTGAAAAAAAGTACCAAGTTATAGATCAAAAAGAGCTTATACCAAGATCTAAATTACTAGCTGAACTTCTCATGACTCTGGTAGAACATTGACCTATGAAGGAAGAGACATCAAATAAAGGATCCTAAAGTACTCCCTTGGCACATCAATTACATAGATCTAGGTCTCCTAGAACCCCAACTGGTATTGAAGTCATATCTAAATCTAATTATAAAGGAAGAATTGTAGCTATCAGAAAAATAAGTCAACTAATGGTCCCAAGCAGGAAATACTCTACAGCTGAACCCAGATCACATAGCGAATTATAAATCATGTCAAGATTCGGATAGGAATATGATGAGAACTCCAGAGGTCTAGCTGAAAATGTTAAACTTAGCACTTGTTGGGAGACAACCCAATCTTTTATTGATTTTGCTTTAGTGATTTTTATTTTTGTAGAAATAATGGACCACTCTTTATAGATGCACTTGGCAATTCATGATGTATAACTAGTCCAGGTGGTGCCTCTCCTTGTCTTACTTTTATGTTCCAATTTTTTCTTACTCCATTGAGGACAATAAAAATTAAGTTGGGGGGTGATGTGGCACATCCGATAATATGGAGCCCCTGCTAGCGGCCCCACTGGCAAAGAGCTCGCCACCCGGGCACGATGGCCAAACAAAGAGCCAAGGCGAGCCTCCTATCGAGGTCAGCTCCCAGCCGGAGTCGTGCTCATGAGACGAGCCGTCCGTCTAAGGTTAGCTCTCGGTCGGGATCGTGCTCATGTTGCCAAGGCGAGCCCTCCTGTCGAGGTCAGCTCCCAACCGGGGTCGTGCTCATGAGGTGAGCCCTTCATCTGAGGTCAGCTCTCGATCGGTGTCACACTCATGCTGCCAAGGCGAGCCCTCTTGCCGAGTTCAGCTCCTAGCCAGGGTCGTGCTCATAAGGTGAGCCCTCCATCTGAGATCAGCTCCTGGCCAGGATCACGCTCATGCTGCCAAGGCGAGCCCTCCTATCGATGTCAGCTCCTAGCCGGGATCGTGCTCATAAGAAGAGCCCTTCGTCTGAGGTCAGCTCTTGGCTAGGGTCATGCTCATGCTGCCAAGGCGAGCTTTCCTGTCGAGGTAGGGCTCCACCCTACTCTATCGAGGTCAAGTTTCCGCTAGTGGCAAGAAGGATCAATAGGAATCAAACCACAACAAGGAGATTCTAGATCGCCTGCAACCTCTAAGGGGCGGCGCATGCCCTGCCATGAACCTAGACTTTGCAACACGCCACCCTCGTGCTCTGGGCGGCCCGCACTCCTCGCCGTGCTCATAGTTCGGAGGTGGCGACTGGGCAACCCACCATCTACCGCTTGACTCATAGTTCGGCACCTTCAAGCCGGGTCACCCCAAAAGGCCCGCACTCCTCGCCGTGCTCACAGTCCAGAGGTGGCAACAGGGTAACTCACCATCTACCGCTTGACTCACAGTTCGGCACCTTCAAGCCAGGTCACCCTAGAAGGCCCGCACTCCTCACTGTGCTCACAATCCGGAGGTGGGGGCAGGGCAACCCGCCATCTACCACTTGACTCACAATTCGACACTCTTAAGCTGGGCCCCCCAAGCAGCCCGCACTCCTCGTCGTGCTCACAGTCCAGAGGTGACAGCAAGGCAACCCGCCATCTACTGCTTGACTCACAGTTTTGCCACCTTGAAGTTGGGTCACCCCAAAAAGCCTGCACTCTTTGCCGTGCTTACATTCCAGAGGCAGCGGCAGGGCAACCTGCCATCTACCACTTGACTCATAGTTTAGCACCTTCAAGCCGGGCCCTCCAAGCAGGCCCGCACTCCTCACCATGCTCATAGTCTGGAGGTGGCAGCAGGGCAACCCGCCATCTACCGCTTGACTTACAGTTTAGCACTTTCAAGCCGGGTCATCCCAAAAGGCATGCACTCTTCATCATACTCACAGTCCAGAGGTGATGGCAGGGCAACCCGCCATCTACCGCTTGACTCATAGTTTGGCACCCTCAAGTTAGGCCCCCCAAGAAGGCCCGCACTCCTCGTCGTGCTCACAGTCCAAAGGTGGCGGCAATGCAACCTGCCATCTACCACTTGACTCAAATTCAGCACCTTCAAGCCGGGCCCCCCAAGTAGGCCACCACTCCTTGCCGTGCTCACAATCCAGAGATGGCGGCAGGGCAACCTACCATCTATCGCTTGACTCACAATTCGGCACCCTCAAGCCGAGCCCCCCAAGCAGGCCCGCACTGCTCACTATGCTCACAGTCCGGAGGTGGCGACATGGCAACCCGCTATCTATCACTTGACTCATAGTTCAGCACCTTCAAGCCGTGCCCCCCAAGCAGGCCGCACTCCTCATCATGCTCACAGTCCGGAGGTGGTGACAGGGCAACCCGCCATCTACCCTTGACTCACAATTTAGCACCTTCAAGTCGGGTCATCCTAGAAGGCCCGCGCTCTTTACCGTGCTCACAGTCTAGAGGTGGCGGCGGGGCAACCCGCCATCTACCGCTTGACTCATAGTTCAGCTCCTTCAAGCCGAGCCCCCCAAGAAGGCCCGCACTCTTTGTCGTGCTCACAGTTCAGAGGTGGCGGCAGGACAACTCGACATCTACCGCTTGACTCATAGTTGGCACCTTCAAGCCGGGCCCCCAAGCAGGCCCGCACTCCTCACTGTGCTCATAGTCTAGAGGTGGTGGCAGGGCAGCCCGCCATCTACCGCTTGACTCACAGTTCAAGCCGGGTCACCCTAGAAGGCCCACACTCCACCATGCTCATAGTCACGTAGGTGGCAGCAGGGCAACCCACCATCTACCGCTTGACTCATAGTTCGGCACCTTCAAGCCGGGCCCCCTAGCAGGCCCGCTTCCCTCGCTGGGCCCTCCAGAAGGCCCGCACTCTCCGCCTTGCTCGTAGCCCAGGGATGTCGGTAGGAAACTTCTGGAGCCCCACCATCTATCGCTTGGCTCGCAGCTTGGCAAACCAAGAAGTCCCAGCAGCATTTTGCACTCAACACCGCACGGCCCTAAGGCCGGTGGGGTAAGAGTGGATGCCTGCGGAGTCCTCCATCCTGACCTTTGGACTCTAGCATTATCCCACAACAGCCGAAGGCCTAGACCAGGCTTAGGCAACCATGGAAGTCTGCCTCTCTGCCACGGAGACTTAAGAAGCAGAGGAAGGGAAGAAGTAAAAACAAATCCGTCGGCTGGGTTATGGAGTTGAGTCCTTCATAATTCTTGAGAGGCTTCCCTTGCAGCAATTCAAAAAAAAAGTGAAAGAGATGCATGTTGATTAAAAGAAATGAAGAGCTTTCATTGATCAAAAATTTTGTACATTATGGCCACCCCCGACAAGCCAGAAAGTCTTTCAACAACTCAATTACAAAGTGAAAGGAAACAGGCTCAGGCCTCCCTCGCCGCTCCTTGCCTGACCAATGGGTAGGTCCTCTCAGTGCGGCCACAACACTGACCGAAGGGGCATTCTAAGCATCTTCAGCTCTGGACTCTACCTCCGGTCCAGTGCGTCCCTAGCCATCGAGGTTATCCTACTCCAGAGTGCACCTCCCTCGAGTGTTGGGGGTATGGACGGCACAGGAGGGGGACGTTCCAGTCCCTTCTACCAAGGAAGCAGGCACCCATCGTCGCCACGACCGTCGTGGTCACATCCATGGCGACCACGACCTCCATCGTCGAGGCAGCCTTTTCACTGCCGCCGTCCTCTGGGGGCTCTCCCCTTTCTCCTCTTTCCTCCAGGGGGTAGCATCGAGCTCGACAAATTCCTTCTCCAAAACCAAACATCCCCACCGGGATGCCAGCCGGCCTCTCCTGAAGGGTCATTATCTAGCCTGTAACGCCGGTCGATGCTTCCTAAAGGGTCATTATCTGGCTCTCAGGCTCTCGAGACCGGGCAGCCTGAGCTCGAAACTTGTCCCACTCCATGTCCGGGCGGTGGCTCCGCCTCATCAACACTAGGCGAGAAGGAAGCAGGAGGAAGGAAGAAGAAGGGAGGACCTCGGTGTCTCCCAGGGAATTGCAAGGCGCAAGCAACGAGTGGAAATTTGATCCCTTGCACCCAAGAAGTCTCTTATAAAGGCGGGGGATGGGACCTTTCCGAGAGGAGCCTGTCCCCCCCCCCCCCCCCACATCACATCGTCTCCCGAGGCATGCCACGTGTCGGCATTCTGCGACATCGATGCTTCAGTTCAAGCACAGCAATTAATGGCCCCTTTAGAGGGCTATGCCGTGGCATCGTTCCATTGGCATGGAAGCATGGATTCCAAGGCACTGACGCCCGCGGTATTGATGGTGTAGGGGTCACGCCCCTCCATGTCAGCATGGTTGTTACTCCCTTCACCCTGAGCATTGCTTCATCCTCCAGGCCGGGAGTGGGGGGTATTTGATGTAGCACATCCGCTGACGTGGAGCCTCTACTGGCAGCCCCGTTGACAAAGAAAATGCCAAACCGGGCACGATGGCCAAACGAAGAGCCAAGACGAGCCCTCCTGCCGAGGTCAACTCCCAGCCAGGGTTGTGCTCATGAGACAAGCCCTCTGTTTGAGGTCAGCTCCCGAATGGGGTCGTGCTCATGCTGCCAAGGCGAGCCCTCCTGCCGAGGTCAGCTCCCAGCCGGGGTCGTGCTCATGAGGTGAGCCCTCCGTCTGAGGTCAGCTCCCGGTCGGGGTCGCGCTCATGCTACCAAGGTGAGCCCTCCTATCGAGGTCAGCTCCCAGCTAGGGTTGTGCTCATAAGGCGAGCCTTCCATTTGAGGTCAGCTCCCGATCGGGGTCGTGCTCATGCTACCAAGGTGGGCCCTCCTACCGAGGTCAGCTCCCAACCGGGGTTGTGCTCATAAGGCGAGCCCTCCATCTGAGGTCAGCTCCCGGCCAGGGTCATGCTCATGCTGCCAAGGTGAGCCCCCTGCCGAGGTCAGCTCCCAGCTAGGATCATGCTCATAAGGCAAGCCCTCCGTCTGAGATTAGCTCCCGGCTGGTATCGTACTCATGCTACAAGGTGAGCCTTCCTACCGAGGTAGGGCTTCACCTTATCCTACCGAAGTCAAGTTCCCGCCAGTGGCAAGAAGGATCAACAAGAATTCAAATCACAAAAAAAAAGTTCTCGATCGCCTGCAATCTCTAAGGGGCAGCGAAACGCCAGCCATAAACCCAGACTCTGCAACGTGCCCCTCGTGCTCTAGGCAGCCTACGCTCCACCAGGTCCTACACCCTGTTACGTGTCGCCACGTTGAACCATGCAACCGGAGGCTTCACCCCGCGACATGGAGTCTGAACCTCCCTAAAAGGGGTATTCCATTAAAGCCCTAGGATCCTGAACACTCTAGCGGTCCCTCCAAAAATGGAAGCACCCACCGTGGCACGGGGTTCAGCGACATGGCGCCCCGCTCCCCCACAGGAAACTGCACCACCAGAAGGGACAAAATCTGTGCCACGCCGGTCTATATCCCCAAAGAAAGGATCTCCTCCTAAGGATTGGTCCAACAAGAAGGAAGCCACAGGCAACAGCAAGCCCCTCTCAGAGAGGGCACATGGAAAGGGACACCCGGACGAAGTCCCAGACCTGCTATAGGCCATCCCCTATACATAAGATCAGGAAAAAGGAGGGGGGAGAGTCCCCTCCCAGGAGAGAGGGCACACACACAAAAAAGAAGGGAGAAGGAGAAAACAAACAGGTGAGAAGGAGATGGAGAGCGCGAGTGAGCAAGGGATCCCAGCAGACCCTTCCAAGCTCTCCGCTCCCATCTCTGCTTGTTCTTTCCACCTCGTTCTACCTTTCACCCCCTATGCGGAGAGCCCCCAAGCTCTCTGCCACAGGGGTTCTGTTCCCCTTGAGCGTCCTGTCTGGCTTGATCGTCGGAGTGTCCCCAGTGAATCTCCAGCCCGGATCTTCTCTTTTTTGCAGGGCAGCCAGACCAAGGAGCTGCCAGAAAAGGAGGGACGAGCACCTCCATGGGAACCTGATGCATCTGCGACATGACGCAACTACAAGCCACGGCGATCTTGGTGGCAACAGTGGGTAAGAGAAAATCTTTTAAAAAATTTTGATAATTTGAAAAAATCTGATAATTATTTGAAAATTTTGAAAAAAATTGAAAAAATCATGGAAAGAATTTTGATAAATCATGTACCATGAAAGAAATTCTTGAGTAAAATAGAATAGAAAAATGATAACAGAGTTAGAAAGTTTTATATTAATTATTGTAGCAAGTCGAGGAGTAAACTAGCTAGTAGACGACTACCAACTAAGGTGCAAATGACTACCAACTATCGATCCACCTGACAATCGACTAAGTGAAAGACAATTAAGCTGACCATTATATCGATTATCTATAATACCCTATATTGAGAAACTACAAATAGCCGGGCTTGACTGATATCCCTTCATATGCATTCATCGAGTACTTACTCGAGCCCAACTAACTTTCAAAGTAAACTTAGTCGAGCATGTAGGGTATAAGATCGGAGCACCCTCTCCCTTGGTAGGGGCCTTCCTCTCGGCAACAGACAAGTCATCCTGATACTCGGAGTCCATAATATCCGAGTAAGTGATGAAGACTAATCGATCACAAACTATCCCAGTAGAGATCGAAAGGGGCAAGATCATGGTGGACAAGATCGTGGAGAGCAGGATCCCAATAAAATCAGTCATCCTAATAGAAAGATGCTAATAGAAAAGATTTTAGCAGACAAGATCCCAACATTTTACTAAAAATCTGTGATACATATTAAAGAAGGCTACCTTTCAAATGGCAATCAATTACTCTATGTAACTTATAAATTGATAAGAGAGGACCTCCAGCAAAGGTAACACACTTCTACCCACTCTCATGGTCATTCAGTTTCTCATTATGCTCCCAGCTCTGATTGTTGTAACACATCTCATCCTTTTACTGACTTGAGTATTAGAGGGTCTCTTGTCGGTTACCACTAATCAAGAAATTATTTTTATAGGTTCCCGTCTACAGAACATCTAGAAGCAGCATCTAGTTCTACCGAATATGGCCAGGAAAACCTCAGGCACTATTAGAGCCCAGTGGAGGGTGATTTATTGGCAACAAAATTGACTCTTCTCAAAGGTATTGTTCCTAATTATGCTTGGAGAAAATTATATAGGGCATTAGTCATTTTTATTATTTACAAATAGAACTCTCAGAGAACAGCTTGTTTGGAAATATTTAAGAACTAGCAAATCTTTTCGGATTGAAAAATCTGGATCTATATATACTCATTTAATAGGAATGATATGAATCAAGATTACTAATAAATTGGTCTTGGAGTGGCTAACTAAGGAGATCAATTAAGCATTGTTTCATAAATGGCTATGAGATTGATGAATAGGAAATTTTTATCATATGGGTTTTTATAAGTGGCGGTGCCTATTTTCATTGGCCATATCCATCAAAGTTCAAAATTTAATCATATCTCTGAGGATGTTAACCTTCTAGAAAAGAATCCATAAAACAAAGCTAGCATTTACTCAATGCTTGAAGTGAGGAGGCATGATCTTTATTGGCTGTCTTAAACTCTTTGTTAGATACTCTTCATCTACATTTAGAACTGTGAAAGTGGGATGCTCATGAGATATTCTCTATCTGTAGTATTTATACATCTTTGATCAGTGGTGGGCTTATATATTTTATATAAAGGCCGTGATCCTTTTAATGTGAAGATTTGCACATAGATTTTAATAAAAGAATGAATTACTTACAATCAATAATTTTAGACATAGTTTGGGAGGTGGATAGGGTGCTCTTTCCAATCAGCATCTTACAACTGCCAATCATTTATTTTTTCCATTACAATAAAATTCAAATTCAAACTCATAGGTTGGCCACCTTTAGCTAGATCATTGTGGACACTAAGGCACACGAAAAGAGTTCCATATTTGAGTGAATAAATTAGGATTTTATACCTTTGCCTTCTACTAGGTGGTTGGTTGGAAAGAAATAAAAGGATATTTAAGGCCTATTTAGACATTGATGCAAGAATATCCTATTAAAATTGGATCTATTGGCTCGATCAAATCTGAAATCAAAATAATAGGCTTGGTTGGGGAAGTGGTAAGCCTGATGCTATCAAGCCCACATCCCTCACAAATAGGAAATAAAAAAAGATACAAAAAGATCTTTTTCCCCCCACTTTGCAGGATTAGGGCTAGGAGGGCATTAGACTAATACAGGTCATGCCTAAATGGATTGTCCATCTGCAAGTCTAACAAGAAATCCAATCAAAATCTGATAGATTACCCAATTAGTCTCTTAATGGAAAACAAAGATGTGCAACTTAATGCTCCACTATATTAATTCACTTCTTTTAAACCATAACATGGGACTATTTAGTAAGAGAGACAAGTATCAAGCTTGTCATATGCTGTTCCTCCAATTGCTGTTTGTGGCAAAGAGATCGACATTCATGATGTTATATTCCAAATGGCTAATTCTGTTAGGCATTGATAGACTTCTTTATAGGTGAGTGCTGGGGAAACTCTTGATATTTGATGGGTAAGGTGTACCTTTGAAGCCAATCTAGGAATAACATTGTCATTGATCTTGTACCTTTCTTTCTATCATGCTAGGTTGATCTTCTAATGCCTAGGAATCTCTTGGTAATCAAGAAATGAGCTCTCTGGTACAATTCCACTGGGGAAACATCTTTAAGTTTACCGATCCAACTATTTATATTAGTAATCAATATCTAACTGAAAATATGCAATGGAGATGGAACAATAATTCAAGTTCCAAAAGCTATGGTTTCTAGGCTCCAATTATTTAGGATGAAGTTGGAGAAGGTTTTATCATTGGATAGGGCTGGGATATGCAACCGAATTTTGGAAAATCATTGAGACACTGAGCTCATAAAACATAAGGTCATTTACTTCTAATTTATAGACAACATATATGATAAGATCCATGCAACAATCATAGTATGCTTCATGAGACTAATAGAAAGATACCAAATATATCATCTGTTGACTGCTAATCATACTTGAGTTTTGAAGTAATGACAGTCTCACATTAATATAATTGTCTCTTAATTGTTGCTTGTGATAAGATTTCTCTTTTGTATTATATTGTACATTACAGAAACCTTGAGTGAGGAAACTTTTTTTTTTAATTTAATAAAAAAAGAAAATATTCATTAAAGGTTACTTTGGCACTAAAGCATTAATGATGTTGATGTACATTAATAATCACCATACTATATAAGATAAAATTGGAATCCACAACCCAGCCATAGCGCAGTTGGTTATAAAGCATCCCTTTCTGTCAGGAAAGAAATGTACTTTTAAACTCATCATGGAACACAAGTGTACGTCCTATTCCTCAGTTCAATAAATACCGGCGAGAATCAGGCTTGTCTTTTTTTTTTTTTTTTTTTTTTTTTTTTTTTAATTTCCCAAAATCTAACAAGAAACTACGAACAAGGAAGACTTAGAAAGATGGTTTGACATGAATTACAAAAAAAGATTGCAAAAAACATGCGCAATACAATTCAAGCATCCTATATAACATCTGAATGATCCCTATTCATATAAATGCAAGTGCCTAAACTCAAAAAAAATCAACTAATACCTAAATTGCCATCAAACTAATTATTACATTCAAATGCAAGTATTTTGATCTTGACCAACGATTCGTAAAATTATTCCAAGCATTCTATAATCCAATTTGAATCTAAGTGGCACCTCTAGCAGACCCAACAACCCATGCAGCCATTTTTTGGTGACTTGTTAAAAATGATTGATGTTTCGATACTTTATAATAATTATTGTTGTTATTTTCTGGAGAAATTGAAAAAAAAATTACACACACATTTCATCAGAAGTCTTCTTGATCATTCTACCCACTGCTTCAGGTCACCATCATTGCTATCAACTACAAGACAGCCTGCAAGACTTGAGCAGAAACCTATGATATAGAACGTGGTACGTTTGCAATGAATATTTATACTATGATAACATGTTCCTAATCGGCCAAATATTGAGATCACTTAAACCAAAACTTCCAAATACATACAGGATACTCTGTCCAGGGCAAAACCACCAAGGTTTAATGGCTTAAACATAGAAGTGAAGGAACGTAAATTGGAAAGAGGAAAATGTATACAAAAAATTAGTATTGCAGCAACAGTATACCGAATCCATCATTAGCCGTAATTATCCATTGTCCACCTTATGGCAGCTTTGTCATCATCTGGAACCCACCTTGAAAGGCACAAGCGAACAAAAGATCACAAGAAATGACCAACACCAAGTCAATATTCATCAAAAAAGAATGAAGGGGGCAAATTTTCACTGACCATAATGGAAAAAAATGGCAATGTGCCTCTTTATAGCCTCTTCGTAGTCGCGAAGGGCCGGCAGCATGTTCTCTGTAGTACAAAATTCAAAAATGTAAAGGGAAACAGGCTAAGTTATAAAATGAAGGCTCGAAATAGAAATTTAAGAAAAATAGGGCTGAACAAATTAAAGTCCAATACCAAATTGTAAGGTCTTATTAACTGATTGGAAAAAAAGAACCAGGTTCTTTTGTTATGGAAAATATATTTCATTGGGAACATGCTGCAGATTAGATTTCCTACATGGGAAAGCAACTTCTTTCCATCCAACCAGACTTGTTTTGATTCCTAAGCTTGAGGATGTGCCCATGATTCTGACCAGGTGTTTATTCATGATCCGCTCTTTACACGGCTTATGCAAGAGATGAACTGATCTTGCCCAATGCAGAAACAACAAAATGTCCCTAGAATGATAATATGCCAAACATTGTAGAATATGACAAAAACTGCATCTATAATATTTATCAAGTGAGAACAAAGATATGGTGCATATTGAAGTATAAAGGGGACAGAACGATGCAAGGGAAACCGATTGAAATATAAAAATGAAAACAGGTCACAGAAACCCAACAAAGAAATCCTCACTGGGGAAAAAAAAAAATGCAAGCAAAGGGTCATCAAATAAAACCACAATCACGGCGCCAGTGTTCAGGAACAATTCAGCTATAGGTGATTATTTGAATTCACAAAAAGTCTAGCAAATCGATCAACATTCCATATAACCAAAAATTTGAAATAAAACAATAAACATAAAAAAGCATCGGCTTTCTAAAACATTTGCTATCTTATTTACTTAACAATGAATATAGGAGATGCAAGAATGATATAGCAAAAAACATAACCTCACAGCCAGCATTATATGGTTTAATTTGTAACATGAAAATTCTTAAATTAGTCATGAATAACTCATGAATAAATTGTAAAATTTGAAAATAATTTGAGAATAATTACGTAACTTTGAATGGATTTTGTTCAGGAAAATAATACAGAAGCATTCAAACAAAAGAAAAAACCAAAAAAAATCAGAGAATTTTCCATAATTCTCAGAACATTGTAACTATAAATGAAATTAAGTGTCATAAAAAAAATATATCAAGGCCAAGCACGACCCATCTCCAAGCAAGCCCTACATGGTATATTAAACAGTCATTTCAAATTGTTATCAGTGTGGATTAATAGACACAACTGAATCATGACATCTAAAAATAAATAATAATGTTTTCTTGAACAATTGAATCACTATGGAAGATCTGCCAGACAAAACAGTTCTAGTGTGGGCACCAGACCTCTAGTTAGGGTTTCAATTTTCGGGTCTTGTAATAAGGCTTCAAGCCTCAACCTTGTAATTTTCTTTTTTCTTTTGCTTTGAATTGAGTCTCAAGACTAGTCTGTACTTCGACCAATTGGGTCAAATTGTGTCCTATACTGAGTCCAGTCATAAATCGAGTCCAGTCTGAGTCTGTTGGAAGTATTGGCCCAAGCTAGATTGGTCTTGAAACCAAATCACTTTTGGGCCAAGACATGATGGATGCCAAATCAACCCTGGGATGCCACATCATCATCCTATGTGGCGCCACTCCACTTTGCCATGTGGGCGGCACAAAATCTGAATTTTGGAGGCATAAAGGGAGACAACATCAGTTGACACTAGCCCTCTTTCCCTCCCCCTATCAAGCTCTTTTCCAAGTAAAGGTGGTCGGCCAAGGGGAGTTGAAGTTTGGAATTCAAATCCCTTGCTTCAAGCCCTCCAATCAAGTTTTCTTCCCAAAATATTTGAACCTCTTTGGAAGGAAGGGGCAAGATCCATGGGCGCCTCACTTCCACTCCCCATGTCATGCTTTGTACCAAAAAGGGATGCACAACCAAGGAAGGAAGAAGAACACATGCCTTGCTCCAAGCCTCACTTCATGTTTTCTTCCAAAACAAAACAAAGGAGCTACTTTCCAAGTTCAAGGCACCAAGATCTCTCCTCCAAGCCTTACATCATGCCACGCCCAATCAAGTCCAGCTCTTGGTCGGCCAAGGAGAGGAAAAAATCAGAATTTTTGGGCGCCCAATTCAAGAAGACTTGTAATTTTCATTGAATTTCAAATGGGGCCTAAGGTGCCTATTTAAAGGACCTAACCCCTCCTTGTAAATCTAATCTTTGATGAATGAAAAATCAAGTTTCTTGAGATCCAATTTCTCTTAGTTGCCTTCGTTCACTAGGAACGTCGATCTCCATGAAGGAGCGCCTTCGCCTTCGGGCATCGAGAGGTGTGAGGTCTCAAGTTACCGTCACTTCCGCAACTCCATCCTCCAACTTCGAGTCAAGAAGAACTCCGCCATCACCACAACAACTCTCTTTCTTCTTCTATTGCTTTCTTCCGATTGAAACCTAATCTTCTTTGAATGCTCGCAGGTCCTCCAGGTGGACACGAGTACGAAATCGGTGGCCTTGCCATCGAGATCTTCGGACAGCCAGCCGGCGCATCAACAGGGTGACGGCTCGATCATCCAGGCCGCATCCTCCAGAGTGAGTGACCTCAGCATCGGGCGCTTCAAATCTTTGAGATTTGCCCCCTGACTCCTACGTAGGTATTGATCTGAGAGCTAAGTCCTACAGGATTTCTCAATCCCGGGGTCTTCTTTATCATTGCTTAGGAACTACTTGCTTGCTGATAGTTCTTATTATTATTGAATCCTAGATCTACTCTTGGTTTGTCTTCGGGAATCCATAACTTATAAAAAAAAAAACCCTAAAAGTCACAAAGGAGCAAATCACCTGCATCATTTCATCTTGCATTTAGTTAGTCCCCCATCATTTCTAGTATCAGAGCATGGTTAGGACTTTAGCTCTTCTTAAGTACCTGGATTAGGTGCTTCACCAGGCGTCCGGTCTTAGAAGAAAAGTAGGGTTTCAAGACCCTCTCCTCCCATTTACGGGGATCTCCTAAGGCGTGTAGGGGTGCCATTGTGATAGGCCTTTGAAGGAGAATACAAGAAGAATAGATTTAAAAGAACAAAAAATTTGCATCTAGATCTCATCTTTAAATTTCTGCAGTTTCCTTTCCGTATATGATCTGTTGTTTTAGGTGGTACTACCTGTAGGAATCTCCAAATCTCGTGATTTTGTTTGTTAGATCACATATAATTCAAATTATTTTTGATAATTTCTCATATTTTATTTCAGTTTGTGGAATTTCTACAAGCCGAAATATTACCTGAGAAACAAGTTCTGAGAATTTCAGCAATTGCATTTTCTTATGTTTTCATTGTCATATAGTTTAATCTTGCATTATATAGTTTAATCTTGCATTTAGGGTCATATCATTTCATTTCCATCATCTTATCTCTGTCATATATCAAAAAATCCAAAAATATAATTTAGAGACTTCTCATTAGATCATTGCTTGCAATCATTTTCATAAATCATTTAAGGACGGCAATTTGACATAGGGTCAGGATTTCATTACCTGTCCCTAGTCCAAAAATCACTAACTGCATCACGAAACCAAGCTCTAATTATAAATCTAGTAGACACTAATTTGCTCTAGAGAGCTTAAGGACACCAACTAGTCAAGTCAAGACTAAGTGTCTATTCTTGCGTCAGCCATTCTGTGTGTGCTGTTGCTCTTGGTGTCTAGGCTTGGTGATTCAGGGCTTGTGAGGTTGGTCCGCCTACTAGCCAATCCCAGATGGTGTCTAAGGTTGGCGTTCAGGGACCTCCACTCCCCTACACCTACCTGGCCAAGAACAAAGTTACTACAGACTGGTTTGCCACCCTGATTTAGGCAATGGTGGAGATTCTAGGTCTAGTAGATCATAAAAGATTTTACGTGCTTGATTCATGTCAACTAGATCAGGAGTCCCTTATCATCCCCACCATTCTCCAATCCAGTGAACCTATGGAGAATGAGAGAGAAGATCAACTTAAGGATATTCTTGAGAAATTGGCTAAGATGAACGATAAGCTAGATAAGCTTGATGAGAGAGTTGGAGCTTAGAAAAGAACATTAGACCTTCCATCGAGCTTGAGTCTGAGTCACCTCCTCACCTAGGGATACCCTCAGCGTGATCCTTAGAGTCTGAAGACCTTTAGGAATAGTCAGGTGCATCCTTACCCAAAACATAGTGCAAGAAGATTGGCGTAGGACTAATATTACAAAAACTTGTCAAGTTAGGGGATAAGGTACGTAAGATCATAGTTGATAGTGGGAGCTGTGTTCAATGCCATCTCTTCAAGTACTGTCAAAGCCCTAGGATTGACCCCAATTCCTCACCCCAACCCTTGTAGGTCTCATGGATAGATTCGACTTCCATACCTATCAAGTCTAGATGCCAAGTTTTGATCAAATTGCAATCATATGAAGAGATTTGGTGTGATGTCCTTCCCATGAAAGTCAGTAGTATAATCCTAGGTCAACCCTGGCTTTACGATCATGATGCCATTCTTTATGGTCGGACCAATACTTGTGCCTTTAGTCACCATGGGAAGAAATTTCTAATCAAACCAATTCAGCCTAAGGACCAGGTTAAAAGCGAATCAAGTAGCCTTAAGGAAGAGAAGCCTGGAGTCACCCTGATCAAGTCTAAGGAGTTAGAGAAAGAGGTTACTGAGGAAGAACCCTTTAAAGAATTTCAGGGAGAGAATGATGAACATTCTGAGAATTTGAATACAAAAACCCCTGAGCCCATTGAAGACTTTAAGATTGAACCCATTGAAAATCTAGGGAAAGAAACTCCTGAGCCCATTATAGAATTGAAAGAAAACATCTATGAGTCAAGTTTAGTAGAAGATGGGTCCAAGGTTGAATCATTGAGGAATCAAAGGAAAAATATCCTGAACCCACTAAAGAATTTGAAGAAGAAATGACCGAGCCAGGATCACATTAAGTAAATGAACAAGAGGGTTCACCAGTCTTGTCCACAGAAGGAGTTCAGGAACAAATCCTTAATGAACCGACCCAAAGAGAACATCCTCAAGAGATAGTTGAAGCTCTGAAGGAATTTGAGGATGTGCTTCCCGATGAGTTACTTGATCAACTTCCATCCCTGAGAGACATCCAGCATATTATAGACTTGGTCCCAGGATCCTCTTTAACAGACCTTCCTCACTGTGCGATTGACCCTAGCGAGCCCCAAGATCTACCGGAACAAGTGGACCATATGACACCTATAGAATAATATCCAAATTTTAAGGTCACCTTGAATAACCAAGGTCTGTTTCATGTTTCCCATAAGCCACCCCAAGACCCCGATTCTTATTTCCTACCCTTCCCTGAGCCTTCTCACGTTTCTAGAGCCATGGGGTTGCATTTTGTTGAAATTGCTAGGCTGCATGACTCCTTAGAACCCATCCCTTTTGCCATTTACTTCGGGTACACTTTATGGCATTTGTTATGGATCCTTGATAATTTTTCTTGTACATACCAGACGAGGGTCAAACCTAGAGAGTCCATAATCTGTTAGGTTTAGGCCCTAGAGAGTCCAATAAAATTCCTCTTAATAGGAACAGTCTGCATTTTGCATCATGATAGAATTCTGCATTAAATATAAATTCTAAAATAATTTGGCTGATTCCAGGAAACGAGGCAACAGTTTGAAATTAGGGATTCTATAATGGTTAGGCTTAGGCATGAACGGTTTCCACCATGAGCCGTTAAGAAACTTCATGCTCGCGGAGCTGGCCCCTTTAGAATGATAAGGAGAGTTGGCCCTAATGCTTATGTGCTTGAGCTAACCCCGAATTATGGCATTAGCTCGACTTTCAATATCCCAGACTTAGTCGAGTACAGGGAACCAGCAAACATACCTAGCGAGCCATTTGGACCTGACCTTTTTTTTGAGAGTGAACCCGAACCTGAGTGTCCACCTCCAATTAAACCTGAGAGAGGAGAGCAGATCGAGCGTGTCCTGGATGACCAAGCTATCACTACCCGGGGCAAAGGTTATCAACGTTTCTTAGTCCGATGGCAAGGCCGACCTAAGTCCGATGACTCGTGGATTATCCAGGAGGACTTGCAGTGCCTTGATCCCAACCTTCTGGAAAAGTACCTAAACCAACTCAACTCTTACTCGACAGGGTCGAGTTCCTCCCATCCCGGGAGAATTGGTGTGGGCACCAGACCTCTGGTTAGGGTTTCAATTTTCGGGTCTTGTAATAAGGCTTCAAGCCTCAACCTTGTAATTTTCTTTTTTCTTTTGCTTTGAATTAAGTCTCAAGCCTAGTCTGTACTTTGACCAATTAGGTCAAATTGTGTCCTGTACTGAGTCCAGTCATAAAACGAGTCCAGTCTGAGTCTATTGGAAGTATGGGCCCAAGCTAGATTGGTCTTGAAACCAAGTCACTTTTGGGCCAAGACATGATGGATGCCAAATCAACCCTGGGATGCCACATCATCATCCTTTGTGGCACCACTTCACTTTGCCAAGTGGGCGGCACAAAATCTGAATTTTGGAGGCATAAAGGAAGACATCACTTGACACTAGCCCTCTTTCCCTTCCCCTATCAAGCTCTTTTCCAAGTAAAGGTGGTCGGCCAAGGGAAGGTCAAAAGGGAGTTGCAGTTTGGAATTCAAATCCCTTGCTTCAAGCCCTCCAATCAAGTTTCTTCCCAAAGTATTTGAACCTCTTTGGAAGGAAGGGGCAAGATCCATGGGCGCCTCCACTTCCCACTCCCCATGTCATGCTTGGTACCAAAAAGGGATGCACAACCAAGGAAGGAAGAAGAACACATGCCTTGCTCCAAGCCTCGCTTCATGTTTTCTTCCAAAACAAAACAAAGGAGCTACTTTCCAAGTTCAAGGCACCAAGATCTCTCCTCCAAGCCTTAGATCATGCCACGCCCAATCAAGTCCAGCTCTTGGTCGGCCAAGGAGAGAAGAAAATCAGAATTTTTGGGCGCACATTCAAGAAGACTTGTAATTTTTCATTTGAATTTCAAATGGGGGACCTAACCCCTCCTTTGTAAATCTAATCTTTGATGAATGAAAAACCAAGTTTCTTGAGATCCAATTTCTCTTTAGTTGCCTTCGTTCATTAGGAACGTCGATCTCCGTGAGGGAGTGCCTTCGCCTTCGGGCGTCGAGAGATGTGACGCCTCAAGTTACCATCACTTCCGCAACTCCATCCTCCAACTTCGAGTCAAGAAGAACTCCGCCATCACCACAACAACTCTCTTTCCTTCTTCTATTGCTTTCTTCCGATTGAAACCTAACCCTTCTTTGAATGCTCGCAGGTCCTCCAGGTGACACGAGTACGAAATCGGTTGCCCTTATCATCGAGATCGTCGGACAGCCAGCCGGCGCATCCACAGGGTTGACGGCTCGATCATCCAGGCCGCATCCGCCAGAGTGAGTGACCTCAGCATCGGGCGCTTCAGATCTTTGAGATTTTCCCCTGACTCCTAAGTAGGTATTGATCTGAGAGCTAAGTCCTACGGGGTTTCTCAATCCCGGGGTCCTCTCTTTATCATTGCTTAGGGACTACTTGCTTGCTTGATAGTTCTTATTATTATTGAATCCCTAGATCTATTTTTGGTTTGTCTTCGGGAATCCATAACTTATTAAAAAAAAAAATTCCTAAAAGTCACAAAGGAACAAATCACCTGCATCATTTCATCTTGCATTTAGTTAGTCCCCCATCAATTTCATAATTTGGTTTTCGATGTAAAAATCTATCAGTTACAACCATGGAAGAAAGTGCCAGGCTTACTGGCCCCATACAACTAGGTACATATCATGACAAGTAGAGGATTGTGCAGTGCATCCCTCATGATATTTCCACGGTAAGCTGACCTTAAATGAACCGGCAGGTGCCCAGTGCTGCCCCTATTACCAAGCTACAATCTGTGCCATCCGGTGGCTAACATGAATCAAAACCTGGATTTTAAATCTTTTGTGATGGCAAATATCTTTATTTCCATGTATTACAAATTATAAAACATGTGCAGTTAAGCCACATCCAAAACAAACAGATCATGGTAGCTATTCATTCTTTGACATTAAAGAGATTTTAAGCCGATGAAACCTACTCAAAAGTAGAATGCATTGAGTCATATATGATCAGATTTGAGAACTGATATAATATAAGGTTCAACCAGATGAAATTAAATCCATTGACTACCATTTAGAATTGAATTGCATTAATTAATAGTTCAAATTAATGCAACCCATGCCAGGCTGTATTGGGTCAAAATCAAGTCAGGGTTCATATTCATTGACCAATGCAGTTAGTATTCAAAAATGCAAGCCTAGCAGGAAAAATAAAAAAAAAATTACTTTCCTGGTTTTACAGAATTGTTAAAAGACGAATTCATTACATGTTAACCACAACATCTCACCTTCTCCGATGGAGCTGATTGGGGATCGGACTCTGAACCTTAGAGCAAGCGTCTTGAAAATTCAGGTGCATATCATTGGAATCTGAAACATGAATAATTAAATAAATAAATTATTAGTCAGAAGGCCAGAAAGAACTAAATTTTGTTTGATCAAAAATTACTTCATTGCATAGATCCTGTGCAGAAGCATGAGAAGAATATCTCATACAGTCATGCTATCACTGACAGGTACTAAGAAAACCAGTGAAATATTTCTCAAGAGAAAATCTGAAGGTAACTTAGTGGTACTGAGAAAAAATTTAGTTATTTTTGCTCTCCTAAATATGCAAATATGCATGAATATCATCACGAATTGATATGTGCATATGTATGCATGGATGATGCATGCATGTATATCTATATGAGTATACATTTATATATATATATGCATATGTATAGGTATATATATACATATAAATTTGTATATGCCCTCATAAAACACTAATTTTGCATGAATACCCACCAAATTATGGTTTTGCTGGTGCCATTAGTTAAAATCATATTATTTAAACTAAAAATAATTAGAATTATGAAATTACAGTATATTCCTATAGTAGGTAACCAATATCACCTGTCCTATAAGGAATTAACCTGATGAACTACCAATCTCTCTAGCTATAATGCTCTCTTTTGCTAGCTCTTCCTCTGTTTCTCCAAACCCTTAACCCCAAATCCGCTCCCTGTAACCGGCAATTCTTTGACCGTATCGGGTGGCTGTTAGAAAGGAAGGTATGTGTATCTCCCATCTCTATGCTTCTACATTCTTCCTCAATTGAGAGGACCAAGAAGAACCAAAGAGATCGTCTATCACTTCTGATTCTACGGAAATCTCTAGTCCTCAAATTTAAATGAGTACAGGTTGGGAGAGATTTTATCTTTGTAAAGCCTTATGTTCAGAAAGCATGATTATATTTTCGAGGGCTGTTAAAAATTTAGCATATTCATGTTTGTTATTTCCTTTCTTCCCTCCCTGATCTGATAATTTAACAGAAGCTTAACCACTGCTGACTGCTGAGCAATCTTAGTTACCAGAATTTTTTTTTTCCTGGTTACATTCCATTTCTTTGTTTACATAGGAAGGTATCTGTTATTATCCACCTTTTAGTTATAATGAATAATAACAACATTATAAAAGCCAATGCCAATTCTCAAAATAAACTCGAACCAAGGCTTTTTTTCATTCTTTTTTTTATAAAAAAAATAATGTTACTCCTACTAACATAGCAAATGATGGTCTAAGATGAGGGTCCATTAACACAGGTTACTGCCATTGCTAAACCATGGTGACATTTATTTGCACGTTTCTTTTATTTTCCCTAAACCTTATCAAGCAGTCACAAATTCCAGCAGGGAAAGCTAAAAGTAGTAATGCCAGGACAAAAAGACCAAAAATCCATTACATTCCTTTTCTTTATTTTCATAAAGCTGTAAGTCCAAGACAGGGGATCTCTATTTTTCTCACCTGCGCTAGTGATCAAGTTGTGTCCAAAGTCATCAGCTAAGAATTTTCCAGCATTATTATATGTTGCTAATGGTAACTCTAAATAATTTAAGAGAAAGATTTCCCAGACCTGTGAGATTTGTGCTTTTTGATCAGCTGTCATCTCCTCGGCAAATCCACTGGAAGCTGCTATGTCGGCATAAATCTGTAGAACTATCAGCTCTTGGTCATGTTGGCCCTCAACTAAATGGATGATGCAGCACAACAGTCCATTAGCGACATCTGCATCAATAAAGAAATCACCTGCATGAAAAACATTTTGGATTTAGAAACTAAGCAGCAGAATGAATAGGCTATGAAACAGTTGTCCCATGTGAATATTTTGCTTCCTCACCTCCTTGTAGCATTTTTATTTCTTCCCTAGCAGCTTCTTCACCTTGATTGATCTGACACAAGAAACCAAGAAGAAGATTTGTGGCCTTTAATAATATCAGCAGCAACAGCCTAAAACAAGGGATCTATTACCAATTCAGCAATATATTTGCCCTCAGTTCTAGAAGTCCAATATGTTGCTTGCTGCCAGTGTCTAATTCTTATTTTTTTTATCACAACACCTTATAAAGAAGTGCTGGAAATACACAATTTTGATTAGCATTTCTTGGAGATCTTTTTTAGCTAAAGATATTCAGCACATTTTTGCCCATTTCAAGGACAAGGCTTAATTGTTAAAAATTTTGTGTCATGATTTTCTCTGGAGTTACAATAACTTGGTCAAACTGTATGGTGAATAAAATTCTTTTTGTATGAGTTGATTTTTTCTTCTAGAATTGCATTTGACATGGTTGTGTATTTGCTAGTAATGCTTGTAAATGCCTCCAAGGAAGTTCAATTTCAATTGCTTGACCCGGATTTCATCTAAACAAGCAATTTTGATGTATAAGAATTGTTTCCTCCATATTTATTAACAAAAATAGATAGCAAGATAATGTAAAACAGAAATATGACTTCCTTATAACAGGTATGCCTTTGGTGGAATCATGCTTCACTTGTAAAAGGTTTGATAGTTACATGCAAGTTGCTTAATCATGTGATAAAAATCAGATAAGGAAACTAAGCCTCAAAGGATATGGAGGAAAACATAAAAATGATGTAAACAAAAGCAATTACATAATTAAGTCATCTCGGTATACCAATATAGGACGACCATGTTGACTTCAAGAGATGCAAGAAAAGGCAGAAATCTAAATGATTGATGACATAGGTATATTAGAGCCAAAACAGGGACAAAATAGGGAAAGGACTGAAAGAGATTAACCAAATCAATGCTAGCTGACAGAAGGGATGATGGGGAAGCATAAATTTGAGAAGTCACCAAGGTGCATGAATAGAGGAGCTAAAAATAGAAATTGGGGAATGCTTTCACCTCCAACATCCACAATCGAAACTGTTAGAAGTTATTAGCTGACTATGTTGCCCTTATTATATTCAAATAAAATGCCTAATAGGGGAATTTGTGTAACTTGTTTTTTTTTATAATTAATATAAATAAGGGAGTTCATGCGGGGGGTGGGTGAATTTTCTACACTTGTCAATATGGTATCAGAGAGACCCTAACCCTAAGCCCTCTTTCTTTCCTGCTCGCTGCATCTCCTCGCGTCCAATCCCTTCCGACTTCCAAGGCCCAATTTCACTGGGTCCTCTGCTCTGCAGCATCTCCAACCGCCAAAAACTTGCAGCCGCCATCATCATAAACTCGGGGCCACCGTAGCCTGTCGGAGAGATTGCTGGACTACAAGGCTGCGGGCATGCCTCCTTTCCCTTCCTAAGAGCTTAAAAGAGGAAGAAAGAAGAAATAAAAGACATTATGAAACCAGTGACTCAAAGATCTCCACCATTTGTGCTCGATCACTGCCCGCCAAATCTCGGTTCTCTTAAATCTAGCGTATCCGACACGGATTTTAGAAAGGGATATCTCCGAAGTTTTTCTTCAATCCGTGGAAGATTTGGTCTTTTATTTTGTTTCAAAAGAAAACAAAGGTGTCTCGTAGCATCGTAGTGCACTCTCCCTCCAACCGTCTTCTTCCTTTGCCTCCAATCAAACCACCAAGGGGAGTCGGAGAAGTTTCCTAGTATAGGATTATATCCCGATCCGCAGAAAGAGTCTAAGAATCCCGTTACTCGCATCCGGTGAACTTAACTGCAATCAAGAACCTCTATAATAAAGGAGCCTCTATAATCAGGAGCTTAACTGCAAAGAACGAGATAAAGACGTTGCTAGAGATACCTCCAGTCGTTTTTCCCAAGACTCTGTATTTGGCAGTGTTTTCTTTTCCGTCTAGCAATTCTTGCACATAGCTGTGCTTGACTGGAAGGCCCTTGATATAAACAACTCCCGGATCAATTGATGAAGTAGGTCTTGTATCCCCATTGGCTTCCAACCTTGCCGCTGGCTTTTCTTGAATGGTGGCTGCTACTGCTTCTAGTTTTTTTGTTACACACAGTGACCAAGATTGCATAGCCTAAGCACTTAGACCCTTCTTTTACAATCCAGATCTCGCCCCTCGCTCTCTTCTTCCTCTTTTCTTGCTATAACCAGCAACTCTCCCTAACAGCAGTGCCTTCTCTATTAGCTTATTATGGATAGCAAACAATCTTCAACTTTCATATCTAATCAAGTCCTCAAGAACTCGATCGGTACCACTATCAAATTATATGGTACTATCTCATCTGGACTCAATCTTTTAAGATTTTCTTGGATGCTCAACAAAAACTTGAACATATCATGCCAGGACCACCGGCCATTACTGATCCCTCTTATAAAGGATGGCTCATTGATGATTATTGTATATGTGCATGGCTGATCAATAATATGGAGGCTCTATTTTTTCAGTATCTTGTTTCTTGACTCCGCCAAAAAAACTAGGATTCTCTATGTGGTTTGTACAGTAATGAGAAGAATATCTCTTGAATTTATGAACTTTATGAGAAGCTCTTTTCGTTAAATCAAGCTGATAAAATAGTTACTATTACCATGCAAAGATCCGTTCTGTTATTAATGAACTTATGTTCATTGGCCTCTTATTGTGGATGTACAACTAAAGGAGGATCGTGAAGGTTTAGCTGTTGTAAAGTTTCTATTTGGCCTACGTCCGGAGTTGGCCAACCAAAAGCATGGCCTTATTTTTGGGATTGACTCAGTTTAATCTTTATCTAACTTTTAACCAAGTACTCCGAGTTTCTATGGATATGTCCACTCCTATCCTTGAGGCTTTGACCTTCACTATAGGCACCCACAGCCATGGACGTGACCATGGATGTGATTCCGAGCATGGACGTGGTGGTGGTCGGTCTTTCTTTGATAAATGCATGTGCACATGCTCTCATTATGAACGCAACAATCATACTATGGATCATTGCTGGAAGAAATATGATAAACCGGATCGGGCTTAATTAGCCTTGACTATTACTGGGACTGATTCTTTTACATAAAATAATGCTACCTCTCTTGGATTTGTCCAAATTTCTGGGCTAAGTATGAGCTTTTCCTCCCGTTTCAAGGGGCGACATCTATTACTGCTACTCATGTAGTTGCTTCAAGTACTGGTGCTTTTGTTACTCCCTTCGGTAGTCCATGGATTTACATTCAAGAGCCCCCAACAACATGACATATATAAAATCCCAATTCTCTTCTTTTTCATCTACTATCTCCACTCCATCTATTACTACTGCTGATGGCTCCCGTTGTCTTGTTAAGGGAACTGAAACTGTTTTGATTTCATCCAACCTCTTCCTAATATATTTATATTCCTAATTTTTTCATTAATCTTCTGTCCATTAGCTAGCTTACTAAACCCCATAATTGCTTTGTAACTTTCTTTCCTACTCATTATTTTTCAGGACCTACAAACTGGGAAGAGGATTGATTTAGGTTGTGAGCATGATAGATTATACTTTCTAGGTGATGAGACTACACCTCATGGCTTGGCAGTGCCTACCTCCACGTCCCCTCTTCTCTGGCACTATCGATTAGGTCATCCATTTCTTTGAAATCTGAAAAGAGTTGTTTCATTCCAGTCCTCGATGTCATCATTTGAGTGTGAATTATGTCAACTAAACAAACATCATCGAGCCTCATTTCTGGCTTGCCAAACTATATGAGTTCTTTCCCTTTTGAATTAGTACTCATGTCACCTAGATCTATATATTGAAAGATCGAGGTCAAGTTTCTAATGTATTCACACATTCTTAATAAAATAAAAAATCAGTTTTCTACCAATATTTGTATTCTACATAGTGATAATGTCCTAGAATTTATTCAAAAAGATATATGTTTTTTGTGATAATCATCGTATCGTTCATGAAACTACTTGTCCTTATACATCCCAATAAAATGGTATTGCTGAAAGGAAATATCATCATTTGCTCAATGTAGCTTGCACACTTATGGTTCAAATGCAAATACTAAAATATATGTGGACCGATGCAGTTCTTACTGCATGTTATCTTATTAACCATTTATCGTCTTTTGTCCTTCAAGGCAACATTCCCATTTATCGTCTGTATTCACATAAACCTGTATTTTTATTTCTTCCTAAGATCTTTAGATGCATCTATTTTGTTCATAATCTTACCGGTGCATCTATTTTTATTTTAGGTTTGTTAAATGTGTCTTTGTTGGTTACTCAAATACTCAAAAGGGATATCGGTGCTTTGATCCGTCCTCTCGAAGGTACTATATCAGTACTGATGTCACCTTTTTTGAGTCGACATCCTATTTTACATCCTCTTTTTAAGTCTGATATGGTCATTCCCGCTGTTCCACCACCTTCTATTTGTTACCCTCCTACCAAACATGTTCCTCTTACCAAACCATTGCAGGTATACTAATATCGGAAAGTCACTCCCGTTCCACCTTCAATCTTGCCTGAACCAAATCTTCCAGTTGCAGCTCCTAGTAATCAGCCTCTATCTTTTCCTCCACCTGATGATCTTGATCTTCCAATTGCTCTCAAAAAAAGTAAATTAGGGTTTCCGGTACCGATACGGGATGCCGTATCGGTAGAACGGTACGGTTCTGTATAGACCGTACCGTACCAGCATGCATACCGGGCCTTTTTTTTATACATAAACAATCTTTCTCTCCCCCCAAAGCATTTAAAACATGAAATGGACCTGAACCGGGCCGAACCGAGCCCGTACCGGGCTGAACCGGTCAATACGTACCGGTATGGTACCGTACCGTACCAATACAGAAATAATTTTTTTATTTTTTTAATAGTCCGGAGGCCGGACCGTTTTATTGGGGTGAATCGTACCGGCTAGCTACTGGTACAGTACGGTATGCCCCATAACGGACGGTGCAGGACGGTACCGCATTCCTTGAGGTAAATGTTGTATAGTTCATATATTTGCTAATTTTGTGTCTTATGATCATCTTCATCCCTTATTTTGCTAGTTTAGTCTTTCTTTGGCTTCTGTTTCTATTCCCAAGAATTATCGAGAAACACTCAATTCACCACACTGAAAGGCTGCCATGGATAGGAGATAATGGCTCTATCATCCCACCATACTTAGAATTTGGTGACTTCTCCATACTTGTTGATATTGTTGGTTGCTGGTGGGTATATACTATTAAATATTATCCGAATGATTCTGTTGATCGCCACAAAGCTTGGTGATAAAAGGATACACTCAAATTTATGGTATTGATTATTTGGAGACCTTCTCTCCAGTTGCATGCCTGAATTCCATCTGGGTCATCCTATCTGTTGCTATTAATCAGGAATGATCTATGTATCAATGGATAAGAAGAATGCCTTTTTATATGATGATCTTGATGAGATTTATATGGAGCAACCTACTGGATATGTTGCTTAGGGAAAGATGGTGTGCAAACTCAGAAAAACAATCTATGGTCTGAAACAAAGCCTGCATGCATGATTTGATAAGCTGAGCAAGGTGATGTTTTTTGCGAGCTTCACTATGTATAATTCTGACCATTCTGTTTTTGTGCATGATAAGGTTATTGGGACGGTTATTTTGGTACTATATGTCGATGATATTCTGTTAACAAGTAGTGACAAAACAAAAGTAGAAGAAATTAAGGTCTTTCTTAAAGAGCATTTTATTACAAAAGATATGAGGAGACCTAAGTATTTCCTAAGAATGAGTTAGTTTATGGAAAACAGGATATTGTTTTATCTCAAAGTATGCCCTTTATCTTTTAGATGAAACCGGACTTCCTGGATGTAAACTTGAAAATACACCTATAGAATAGAATCTGAATTTATGAGATAAGTTGGAAGAATTTCCTAAAATTAGTAGATATAGGAGACTTGTTGGAAAATTAATTATCTCATAATTACAAGGCCAGATATCATATTTGTAATGGACCTCATAATCAATTTATACAAAAACCTATATAGGTACATTGGAAGGTTGTGATGTGGCCAGATCGTTGACGTGAAGCAAGGAGCCTGACGTGGAGCCCCCATCGGACGCCACGCGGGATTACCACCACGGGCCCCTTCGCCGGGCTGAACCCCCGATGCCAGCAGGGCCGCCCATCGAAAGCCGGGCTCCGTCCTCCGCCAGGTTGGTACCCGCCAGGTCGGGGCGCCTAGGTCGGAGCCGAGCTCAAATCCCACCAGAGGCAGACCTTCCGAGCCCGAGCTCGGGTCCCGCGGTTCGGAGTCGAGCTCAAGCCTCCTCCGCCACGCGAGACCCCTTCGAGACTGGGTCCCCTGGCCTGGGCGCACCTCAGCCACCTCAACCAGTTCGAGCTCGGTCAAAGCTGGGCCCCTCTGGCCTGGTGCCGAGCTCGGCCCCTCTCCGCATAGCCGAGCCGCCGCGAGACGGGTCTCCCGCGAGCGGGTCCCTTCTTTCCAGCTCGGCCCTCGACACAAGTCAAGATGTCAACCGCCGAGGAAGCAGCACCTCCCATCCGAAGACGGTGGCGGGCCCCCGAGGACCGTACGACAGCACCCGCCACATCATCATTAATGCCCACGGCCGCCATTCACCCCAGGAAGAAGAGAAGCTCACATCAAGGCATTGTGCCCCCCACCGGCTTGCTGTACGACCGGGAAAAAGACACCAGGGATCGCGATTCCCAAGAGCGGCGGCGTGACAGTCGAGGCCCTGCCAGGCTTCCAGGGAGGGGCAAATCGAAGGAATGTCAGAGGCTCGTGGAAGCTTCCCCAGATACCTAATAAAGAAGGCATACCATTCACGGCACGACATCACCCATCTGCCAACATGGGAGGACCCCGAGGTAAGCCGCAAAAAAGGACCCAGCCAGTGTAAGCAAAAAGGAGGTAACAACGCCCATTTTTCCAATTCCAAGCAAGAATAACACAACCACCACAAAGGGAAAGAGGAGAAAGGGGAGAGGCCAGACAGGAGGGCAAGACCACCTCGGTCACCACATCTCCCGGCTCACTCGCACTCTCATACACTATATTCACTCCTCCTAGCATGGAGCTCATCAAGAGGGGCTCGACCAGGAGGATCTGTTCCCCTGGGCCGTTACTGACTTGATCGTCGGAGTGCCCCCGCCGAAATCCCCAACCCGGGTCATTGACGTTGGTTGTCTTGCAGGTCTCGAGATCCGGAGGCATCCCCGGCAGGCGGGCGCGGACCACTCGACACCATCAGCAGCTATGGGCCACGACAGTCCAGGGGCAACATGTTGCATTGAAGATACTCGCTTATGTGAAGGAAGCACCGAGCAAGGGATTATTGTATAAAAGTCATGGACACTTATGTATTAAGGCTTATTCAGACTCAGGACATGCTGGTAATAGAAGTGATTGGAAGTCTATTTCTAATTATTGTACTTATGTAGGAGAAAACTTGGTGACTTGGTGAAGCAAGAAACGGAATATTATATCTAGGTCATGCTAGCAAAGAAGTGATCGGAAGTCTATTTCTAATTATTGTACTTATGTATGAGCTGGCGAAGCAAGAAACAAAATATTATATCTAAGTCATGCTGGTAATATAAGTGATCGAAGTCTATTTTAATTATTATACTTATGTAGGAAAAAACTTGGTGACCTGGTGAAGCAAGAAACAGAATATTATATCTAGGTCAAGTGCTGGGCAAAGTACAAGGCTATGGCTCACACTGTATGTGAATGATATGGTTAAAGTCCTTAATGAATGAAATTGAAATTTTTATGATGGATCCTATGTTCATATATTGTGATAACCAAGTAGCTATTTATATAGCCTGTAATTTGGTGTTTCATGAAAGGACCAAACATGTCGAGGTGGATAACCCTTTATGAGAGATATTGTGATGAAAGGTATTATCCATACTCCATTCACTCCTACCAAGCAGCGCGCTGATGTCTTCATTAAAATGTATCGTGGATATGTTTGAGTCTTTATGTAACAAGCTGGGTATGTTTGATATATATACTCCAGCTTGAGAAAGAGGGTTAGAAGTTATTAGTTGACTATATTACCCTTATTATATTCAAATAGAGTGCCTAATAGGGACATTTGTGTAACTTTTTTCCTTCATATAAAAGGGAGTCCATGTGGGGTGGGCCGAGTGAATTTTTCCACACTTCTCAACAGGAAGAAACTTGCAGCCACCATCCCTAGCCTCTTTTACCATCTGCACCATGGAGACCGATACAAACGGGAGATCTGCTATCAAATAACCTAGCTTATAAGTGGATGGCACTCTTGAAACCATCCTTGGTTTCTTGCCACATCTTCGATACTTAATGTCTTGGATAGTTGCAATGGGCTGATCCTCAGCAAGTCATAGGACACCAACTAAAGAGTCCTAGCACGTCCTCAACCATGCAGTGAAGAATGGTAATCGGAACTAGAATGTGTTAAGACTTAGGTAGATCAGAATTATCAATTAATTGCAATAATAGTTATATAAACAGCATAATATCATAACACTCAAGCAAAAGATACAAATTAAGTAGTAAAAGGCCAGAATTTACCTTACAAATCGAGACAAGCTGGGATCGAACTCTGAACCTCAACTTTGCAGTGACCCAAATAGAATGGGCAGAAAAATCTGGGGGTTTCCTATCCAGAAAATAGTTCCTTTGATTGTCAAGAATTTTCTCAAATGAGTACATCTTTTTAAGTATCCCTGATGCATGATGCTTCAATCTTGAACCTCAATACCTGAAATTTGGCAGAACGAAAATTAGATGATTTTTGCACTTGATGGCATGTTCACATTTATTGCAAGGAATAAATACCTAAGAGCATTGACATCTCATGTACTGGCCAGTACAGGAAATTAGTAGTAAAGCATGGTTTAGTTGCCAATTTAGATTTTCTTTTTTGATGCATCCGTAATAAAGAAGTCTGTCTGTTTTGCAGCCAAAGCACCACTTATTGCACAATTTATAGAACAATATGTGGTGGTCATCATGATGACCTCCATGATATCTAAAGTCTTAACCTCACACAAAGCATCTACTCTTGGGTACAAGATTGGACTTATTAGCAGAAGTTAAAAAGCATAGAGGTCAAGAAAAGTTTCTCTCATATAACAAAGCTTATCATGAAAGACTATCAAAAACTCAGATATGTATGGAAAAGGTCGTAAGCAAAGAATATTTTTCATATAAGGATCACGAATTCATGATATAAATTGGATGTAACAACGGAGTATGAAATGCATATAATTCTGAAACTGTTGACAGAAAGAAGCATTTGAACATATGCAAGAACTAATGTTGATGATTTACATGCATAAGAATGACTAGGGCCACTTCTAGTATGAAGAAATCTTAATTGCTAAAAACATAAGCTAGTGTGGGAGCAAGTTCAGATGCAGGTGGGGGGAAGTGAATATTACCAACACACCAAGGAAGCACTTAGAAACCAGGTCTAGGTTTGAGTTTCTAGATGGTCTCCAGAGTGGGGTATGTCACACTACATAGAAGCCTCCTACTAATACAGGCCAAACAAAACAAGAAAATTGGAAGAACAGCCAAAAGTAACCTAGATCTTGCTATGCCAGAATTTCTTGTAGGAAGAAGCAAACCATAGGTAAACTACTGGCAAAGAATATTAAGGAAATGGGCACTTGCTGCAATATACAACAAAGGCATAGCAAGCACAATTTTTGCTCTTGGTACTAATTTTTAAACTAGGAAGCATCCGGAAGTCAAAATGAATCAAGACCACAAAAATTTATAAGCAAGCACTAGAAAAATGCCAAACAGATTGCTCAAATGGTTAAAAAAATATATGTTATCAGCTACAGCACCTTGGTTCCAAAAATACTGAAATTCTCATTATAAAAGAATGCAAGAGTCATACTTGCTAGCTGAACTTGTAGGTCAATAATGGTAGGACTCATTCAATCAACAACATTAAAAACCAAATATGCCTAGTTCTCATAGACTCGAGGCTATATTATAGGAAAGCACCTAAAGCAATCATGGCCCTGATAAGTTCTTGAATGAAATATGTCATATATTGAAATGGATTAAATAAAACAGAAGACATTGTAGGAAACATAATAAAGGCATACTAATTGTGCTTGTAATAAAGATTATTTAAAAGCAAGGTTTGACATATTGTTGTTGGGTCCCATACCAATACTTATAGGTAAGGAACAATTCACTGCCGGTAAAAGTGTTAAACGAGCACAAACACATATCAATGTCAGTACAGTACTGTGTCAAGCCTTCATACTATATAGATTCTCTACCAATATGGTAGAATATATTCCTGATACAAATTGGTACAATTGATAATGTAAAATCATGTCAACTTATATACTTAAGTAACTACATGTTCAAGATTAAGGATTTCAGGTTAATAAAGCAATATAGTAGAAATGCTATACTCGTAGATTTGAAAAGTTAGTAAGCATATTGCAAGCTTGTTAACTGATGCTTTTTAAGTAGAAATACGAAGAAAAAGCTCGATTAAACAAATTACATACCATTATACTTATGAACACAACATATATCTTGTGCTTAAAGGCATCAGACAGATACAAGCATGATCCAGCAAGGGATATTTAATGAGTAATGCTGGAATTGTCAACCAAATAATTATTTTGAACATATCAAAAAGAAAAGCCTAATGGAAATACACTAACAGTTAAAAAAAAATACAAATGGGAAACAAGTGACCCATCAGTTTAGTTTCTGAACAGAAAATCAATTGATGAATCAAAAACAGATAACTAGTTCAACAAAGTTGCCAATTGATTACTTCTTTAAATAAGATTTTTTTCTGTTATTACTCTGGAGTTGATGAAATAACTTATCTTGGCTGCACCAACCAAAGTTTGTTAAGGACTTTGAGGACCTCAAATAATCTATCCTTTCTTTACCAGGATGACTATGTTTTATTTTACAAAATGTTTGGCATTACATAAAGCCAAGCTCTCTAATCCACCCCACATCCCCCACAAAAAAAACAAAAAAAGAAAAAGAAAAAAAATAAGAAAAGGAAATGTCAAGCACCATTAACGAATACATCCCAGCAAATGAACAGTTATGCCAAATCAAAGGCGACCAAATAGAAAATTGATTGAGATGCCATAAGCATGCACCACAAAAATTTGCTGGCCACAACAAGAACTAAAGCTCAGATTTGTCAAAATGCCAAGAAAGATGAGAAGATTGAGACAACATGGCCAGAAGTTGTATGAACATAAATCTTGTGGTGAACTTTAAAAATGATTTTATGGTCATTGTTATGAATTCAAGCTATCTCAAAGTGCACCCTAGAATAGTCACATTAAAATGTGATATGTGCCATAGCTATGGGCTGCGTCGATTAGAATGCTATATCTATTGGATAATATCTCATGAAAATTAACAAAAAGCTAGATTAAAGGTTCTCAACATCGCATATAAAAATTGTCCAACTGTGAGCAAACTTAAATTTGATCAACATACAAAATATTACAAGAACAGAAATAAGATTAGCACAAGATCCTTACCATCAAATTTCATCGAGCTGAAACCCGCAAATCAAATCCTTTCCGGTCTACACGATCAAGAGCAGGAAAACATACTAATCGGGGAAAAAATAAGGAAAAAAAAAAAAATGAAATCAAGCCGTAAGTTATAAGAACACCAAAAGAAGAGACGGGAGAAAACGATCGGAGTTTTTTTTTGCCTCCTCGCAAAGGGTTTTCACAAAGCAAAACTGTTCCGCCTAAGATGAGTGGTGGGGGGGCGCGGGGGGGGGGGGGGGGGGGGGTTGTGTGTTTCGAGCAGCAGACGGCTGCAGGCTGAAACTATGGCCGTCAAGGAATGGAATCCTCTCTAATATATATATAGAGAGAGAGAGTAATACTTATTTTTTGTGCGCCGCCCATGGAAAATAAAATCCAACACAGAAATAATTCTTTGTACATTGCCCGTAGTATAGTAAATCTAACGTCCAAGTAATTATTTGTACATCACCCGTGATATAGAAAATCCAACGTGGAAGTAATTTTTTGTACACCGCCCGTGGTATAGAAAATCCAACACGGAAGTAATTCTTTGTACACTGCCCATGATATAGAAAATCCAACCCGAAACCTATCTTGATTGGGCTTCGTTGCACTGGCATAACGTGATTTTATTTTGATCTATACAGTAATAAACCAGGTATAAGAAGTAGCAGAAAATAAGAGCGCATACACGATGTGATCGGATCTAATACATTCGGTAATCAAAATTTTAAAATCTACAATATAAAAACATCCTTTTATGAATATTTTTTTTTATTTTCAACTCATACTAAAATATTAGATAGGTTGATGTTCTCTCTTTTTTTTCTCCTCCCATACCTTTTCTATCTAAGCACCAATTATCTGAGTTCTATTTTCATGTTATTATCCTACATCCAAGATTTTAGTAATAGCTTTTTTACTTAAATTGCTAAAAGATAACATATCAGAGATATCAAAAAGAAAAAAATCTTTATAATTCCTCTACTATTATGCGATTCCTTTATTATAGCACCATCTCTGGTTATCAAATCAAGTTAATACATTTCATAGATTCTCCTATTGCATTAATGCTCCCCGAAGCAAGTTTTCTTCCTAGCCTTATAATACCTAATGGCTAGCCTATGACATCTCGTATCCGAACCAAGCTTTTTCATAGCCTATGACACCCTATGGCCTGATTATAATACCTGCTAGCCAAAATATGACATCCCCTTCTTGAATTGAGCATTTCCAAATATTTGATGACATCCTGTGGCGTGATTATGATACATGCTGGCCAACTTATGATATTCTCTGATCGAACCAACCCTTTTTACAATATTATGACATCATGAACCCTGATTATGATATCTCGTGGCCGACTTATGATATCACATCCCCAAAATACTTCTTAAACCAACCTTTTTTATCTACTTATGACATATCGTGGCCAACTAATGACATCTCATGTCCAGCTCATGACATCCCCTGCCCCAACTACTTTAGGAACCAACATTTTTCACAATATTATGATATCATGCGGCCTAATTATGATATCCTGTGTCCATCTTATGATATCCCATCTCCAAAATACTCTCCAAACCAATCTTTTTCATCTTGTTATGACACCCTGTGGTCAACTTATGATAACCCCTGTCTACCATATGACATCCCTGCCCTAACTACTTTGGGAAGCAACATTTTTCATAATGTTGCCCAGCGTAGCAACACAAGAGGGGGGGTGAATTGGGTTTCTATAAAAAATTAAAGCAAATATGTGCTGCACTTTAAAGTATTTGTGAAGCAATGCAAGTAAGCATACAATGAATAAGATGCAATGCAATGAATATAAGCAGCAAATGCAAAAGAGCAAAGAACACATATACAAACACAAAGGTTTATAGTGGTTCGGTGCACACCAAGCACCTACATCCACTTCCCAAGCTATCCCTTGAAAATTTCACTATAATCAACCTGGATTATAGCCAACTTATTTTCAAGGGCTCACAAGTCAAATCCAAAGTTGGTTTTCTCACTTAGACTCACTAACAACCTTTACTTAAGCCAACATAGGTTTGGATTCCAATTCATGGCTTGGAAGGGCCTAACACTTAGTTTCAAACTTTCTTGAAACTAGTCATAAAAGATAAATTCAGAATTACAATAATAAAGTACAAGAAAAACTCTCTATATAGTAGAAAGTAGAAGCTTTGAGGCTCTTGATGATTTCTTGACTTGTCTTCTCTTTGGAATCACTTCAAAGACCATTTTTGGAATGTTGATTTGAAGGCTTGGAAGCTTTTTCAATGAGAATCTCCTCTTTTGCTCTCTTTTTATCTTTGGAAGTGAAGTTCTCAAGGTATATCTTGTCTCTTGTGAGTTAGTTCTTCTTGAATGAGTTTGGTGAGTTAAATACTTCAGAAACATCCAAAAAATGGTTCATGATTGTTGGTGGAGCAAAATTAGCCATTTGAGCTTGTAGGATTCAAATCTCACTCTCAGAAATTATAGCCGTTGTTGCCATCAGAACCCATAAGTCGATACTTGAGTTTGTTCATGAGTCGACATTTGAGTCTTCATGAGTCGACACTTGGATCTGCATGAGTCGACTCAAGGTATAAATCTTGAAGAATTGAGTTCTATTTTATTTTTGTTCTCACGCTATGAGTCGATCTCTAAGTCAACATTTGACTTCTGTAAGTCGACACTTGATAACAAATATCTCAAATGGCATAGTTCTGTATCATTATTTTTCTTAGGCCATGAGTCAATATTTGGTTCTCATGAGTTGATATTTGACTTCTTCATGAGTCAACACTTGACTTCTGTGAGTCGACTCAAGGCATGCCAAAGAGATTTCTACGTGCCAGTCCTTCTGAAGTATCGACACCTCATGTATCATGAGTCAACACTTGGTATGTGCCACTCAAAAACTCTATGCCAAGCTTCAAAATTCAAAGTGTTCGTCAACAAAACTTCAATATCTTCTTCATAAAGCCCAGATTGACCCATTTTAAGGATTTTCAAAGTGAGAAGAGTTCTTATACTCTGAAAGTCACTTAGTTTCAAAATTAGTGAGTTTGGTACCTTTGTATGGAAAATTTGATGTACCTCTATCCTGAAACTCACAACTACAATTGAAACATTAGTATAAAATATATACTCAACATTTTGTTAGTCATCAAAATCAAAGGCTAAAGCCAATATATAATATTATGACATTCTGCACCCCAATTATGATATCCCGTGGCCAATTTATGACATCCCATCTCCAAAATACTTCATGAACCAACATTTTTACCTACTTATGGCATCCCATGGCTAACTTATGATGCTTCGTGTCTAACTTATGACATCCCCCACCCAACTACTGTAGAAATCAACCATTTTCATAATATTATGACATCCTACACCCCAATTATGATATCTCATAGCTGACTTATGATATCCCATCCCCAAAATACTCTCCAAATCAATCTTTTTCATCTATGATACTCCGTAGCCAACTTATGATATCCTGTGTTTAGCTTATGACATCCTCTATCCTATCTACTCTAGAAACCAACCTTTTCATAATGTTATGATATCATGGACCCGATTATGACATCCCGTGGTCGACTTATAATATCCCATCCCTAAAATACTTCATAAATTGACCTTCTTACCTACTTATGACACCACATAGCCAACTTATAACATATCATGTCTATCTTATGACATCCCCTGCCTTAATTATTCCATGAACCAATCTTTTTCACAATATTATGATATCCTATGTCTAGCTTATGACATCCTCCGGCCCAACTACTCTAGGAACTAACTTCTTTCATAATATTATGACATATCATGGTTGACTTATGACATTGCCTTTCTAAAATACTTTTCAAAATAATCTTTTTCACCTATTCATAATATCCCATGGCTGGCTTATGACACCCTGTGTCTACTTTATAACATTTGCCATCCAAAATACTCCTTAAACCATACCTTCTCATAACCCTATGACATCATATGGCCTGATTATGACATCTTGTGTCTACCTTATGACATCTCCTGACTAAACTACTCTAGGTGCTAGCCTTTTTCACTGCCTTATAACATCCTACAACCTAAATATGATATCTTGTGACCATCTTGTGATATTCCCCTGCTAAAAATATTTCACGAACCAACTTTTTCACAACCTTATTACATCTTATGGCCCCATTATGATACATGTCAAGCTTATCGCATCTCCTGCCCAAACTACTCCAGAAACATACTTTTTCACATGCACATGACATCCCTTGGCCTGATTATGACACCTCATGGTTGACTAGTAACATCACATCCCTAAAATACCTCCTGAACCAACTTTTTTTACCTACTCGTGACATCATATGGCATGATTATGGCATCCTATGGCCCAATTATAACACTATAGTCCACTTATGACATACCATCCCAGAATACTACTTGAACCAACCATTTTTACCTGCTTATGACATCCTATGCTTAACTTATGACATCCTGTCTCCACCTTATGACTTCCCCTACCCAAAATACTAATCCGAACCAACTTATGAAATCATGTTATCAATAATGACATCTTATTATCTATTTTATAACTTTCATTAAGTTGTTTGTTAATAACAATTCATTTTTACATACTCAACAGGGCTTGCTGCAAATGATCAATTTGACAACCCTATAGGTGATGGTTGTCTCGAGAATCCACCTTGTTCTACTATACTACATGCAGATAATTATAATGTTAAACCTCTTATTAAAATGGAGTTTGATCCGTAATTAATTGTATGTAATTTTTACAATCGAATGAAAGAAAAATAGATTTTGGAATCACAACCGTGTGTAGTAGATCAAACAACAAAAAGCAATTATACTTTAAACATTTAGCATGCTGGAGGCAAGGAAAGTCTAGAAAAAAAGGATATTTCCATGAATCAAAGGGATATAGACAAAATTGATTGCAAGGCCTCAATAAAGGCCAGACTTAATTTGAAGACTTGTAAGTAGAGATTGGATGAGGTTATTCTAGAACACAACCACGAGCTTTCCATATCAAGCATTGATCATCTACGGTTCCATAGGAGGATCAATACATCAGAAAAGATAGAGGTTAGTAATATGCATGCCTTAAATCTATCCACAACTCAAATTTACTCTATCATGATAAGAAGAAAAGGGGATAGAAGGCAATTGGATAGAAAGAAGAATTGAGTTCATAGAAAAGAATGCTTATAATTTCATCTTCGGGAATGCCAAAGTCAGCTTAAAAAAGGAGATGCATAGTCAACAGTAATCCACTTCGCACAAATGCAAGCTAAAAATATAATTTTTTCTACACATTGAACTTGAATGGGAATGGATAGCTTAGGACTTTGTTCTGGATCCATCCATGGTCAAGAATGGCATGCTCTTACTTTGGTGATGTATTAACTTTTGACTCCACTTACCTAACAAATACATACCAAATTGTTAGAAAATATATCCTAAAGCCAATCATCTGAGTTATAGATGATTAAGCTTATTATAATTTTTAAATAAATTATTAATAAATAAAAATTACTTTTAACAATTCATCACTTTTTGTGCATCTTCCTTTTGAACTATTTTATGATGAAGTCTTTAGAACTACTTCTATTCGATAAAGAAAGATTTATCATATAGTGTTTAAATCTATTCACAACCAAATGATACATTGTTACTTAGGATAGCATTGTTTATCAAGTATAGGTCATTGTGTACCATATGGATTGGTTATCCTCATAACCAAGAAGTGTAAAGATACCAGTATGACAAGCAGATGAGTGTAAGAGTATATTTCACTGAACATGACCAACTTTATAAAGCACTCTACTGTCAAGAGTATCTTGTAGAAGGGTATGGGTTTAAGTATCCCTTCGACCTAAGATCTTCCCAGTGACTTGCAAGCAACTCACATACTCTAGTACCAGACTATATGAATTTTTAATCTATTGACAGAAGGTTTCTAGGTATAGTCAAGTACTTGTAAAGTTAGTGTGCGAGTTAAGAAAGGATTGACCATTCCAAGCTGTTAGAGAAAATAGTTTGCTATATTTTAATTTAGTAAAATCTTGGCCAAGATAATCCTTATAAAGAGACATAGGATTTATTAGATTGAGATACCTCTGGATATATATATAAGAGTTGGTCGTTAACTCTTAAGTTATCTTTAGCATTAGATCAAAAGGATAAATTATATGGTAATCATATGTCTAGGTTCTAAATATTGCTTTGCAATCATTTGACCTATCCACATATCGGGTACCATTATTAGATGGTCACATAGATTAGTTTAGGACTTTGTCCCTTAGCTATAGGCTTAGTATTCAAACCTATGGGGTCACATATAATAGAAGTTTCTGATTGACTATGATGGCTAATTAATGATTAAAAATCATTCAAAGGTATAATTATCAATACGATGATAATTAACCTAATACAAAAATTATAAAAAATAAATAAATAATTATAATTAATTATAGGAGGATTAGTTAGCAATTAGATTGCTAATTAGCTTAATTTAGTTAAATAAAGAGGTTTAGGTCAAATCTAATCGAATTTGGTTCAAGCAAGTTTCACCTAATTAGATTATATGATGACCTAATCGCTAAGAAATTTTAATTTTGATTTGATCCTGACTTTGACTTAATTAATTTCTAATTTAAATAAGATTTAATTAAGCTATTAGAGACCTAATTAGATTAGGTTTAGATGTCTTGATTAGGTCTAACCTAATTTGATTAGGTTACATTTAAATTAGATCAAATCAAATTACAAATTCCTACCTAGTGCCAACCCTAAATTTTTTCCATGCCTTTCTCAAAATTATCGTAATTTCTCCATGCCAAAATCAGTTTTGTCACCCACCATTTCTCTCTCAAGGGAATAGATGAGGATAAAATTTGGTTTTAATCTAAATTAATTTTGAATTAGTTTTGATAGAGTTTCAATAGGATTGAAACTCTTAGCTCTAGCCTTATCCTAATCACTTTCTATCCTATTATCTGTATCCCCTCTCCACGCCACATTTTAACTGGATATTTTTTGGGATGTGCGACACTGGAGAGAAGGATTAGCATGGGGTTTGTGATAGGTAATCACCAGAAAAAATAAAAGAGGGAGACAATAAGCATGTAATCATAATTGGGCATGGAGAGATTTATGTGCTAGGGTTTTCAAGGAAGAAAGAAGAAATATTGAGAGGGGTATCTTCCTTTTATTTTCCTTCCATCTTTATTCCTCTAGATCTCCTCTCCCTCTTCTTCTCGAAGGGCCCAACAAGATCTAAAGGAGTCATATCAACCTTCCGGTGGCCTTCGCGCAGAGCAGCACTCTAAGGAGGCTAATCTACAACAGGACTTTGTGTGAATGATTTGTAGAGACTAGACATCATGTTCAAATATAAGATAACTTGAAGAGCCTTTTCCATGGTTCATCAGCAGTGAAAATCAATGACCCAAGATCAGGTATGAGATTAGATCTCATGGTAAAAGTAAATTTGATCTGCATCGTGCATTGACGAGATTGATGCATACTTATTTAAATTTTTGCATTGCATATCATATCTAGATCCTAGATAAGATTTTTTAGATTTGATCTAAATGCATGATTTTTGATTAAAAATAATTTTAATCTAATTTACTTTCATTATGAATTAAAAAATTAAAATACATGCATGAAATCCTATCCCGATTTCCGACAGTGGTATCTGAGTTAGGTTGCATGACATGATTTGTTATGTAGTACCTTGCATATTTGATATGTTTAAATCTAAGTAACTACTTCAGATTGGGTTAATCACTGTGGTCATCCGGTCATAGGAAAAAAGTAGAGTTTAAAGGCCCTCTCTTACCATTCCATGGGATCTTCTATGGCATGTAGAAATTTCGCTATAATTTCATCCCATGAACAAGCGAGGTGAAAAGATTTTGTTGAAATTGTTTCAATTTCTAGATATAATTTTTGATGATTTAATCTTGATTAATTTTTTATTTATGATCTAAAATTAAGTAATTATGATTTGATTTTATATTAGAACATAAGTCATAACTTAAATTTCAGCATTATGCCTATATCATATAGTATAGATCTAAAATTGCTTAATTATATGAGATGCATTTAAAATATAGATCTAGATTTAGTAAAATTAAATTTAATTAATTTCTAGAATTAAGAATTGAATGATTAAGTCTAGAATTATGAATTGAAAATTTATGTCAACTCATAAACTTGGGCTATGGGTTAGCTTGAATTAGGTCAATTAATCGGATTAGACCTTGTTACAGCCGTGACAGTGACGTGGCCAGGCTCAGGTACCGCCAAATGCGATCGAGCTACGTGGAGGCTTCTTCGATCGAGTCAGCGCCACGTCTTCAAGACCAGGTTCGACAAGACTACAGCGCCCGGCAATTTTCTAAGGCAAACTCCCCCTGCCGAGGTCGAGCTCGGATCGGAGCTCCTCTACCAACTCGATGGCTCCCAAGCCCGGAGAGATCCGCCCAAGTGAGGTCGGCCAAAGCCAGGAGACCTCCTGCCACCTCGCCAGGTGTCCACCCAGGAGGGGTCCGCTTGGCCGAGGTCGGCCGACCCTTCGTCCTTCGCCAGGTGGCCCCCGGAGACGGGCCCACCTCGGCCGAGTCTAGGCGCCCTCCTGCCACCTCGCCAGGTGTCCGCCCAGGAGGGGCCCACCTAGGCCGAGGTCGGCTGTTCCTTCGCCCCTTTGCCAGGTGGCCTCCCGAGACGGGTCCACCTCGGCTGAGTCCAGGCGCCCTCCTGCCACCTCGCCAGGTGTCCGCCCAGGAGGGGCCCACCTAGGTCGAGGTCGGCTATTCCTTCGCCCCTTTGCCAGGTGGCCTCCCAGAGACGGGCCCACCTCGGCCGAGGCCAGGCGACCTCCGGCCACCTCGCCAGGTGTCCGCCCAGGAGGGGCCCACCTAGGCCGAGGTCGGCTGTTCCTTCGCCCCTTTGCCAGGTGGCCTCCGGAGACGGGTCCACCTCGGCTGAGGCCAAGCGACCTCCTGCCACCTCGCCAGGTGTCCACCCAGGAGGGGTCCACCTAGGCCGAGGTCGGCTGGTCCTTCGCTCTTCGCCAGGTGGCCCCCGGAGACGGGCCCACCTCGGCCGAGGTCAGGCCGCCCGTACGGAGAAGATCTCAAGGAAGAGTCGCGGGCCCCGAGGCCATCCCTCGGGCCGTATGAATCCCAGACGGTGCCCCGTACGGAGGGCGGCGGCACGCGGAACATCACTTGCATCGGCCCGACAAGCTCCACAGCCGAGGGGCACGGTTCTGACAGAACAGCCCTATAGATGGATGGCGCCCACGCTTGGGGAGAGAGAGCACTCTCGCTGGGCCCGAGGCCTGACCGGCCGCCTTGTCAGCGCCGCCCTCCCTTTTTCTCTTCTGTCTTTGCCTTTTCCTACTGGGCTCGGCGGACGAGGTCGGAAAGCCGCCTGGCCCCCTTCACCGAAGAGGGAAAAGAGAAGAAGACAGGGGAGGGGAGTCTCCCAGGAGGAAAAGACAAGCGCACGACGAAAGGAGATAAAGAGGGAGGAATCTGGAGACAACGGAGGTAAGAAAACAAGCCTGGGGACAAAGAAGAAGCAACGGCAAAAGGCCTCGCTCCGGAGAGTGAAAACCAGAGATCCCGAGAGGGAATCACTGGGCGTGAGCTCGGCAAGGAGGCCCAGCCGAGATTCTGGTCCCCAGAGCGTCTCTCTCACTAGTAAACTCTCTAAGTCTGGAACCTTTTCGGGGGTCCGTCTGGAGAGTCTGTTCCTTCTCATCGTCTGCTGACTTGACCGTCGGAGCTCCCTCGCCGGGATCCCCGGCCAGGGTCCTCTAACCTCTTTTTCACAGGTTCACCGCAGGAAGGGAGGCTCCCTCGCCAGGCGGTCAGGAGGGATCGACAGATCCGTGGCACGGGCGCGGCGACGAGAGTGGCAACAGATTGGCGCGCCAGGAAGGGGGTAAGGACACCAAACCTGAGCGGGGGCCAGCTTTCTGCAGGTGTCGCGCTCTTTGACGATGGTGGTCACTCGTGGCCGCGAGGCGTCCACCAGCCGCGTGGGGGAGGTTCACTCCCCTCCAGGGGCCCTCAGCCCGGAGAGGGAGCTTCCGGCTCCCCCCTCTTGCACAGCAGCCTATCCCGGTGGACGGACCCCTTGCGGCCGTCATCCAGCAGCTGCAGACCTTGACCTCAGCGGTCCGGCAGCTTCAGCATCAGCAATGCTCCCTGGCCACCCAGCCATAGCCAGGGACCCCGCGGCCCGAGCCGCGAGGCAGCGTGGGAGCCTGCGCTCCATCCAGGGCAGGCCATCCCATCCGAGGGCCACCTCCAACCCCCGGGGGAGCCACCAAGCTCCCGCAAAGAAAAACTACTCCGGCTCGGAGGATCACGAGAGCCGATCCCCAGCCGACGGGGCCGAAACGGTGCATCGCAGCAAGCGACGCCGAGGCCAGACCTCGCGTCGAGACCGATCGGCGCCCCTTTCTCCCTCAGTCTTGTGGAAGACTCCACCGACGAGGCCATCAGGCGCCAGGCCGAGAGGCGCCTAGAGGAGCATGAGCGCAAGCTGGCGGAGTTCGTCGCCGATTCGCCGACCTACAGAACTCGTCGGCAGACCCGGCGAGCTACGACTCCCGCCCCCTTTCTCTGAAGAAATCCAGGCGGAACCGATCCCGAAACGGTTCCGCATGCCGCAGGTGGATCCCTACGACGGGACCACCAACCCCCTGGACCATCTGGAGAGCTACAAAGCCCTCATGAGGGTCCAGGGGGCCACTGACGCTCTCTGTGCATCGCCTTCCCGGCAACCCTCCGAAAGGCCGCTCGAGTCTGGTTCACCCGCCTTGAGCCCGGATCCATTTGCTCCTTCCATCAGCTGGAAGGAAGGTTCGTGGCACACTTCGACGCTTGTCGAAGGTGCCGAGAGAGGTGGACAGTCTCTTCTCCATCCGCCAGCAGGACCAGGAGCTGCTCCGGGACTACATCACCCGGTTCAAGACCGCGGCCCTGGAGATCTACAGCTTGACGAGCCCGTCGCCATGTTGGCTTTGAAGCGCGGGCTCAAGACATCCCGCCTGACCTACTCCCTGGACAAGAAGCCGCCCAGGACGTACTCCGAGGCTCCTCCACGCCACAAATACATCCGAGCGGAGGAGGCTGACCGCACCCGTCGAGAGTTAGACGGGAAGTTCTGAAAAAGCCGCTCCCGAGGGATGCCCGGGAGCTCGGAGGCCTGGGCCGTCTGCCGACCCTCGCCCGAATCCAAGGCCGAGGGGCGAGGCCACTCCCGAGCGGAGGTACACCCCTCTCCTCGCACCTCGGACGAAGATCCTCATGGAAATCGAGGGCGGGCGCTACCTCCGCCGACCCCCTCCTCAGAACCCAAGAGCCGTCCGAGACAAATCGAAGTACTGCCAGTTCCACCGCGAGCACGGGCACGACACAGAGGAGTGTCGCCACCTGAAGCGGGAGATCGAGAAGCTGATTAGGAGGGGTTACCTTAGGAAGTTCGTCAAGAACGAGGCCCCCTCGAAGGGCAGCCGCTCGCGGCCTTACCGCCCGTCCCTGCGATCGACAACCGCCCAACGGAGAAGCCCGTGGGCATGATCTCACGCGGGTCCGGTCGAGCGACGAAGAGAACCCGGGAAGTCGGGAACCCGGAGAATGTAATCCCTCCCCGGGGGGGAGGGAAATGACAATGTAAACAACGATGCCGTGATGGTCGAGATGACCATCGCGAAGCATCCTGTACATCGAATCATAGTTGATAGTGGAAGCTCGGCTGACGTACTTTTTACGACGCTTTCTCCCGCATGAACTTGTCCCACGATCAGCTGAAACCGGTGCACACCCCCTTGGTAGGTTTCACAGGGGACTCCGTGGGGGTCGAGGGGGAGATCACTCTCCCGGTCACCGCCGGATCCCCACCCCGACAGGCGACCGTCCTAGTAACATTTACCGTGTCAAGCTCCCCTCGCCTTACAACGCCATCCTCGGGCATCCCGGGCTCAACCAACTGGACGCCACCATCTCCACGAGAAGGCTGTTGGTACAGTTCCCCATGCCTTCCGGCCCGGGGAGATGAAGGGGACGACCCAGCCAGTCCCGCTCTGCCTTCAGACGGTCCCGGGCGCCAGGGGCGCGGAGCTCGCCCAGGATATCGACGACCTCGATCTGAGAGAGAAGGAGCCCAGGGGAGGGCCCGTAGAGCGCCTGCTGACTTTTCCCTCAGTTCGGATCCCCTGAAGATGGTGCAAGTCGGGGCCCAGCTCCCTGAGGAAGAACGAACCCACCTGCTGGAGTTCCTCCGCGCCAACGCTGACGTGTTCGCCTGTCAGCAGCCGACATGCCGGGCATCCCGCCCGAGGTCATCATGCACAAGCTGAACGTAGACCCAATTGCCATCCGGTGCCGCCAGAAGAAGAGAAGCTTCGCCATGGAGAGGCAGAAGGTGATCAAAGAGGAAGTGGAGAAGCTCCTCGCCGCCGGTTTTGTGTGGGAGGTCCAGTACCCCTGCTGGCTGGCAAACGTGGTCATGGTAAGAAAGAGTAGTGGTAAGTGGAGGATCTGTGTGGATTACACCGACCTCAACCGAGCTTGCCCAAAGGACAGCTTCCCTCTTCCAAAGATCGACCAGCTGGTTGACACCACCTAAGGGCATCGCCTCCTGTCGTTCATGGACGCCTTCTCCGGATACAACCAGATCCGAATGAGCTCGGAGGACGAAGAGCACACCGCCTTCATAACTGACCGCGAAACTTTTGCTACAGGATGATGCCATTTGGCCTCAAGAACGCGGGGGCAACGTACCAGTGCCTGGTCAATAGAATCTTCAAAGATCAGATCGATCGCAACATGCAGGTGTACGTGGACGACATGCTGGTAATGAGCAAACCCGAGTCGGATCACGTGGCTGACTTGGCGGAGACCTTCGGCAACCTCCGACGCCATCAGATGAAGCTGAACCCGGCGAAGTGCGTCTTTGGCATCTCCGCCGGGAAATTCCTTGGATTTATGGTGACCCAAAGAGGAATCGAGGCCAACCCGGAGAAGGTCCAGGCCATCCTGGACATGGAGCAGCCCGCCTCCAAGAAGCAAGTGCAACAACTAACCGGCCGAGTGCGGCCCTCAGCCGTTTTATCTCCAGGTCGGCGGATCGCTGTCATCCCTTCTTCAAGGTACTGAGGAAGATGAATGACTTTGCTTGGACCGAGGAATGCCAGCAGGCCTTCGAGGAGCTGAAGAAGACCCTCGCATCGCCACCATTGCTGTCCAGGCCCGAGGAGGGAGAGGAGCTTATCCTCTATCTGGCGGTTACCCCGGAAGCCGTCAGCTCAGTCTTGGTTCGAACCGACGGCCAGGGGGCTCAGCGGCGGTGTACTATACCAGCAAACTTCTCCGTGATGCGGAGCTCAGGTATTCTCGGCCCGAGAAACTCATTTTTGCGCTAATAGTGTCTGCCCAGCGTCTCAGGCCTTATTTCCAAGCGCACCCCATCGCTGTCCTGACGGATCAATCGCTGAAAGCAGTGCTCAGCCGACCCGATACCTCGGGACGATTGGCAAAGTGGGCACTGAAGCTCAGCGAGTTCGACATTACGTACAAGCCGAGGTCGGCCATGAAGGCACAGGTGCTAGCCGACTTCTTGGTCGAATGTGCAGGCTTGGGCAAGGAGCCCGAAGAAGGCCCCTCAGGCCGGTCGATGGAGATAGGCACCGATGAGCCCGGAGAGGATGCCTGGATCCTCCATGTAGACGGAGCCTCGAACTCCAGCGGGAGCGGGGCTGGGCTCATCCTTGCCAACAGCAACGGGGTCGTGCCGAATGCGCACTCCGTTTCCAATTCCCGCGACAAATAACCAGGCGGAGTACGAGGCGCTTCTTGCCGGACTGAGAGTCTCCCACGAGCTGGGCGTAACCAACCTCAAGGCTTTCACTGATTCCAGCTCGTGGCGGGGCAGGTGTCCAGGGAGTACGTCGCACACGACCCCCAAATGGCGAGATACTTGGAGCTCGTCAAAGAGGGCGCGTCCAGATTCCGACGCTTCAACATCTTCCATATCCCCCGCGGGGAGAACGCCCACGCGGATGCTCTCTCCCGACTGGCGACCCTGCCGGACACGATGCTGGGACGCGCCTATGTGGAGCGCCTTGAGGTCCCAAGCCTCGAAGCACCGGTGAAGGTCCACCAGGTCGGCCATGAACCCAGCTGGATAGACAAGTACGCCGCATACATCACCAATGGCATCCTGCCGGAGGACCGCGAGGCGGCTCGCCTCATCAGGAAGAAGGCCGTGCGGTTCGTCCTGATGGACGGGCAGTTGTATCGAAGATCCTACTCCTACCCCCTCCTCAAGTGCGTAGGACCCACGGAAGCCAAGCTTGTGCTCCAGGAGATCCACGAAGGCGTCTGCGGGAACCACGTGGGGGGCAGGGCATTGGCATACAAGGCCCTCCGTCAGGGCTACTTTTAGGAGACGATGAAGGAAGACGCCGCCGACTTCGTGAAGAAATGCGATCGGTGCCAGCATCACGCCACGGTGCAACGGCAGCCCTCCAACCCAATCTCCCAGCTCTCAGCCCCTAGCCGTTCGCCAGTGGGGGATGGACCTCCTGGGCCCATTCCGCCGGCGTCTGGCCAGCGGAAGTTCTTGATAGTGGCCATCGACTACTTCACGAAGTGGGTCGAGGCCGAACCCTTGGCGAGGATCACTGAAGCAAACGTCGCCAAGTTCTTTTGGAAGTCCATCGTCTGCCGCTTCGGCCTCCCACACACCGTGGTCACCGACAACGGGCGCCAGTTCGACTGCCGGGAGTTCGAAGAATTTTGCAGCGACCTCGGCATCAGCATCGCTTTACCTCGGTGGCGCACCCTCAGACCAATGGAGAGGCCGAAGTCACGAACAGAACCATTCTTCAGGGCCTCCGCACGCGGCTAGACCAGGCCAAGGGCAGGTGGGCCGACGAGCTTCCCAGCATCTTCTGGGCATACCACACCACCCCGAGGACGGCTACCGACGAAACCCCGTTCAATCTCGTCTTCGGAGCCGAGGCAGTTATCCCGATCGAGCTCAGCCTACCCACACTGCGTGTGGAGCAATACGACGAGATAGAAAACCCAGCTAGGATGATGCTCAACCTTGACCTTCTCGAGGAAACGAGGGACAAAGCCCGAATTCGAATGGCAGCGTACAGGCAGCGCGTGGCCAGGTATTACAACTCCCGAGTGCGGCCGAAGGTTTTCCGTCCCGGAGACTTGGTCCTCCGGCGCGCTGAAGCTTCCCAGCCACGGGAATGCGGCAAGCTCTCGCCCAACTGGGAAGGCCCATATCAGGTGGCAGAGGCCCTCCCTCATGGCGCATATTACTTGGAGGAATTGGGGGGTGCCAGGTTCCCCCGGACGTGGAACGCTTCGAACCTAAGGATGTACTATCAGTAATGTAAGGTTCCCTGCTCCTGTAATAAAGTTCCCCGCTTCAAACACTCCCTTCTCACTTCGACAAGCAAGCCCGGAGAACAACTCAGTAAACCGCGCAAGGCTTGAGAAAGCCTGCGGCATCGAGCTCAGTCCGGAGATCCTGGGCTTCGGCCTGGAAGGTGGCGCGGAACCCAGTTCGCCCACGCAAGCCCGGAGAACAGCTCAGTAAACCGCGCAAGGCTTGAGAAAGCCTGCGGCATCGAGCTCAGTCCGGAGATCCTGGGCTTCGGCCTGGAAGGTGGCGCGGAACCCAGTTCGCCCACGCAAGCCCGGAGAACAGCTCAGCAAGCCGCGCAAGGCTTGAGAAAGCCTGCGGCATCGAGCTCAGTCCGGAGATCCTGGGCTTCGGCCTGGAAGGTGGCGCGGAACCCAGTTCGCCCACGCAAGCCCGGAGAACAGCTCAGTAAACCGCGCAAGGCTTGAGAAAGCCTGCGGCATCGAGCTCAGTCCGGAGATCCTGGGCTTCGGCCTGGAAGGTGGCGCAGAACCCAGTTCGCCCACACAAGTCCGGGGAACAGCTCAGCAAGCCGTGCAAGGCTTGAAAAAGCCTGCGGCATCGAGCTCAGTCCGGAGATCCTGGGCTTCGGCCGGAAGACGGTGCAGAAACCGCGTCGCCTGCGCAAGTATGAAGGCGGTCCTAAAGACGAGCCCGCTTAAGGCCTGCTCTGCCACCACGCGACCCGGGAGGCCCCAACCTTCATTTGAGCAATGGAGGGACCAGGCCTGCAACTGTTTCAAGCATTACATGCCAACATCTCAGAAAGAAGGAAAAAGAAAAGTGAGATAAGATGAACTCGGAATTTTATCAAACTGAAACTTTCATTGATACGAAAAGGGATCAGTACAAGTGGGGAGTCCCGACAGGCCGGGAGTCCCCAAAAAGAAGAAAATGTAGAAAGAAAAGATACTACAACAACAAAAGTAAAGCAGGCGCCGGGCTCAGTGGGGTGCAGGGTCGGAGCCCTCTGCCGGGGGCGCAGGCGTCGCATCCTCGACTTCTACGGCGGCCGGCTCTTGAGGCTGCTCTGGAGCCGTAGCTTCGCCAGTCGACGGTGCCGCAGGAGTTGCGTCGGCCGCTCCAGGAGCCCTGCTCTCGACTCCCTGCCTTCTGCCTCCGATCACCACCTCGCTGAGGTCGAGCTCGGGGAAGAGGGCCCCCACCTTCTCCCGGCACATCCGGAACCCCTTCAGGAAGGAGTCCATGGCGGCCTCCCGAACTTCCGACGTGTACTCATCGGAAGCCCGGAATTTCGGGATGGCCTCCTGCACCTCCCGCTTTGCGGCCTCCAGGAGTCCGTTGATGTACGCACTCCTGTCCCTCGCCGCGCTTGCGTCTCGCCAGGCCTCCTCCAACTGGCGCTCCAGCCACTGGGAGTGGGCCTGCAGGCGAGCCCTCTCCGCCACGTCCTCCTCCGTGCGGCGTTAGTGGGTGGCCCGCTCCTCCGACAAGGAAGCCTCCAGCTCCTTGTTCCGCCCCTCAGAACGTGCCAGGTCGGACTGGAGGGCTATTTGTCGGCTCGCAGCTCGACCCCCTTCTCCATGAGGTCTTTGACATCGGCCGCGAGCTTGCCGAGCTTCTTCTCCTTCTCGGCGTCCTTCTGTGCGTTCCCTACGAGGAAGTTCCTCAGTAGGAGAACGTCGTTCCCGATCTGCGCCAGCAAGAGCAAACCAAGTCAGGATAAAAGGAGTTAGGTCTTGAAAGAAAAGGAAGGAAGGAGCTCGGGCTTACCGTGAAAAGCTGCGGGAGGATCCCGAGCAGGGCATCTGCGTAGTCCCGGCCATCCCGAGCTCGGCGGTCCGGGCGGGCGGTGGAGGCGTACTCCATGATCTTCTCGCGAGCCCTTTTATCGCGGATGACCGAGTCCCGGTGGGTGATCACCGGTGCCGGAGGTGTCAGGCCGGCTCCTGCGCTGGCCGCCCCTCAGCTGATTCCGCGGTCGACGGGCCGGCGGTGGCCACCGGCTGCACTGTAGAGACGGCGGCGACGACGGGACCGCGCCGGACGGAGCTGCAGGCGGTGGAGCCCTCTCAGCAGCGGCGCCACCAGGTCGCACGACCGGGACATCAGCGGCCCCACCCTGGGGCAGCCTGGGCGGGGGAGCGACGGCAATCGGGCTGGGTGTGGTCGCTGCCACGACCTCCCGGCTCGCCTCATACGAGCCCTCTTCGCCGCGGGCTCGTCCACCTCGGTGACATCTCGCTGGGCTGCGCCCTCCAGGAGGTTCTCCAGCGAAAACTTCATCCCTGCAACACAAAGGAACAGAAAGTCAGCCGGCTCGGTCATGAAGAAAAAGGGGGGCAGAAGTCAAAGTGGGGCCGAATCTCACCAGTCTCGCGGATGGGACTGATCCCGGCCTCAAAAAGGTTCTGCTCCGAAAGCAGAACGTCGAGTGCCGGGACCACGTCGCTCAGGAGCTGGGAGTAGGACTCCTGGTCCACCGACTCGACCCGAGAATTCGGTTCGGAGTCCGGTCCGGTTCACTCCAGGCCCAGTCGACATCTTCGACTGAGGCGAAGAAAAACGGCTCTTCCAGCCCTTCACCGAGGAAGGGATGTCGAACCGGAGACACCTGGGCGGGGCGAAATATACCACCAGCCATCATCGGTGGAGCACTTCTTCAGGGTGAACAAGGCCCTGAAGAGGAGAAACGGGCAACGAACCCGTGGAAGTGACAGAAGACAATGAAAGAAAAGATGACCCGGATGGCGTTGGGAGCCAACTGGGCGGGACAAGCCGGAAATGGCTGAGGAAGGAAAGAAAGAAGGGGTGCAGAGGAAACCGAAGACCCCCAAGGAGGAAGTCTTCGTAGAAAGCTATGCGGCCGGGGCCACTCATGGTGACGCGCTCCCCGGACCGCGGAACAACAAGGAATGGACCCCGGGATGCCGTAAGCATCCCGGAGCAGAGAAAGATCGCCTTCAGTCATGGTGGAGGCATGACCGGAGGGACCGCGGGAAGAGAAGGAGGAGCAGGAAGAGAAGGAAGAGCCGGAAAAGAGCGAAGGGGGACGGCAGGAGCAACGGAGGAGGCCGGATCCCCTAGGGATGCCAATGGTGACACCCCGGGTTGCAGACGCCGGCGGATCTCCTCCGGGATTGTCTCCTCATCTGAGGAGGAAGAAGATGGAGTCCTCGGCCGGGATGGACCGGCCTCGTCCGGGTTGGAAGAGACATGGCGACGGCGCGCCATGGAAAAGAGAAGAATGGAGGATCAAAGAGAAAAGAAAAAGGAAGGGAAGGAGGGGAGCCGGAGAAGATGAGGGCACTCACCGAAAATACGCCAGACGAGTGCAAGGCAACAGGAGTTAGTCTGCAGCAAACCGCCCACGAAGCAAGGGGAAAGGCCTCGTTCTGAAAAGTCCCCTCCCTTTCAAACTCAGCCGACAGCGACCGTACCCGTCATTCCACCTCAGGCCACTGGATGATCGCCACGTGGGCGCACGCCCGACACCGACGCCTCGTTAGCAGAGTAACGGCCTCTGCCTCGAAGCGACGCATTAATTGCGGGCAAGTGGGCGACGCGTGGTGGCTCCCCATAGGTTTTCAATCGCATCGAGCCACGGCGACGAGGATCGTGGCAATTATGATGCAAGATCTTCGCCTCCCCACGTCATGTCCGCATTTAATCCCGACGTTCCGTTCTACGACGCCCCGACGGAACGGCGGGCTGGGGGGCAACTGTTACAGCCGTGACAGTGATGTGGCCAGGCTCAGGTACCGCCAAATGCGATCGAGCCACGTGGAGGCTTCTTCGGCCGAGTCAGCGCCACGTCTTCAAGACCAGGTTCGACAAGACTACAGCGCCCGGCAATTTTCTAAGGCAAACTCCCCCGCCGAGGTCGAGCTCGGATCGGAGCTCCTCTACCAACTCGATGGCTCCCAAGCCCGGAGAGATCCGCCCAAGTGAGGTCGGCCAAAGCCAGGAGACCTCCTGCCACCTCGCCAGGTGTCCACCCAGGAGGGGTCGCTTGGGCCGAGGTCGACCGACCCTTCGTCCTTCGCCAGGTGGCCCCCCGGAGACGGGCCCACCGGCCGAGTCCAGGCGCCCTCCTGCCACCTCGCCAGGTGTCCGCCCAGGAGGGGCCACCTAGGCCGAGGTCGGCTGTTCCTTCGCCCTTTGCAGGTGGACTCCCGGAGACGGGTCCACCTCGGTTGAGTCCAGGCGCCCTCCTGCCACCTCGCCAGGTGTCCGCCCAGGAGGGGCCACCTAGGCCGAGGTCGGCTGTTCCTTCGCCCCTTTGCCAGGTGGCCTCCCGGAGACGGGCCCACCCGCCGAGGCCAGGCGACCTCCGGCCACCTCGCCAGGTGTCGCCCAGGAGGGGCCCACCTAGGCCGAGGTCGGCTGTTCCTTCGCCCTTTGCAAGGTGGCCTCCGGAGACGGGTCCACCTCGATTGAGGCCAGGCGACCTCCTGCCACCTCGCCAGGTGTCCACCCAGGAGGGGTCCACCTAGGCCGAGGTCGGCTGGTCCTTCGCTCTTCGCCAGGTGGCCCCCGGAGACGGGCCCACCTCGGCCGAGGTCAGGCCGCCCGTACGGAGAAGATCTCAAGGAAGAGTCGCGGGCCCCGAGGCCATCCCTCGGGCCGTATGAATCCCAGACGGTGCCCCGTACGGAGGGCGGCGGCACGCGGAACATCACTTGCATCGGCCCGACAAGCTCCACAGCCGAGGGGCACGGTTCTGACAGAACAGGCCCTATAGATGGATGGCGCCCATGCTTGGGAGAGAGAGCGCTCTCGCTGGGCCCGAGGCCTGACCGGCCGCCTTGTCAGCGCCGCCCTCCCTTTTTCTCTTCTGTCTTTGCCTTTTCCTGCTGGGCTCGGCGGACGAGGTCAGAAAGCCGCCTGGCCCCCCTTCACGAAGAGGGAAAAGAGAAGAAGACAGGGGAGGGGAGTCTCCCAGGAGGAAAAGACAAGCGTACGACGAAAGGAGATAAAGAGGGAGGAATCTGGGGACAACGGAGGTAAGAAAACAAGCCTGGGGACAAAGGAGAAGCAACGGCAAAAGGCCTCACTCGGAGAGTGAAAACCAGAGATCCCGAGAGGGAATCATTGGGCGTGAGCTCGGCAAGGAGGCCCAGCCGAGATTCTGGTCCCCAGAGCGTCTCTCTCACTAGTAAACTCTCTAAGTCTGGAACCCTTTCGGGGGTCCGTCTGTGAGAGTCTGTTCCTTCTCGTCGTCTACTGACTTGACCATCGGAGCTCCCTCGCCGGGATCCCCGGCCAGGGTCTCTAAACCCTTTTTCGCAGGTTCGCCGCAGGAAGGGAGGCTCCCTCGCCAGGCAGTCAGGAGGGATCGGCGGATCCGTGGCACGGGCGCGGCGACGAGAGCGGCAACAGTCCTAGGATCAGAATTTTAATTAATATAGACAAATAGAGAAATTGAATTAACTTAACCAAAAGCTGATTAGGATTAGATCAAGAATTCTCTAGATAATTCAGTAGTGATAGATTGATCAAGTCCATGTTACATTAAATAGATTTGATTATAGCTCAGCAATCGGACCCGAGTCATTAGATTAGTCTAATTGAATCTGATGAATCGATTGATTTCTAAGGTAGATTTGGCAGTTTGACCATGGTTACTAATTAGGATTATCTCTTACCTGGCTAAATATCTGGTATCTAAAGAAAGAGGTAAATGGTAGAACCCTCCTGTCGATCTCATTTACTTGGCCAATGTGGTTAATTATATTTGATTAAATAGCTTATTGATTTGAGTAAACCCATACCAGTAAGGTTGATCAGCTTGACTGATATAGGTGTCCTTGGTTTAATTTATCTTCAACTCTCATCACAGACTTGGTCAAGTCAATAAAAGGATTGTGACTAATTGGTTCATATCTTTTTCTCTCTTCTTAACCATTTAATAAAATTATCTAAATTATTAAGTCCCTAAAATGATAAATTTATGAAGATAATCGAGTCATAGTCTCTCATTAAGAGGACAGTAATGGGTTCAATAGTTAAGATGATCATTGAAGAACCAAAGGCATAGTGCTCATCTGGCTATTGGAATTATCATTCATATTATAATGATTTAGTTGCAACTTTCTTAATGGTGTTAGGTGAGCCAGTCAAGTCGGGCTTGGCGATTATTGGTTAGAAGCACTGAGTCTCATTATGTTAATGGTTTGAACATAATTAAAACTTTCAATGGAAGTCCAAAGGCCTGCTAAAGAGGTGCCTTAGGTGAAATAGATTACTAGAAATTGTTTAGAGAAAATAATTGGTTAAAATCCTACCTTTAGATGCACATGGATGGACAAGCCAAAGTCGGGCTCATGTGCAGTCTATTGGATTCTAGTACCCGCTAAGGAATTAGTATAATTTCTCAAATTAAAAGTAGGGGCTACCAATTTGTATGAAATAGTGTGAGAATCTTTAGACTAAAGTCCAAGTCTTTAATATTAAATGATTCATATACTAATAGGTCTTATCCTATTTTCTTTTTAATTAAAATGGCCATACTTTGTCACCGATCATTATTAGATAATGAATAGCTAACGAGATCCAATTTTGATATTTGGTATCAAAAGCTAAAGATCATTCTGGAGCATGAGTGGATCTCGTAGCATAGATTTGATACCAAGGAGCTTGCTTGAATGCTCGTGGTGCAGTCCAAGATGCTTACCAAAAGTGGCTCAATGATTGAACCATGATTCGTTACATTATGCGGGCATCCAAGAAGGATTAGTTCAATCACAAATTTGAGGATGCTCAGCTAGAGGATATGCTTCAAGTGTTCAAAGAATCCTTTGGCACTTCCAACGATGTTGAAAAATACAAAACATCCTGTACCATTTTCAACACTAGGATAAGGGAAGGGACATCGATCACTGATCATGTATTGTATTAATCAAATAGATCAAGTACCTGAGCAAACTTGAATTTTTTATATAAGTAGCTAGAGAAAGATACAACCCTGAATTTCCTGTCAAAGTCCTACCTCAACTTCCTTAGTCATTATAGAATGACTAAGCCTGCAATCAACATGTTCTATGTCATAGGTCTCTGTTCTTTGGTGTTCTTCACTGCTGAATAGGTAGCCGTCTCTTGATCTATTACCGAGGTCGAGAAGATTTTGATCCATCTCTCCATGTTCTTTATGTTCTGTAATTTTTTATATCCGGTCAAACAACTATGTATCAGGTTTCTTCATGCAATACATGCCCTTAAATTTCAACCCCTCCCCCCCCCCACCAAAAAAAAACTACCTGCAAGACTTAGAGCAGAGACCTATGACATAGAACATAGTATGTTCGCCATGAATATTTATTCTAGGATAACATAAACTTGATCTACAAGTAAAATTGAGATCAAGTTTAAATAACAATACTTATAGTTCTGATGCAATGCAAGCATGGTAATGGAAACACAAATGGATCCAATTGCATATCATTTACAAAAACTTCCAAACACATGCAGGATATTCCTCAGGCAAAACCACCAAAGTTTTTAATGGCTTAAACATAAAACTGAAGGAACATAAAATTGGAAAGAGAAAAATGTATTCAAAAAATGAATATTTAGTGACGGCATCCAGTATGCATCATTAGCTATGCTTTTCCCTTGTCCTCTTGATGGCATCTTTGTCATGAAGAGCACAAGTGACCCATCCTGAAGAGCACAAGTGAACAAAAGATTAAAAGGTGTCCCACAAAATGTGCTGTACCCGGTCAATATTCATCAAAAAGAATGAAGGGGGCAAATTTCACAGACCACACAGGCACAAGGCCATAAATATGTTAAATATGTCGGCATGTATTGAGCATTCAAAGAAATTGAAGTAAGTCTTGTTTATGAGACGTGCTCAACTAGTCAAAACAAAAAAAAATAAAAAAATAAAAAAAGATTAGTTCAAAGCTTAGCCTACTGTACTTTTTTGATTAATGATAACACTTTGGTCTCATGTAGAGGTTCAAATCTAACCGATACATTTATTTATGTATAAAAATTTTAGAATTTTTAAAGTACATTATATTTTGACAATGGTAGGGGAATTGTTGAAAAGTATGTTTTCCAATATAAGTTTTGTCCTGCATAAGAAAACTTAGAAACTAAACACATGTTAATAAGTATGGGGATTAACCAATAAATTTGGTTGAAATAGCATCATCAAGTAGGCCAATTATAAATTAAATATATATATATATATATGCACATGGCACTGGTATTGTTAGTTGTAATGTATGGAAAAGTATAATATATATATGTGTTGTATATATATATGTATATATATGTATATATATATATATATATATATATATATATATATATATGTATATATATATATATATATGTATATATATATATATAGATATATATATGTGCATATATATATGTATATATGTATATATGTGTATATATATATGTATATATATATATGTATATATATATATATGTGTATATATATATATATATGTATTTATATATATGATTTTGAAATATTTGAAAATATTTTTTTGTGGTGTGTGTGGCAAAATAAATTTGGTGTGATAAAATAATTTAGAAATATAACAGTACAAGGTTAGAAAGTTTGGTTTGGAAGGCAGATAGAACCACTATCCTAAATGAGATTTGGTCCTCTCTTGTATGAAGAACAGTTGGACCACACTTTTTCAAGGTATAACTTAGAAGCCAAAACTTCAATACCCGTTAGTAGCATGATCTCGAACGGATATCGATCAGTTCATTTTTAGTCCAAAAATCTCAAAATAGAAAAAATATAGGAGGGTAAAAGAATTTTAGAAGTTTTCATAACAGAGAAATATAGCAGGGGGAGAGTTTAGAATTTTTGAATGCCTTGTAGGGCTAGGGTAGAAGCCTATTTATAGGCTCAAAATCCCAGAGGAAATCCAAAAAATATCCTTAAACTAGCTGATACGACCGTTACGATGACATGGCGTGTCTCAGGTTCTGCCGGGCGTGATCCGAACCACGTGGATTTTTTCGGCAGAATGGGAGCGGTCCAGCAAGGTCGGATGTGGGTCCACTGCGGCCGAAGTAGAGTACTCCTCTGCTGCTCCGCCAGGTGTCCGCCCAGGAGGGGCCCGCCTCGATCGAAGCCGGTTGTCCCTTGCTCCCTCGCCAGGTGGCGCCCGGAGACGGTTCCACCTCGGTCGAGGTCGAGCAGGGCCTTCCTGCTCCTTCGCCAGATGGTTCTCGGACACGGGTCCACCTCGACCGAAGTCGAGCGCTCAACTGCCACTCCGCCAGGTGTCCGCCCAGGAGGGGTCCACCTCGGTCGAAGCCGGCGGCCCCTTGCTCCCTCACCAGGTGGCGCCCGGAGACGATTCCACCTTGGCCGAGGTCGAGCCGGGCCTTCCTGCTCCTTCGCCAGATGGCGCCCAGACACGGGTCCACCGCAGTCGAAGTCGAGCGCTCCTCTGCCGATCCGTCAGGTGTCTGCCCAGGAGGGGTCCACCTCGGGTCGAAGCTGGCTGCCCCTTGCTCCTTGCCAGGTGGCGCCCAGAGACGATTCCACCTCGGCCGAGGTTGAGCCGGGCCTTCCTGCTCCTTCGCTAGATGGTGCCCGACACGGGTCCACCTTGGCCGAAGTCGAGCGCTCCTCTACCGCTCCGCCAGGTGTCCGCCAGGAGGGGTCCACCTCGGTCGAAGCCGGCAGCTGCTTGCTCCCTCGCCAGGTGGCGCCCGGAGACGTTTCCACCTCGGTCGAGGTCAAGTCGGACCTTCCTGCTCCTTCGCCAGATGGCGCCCGGACACGGGTCCACCTCGACCGAAGTCGAGCGCTCCTCTGTCGCTCTGCCAGGTGTCCGCCCAAGAGGGGTCCACCTCGGCCGAAGCCGGTGGCCCCTTGCTCCCTCGCCAGGTGGAGCCCGGAGACGATTCCACCTCGGCCGAGGTGGAGCCGGGCCTTCCTGCTCCTTCGCCAAATGGCACCTGGACACGGGTCCACCTCGACGAAGTCGAGCGCTCCTCTGCCGCTCTGCTAGGTGTCCGCCCAAGAGGGGTACCTCGGCCGAAGTCGGCTGCGCCTTGCTCCCTCGCCGGGTGGCGCCCACAGACGGTTCCACCTCGGCCGAGGTCGAGCCGGGCCTTCCTGCTCCTTCGCCAGATAGCGCCCGGACACGGGTCCACCTCGACCAAAGTTGAGCACTCCTCTCCCACTCCGCCAGGTGTCCGCCCAGGAGGGGTCCACCTCGACCGAAGCCGGCGGCCCTTTGCTCCCTCGCCAGGTGGTGCCGGAGATGGTTCCACCTCGGCCGAGGTCGAGCCAGGCCTTCCTACTACTTCGCCAAATGGCACCCGGACACGGGTCCACCTCGATCGAAGTCGAGCGCTCCTCTGCCGCTCCGCCAGGTGTCGCCCATGAGGGGTCCACCTCGGCCGAAGTCGGCTGCCCCTTGCTCCCTCAACGGGTGGCGCCCAGAGATTGTTCCACCTTGGCCGAGGTCGAGCCGGGCCTTCCTGCTCCTTCGCCAGATGGCGCCCGGACACGGGTCCACCTCGGCCAAAGTCGAGCGCTCCTCTGCCGCTCCGCCAGGTGTCCGCCCCAGGAGGGGTCCACCTCGGCCGAAGCCAGCAGCCCTTGCTCCCTCGCTAGGTGGCGCCCGGAGATGGTTCCACCTCGGCCGAGGTCGAGCTGGGCCTTCCTGCTCCTTCGCCAGATGGCGCCCAGACACGGGTCCACCTCGGCCGAAGTCAAGCGCTCCTCTGCCACTTCGCCAGGTGTCCGCCCAGGAGGGGTCCACCTCGGCCGAAGCCGGCCCTGCATGGTGAGGTCACCGGGAAGCAGGGTCACGAGTTTCGAGATCGCCACTCGGGCAGCGCGCACCGTACCTCGCGAGGAGCGCCGCTACGGTCGGCAGTGACCCACGAAACCTCATTTACATCGGCCCGACGGGTTCCGCAACCGAGAAGCAGAGTCCTGGCAGACAGGACCCAGCAACGGACGTTGTTAACGCCTGGGAAGGAGAGCGCTCGTGCTCAAACCAAGGCCTGGCCAGTGTCCTCCCTCTCCCCTTTTCTTGCTGGGCTCAGCAAGCAAGACAAGGAGGCCACCGGGTTCTTGGACCCGAAGGGAAAAGGGAAAAGAGAGGGAGAGAGAGAAAAAGGTGAAAGTGGAGAGGAAGCCTCCCAGGGGCGGGAGGCCGGAGGCAGTGTGATGGGATAAAAGGATGGGAAGAGCGGATAACCAGGTAAGGAAAAAAAGGCTGGGAAAAAGAAAGGCACCAAGAGTAGGATCCAAGATCCTGAGAGGGGTCCCTCGGTGCAAGCTCGGTGAAGGAGCTCGGCCCAATTTCCACTCTTTCAAAGATCTCTTTTGCTAAGATCATCTCTAAGCCTGGGACTCCTTCGGGGCCCACCTTAGGGTTTCTGTTCCATCTCGCCATTTTCTAACTTGACCGTCGGAGCTTCCTCGCCGGGATCCCCGGCCAGGGTTTCTGACCTTGTTTTGCAGGATCGGGAGCTCGGAGACCTCGAGGCAAGACGATCAGAGTCCAGTACCAGCTCTGAAGTTACAGGCCGCGGCGGCAAGATCGACAACAGATTGGCACACCAGGTAGGGGGGCAGGACAGCAACCCCAGCGCGAGCTAGCTCTCCGCGGGACAAAGCGCGCTCCGACCATGGTGGTAACGTGCGGTCGCGAAGCGTCCACCAGTCGAATCGGGGAAGTCCCTTCCCCTCAGGGGCCGCGCAGCCCGAAGAGGGAGCTTCCTGCTCCGCCTCCTCTCCCTTCGCAGCCATCCTTGGTGGACGAACCTTTCGCAGCTATCATCCAACAGCTGCAAATCTTGACTATAGCAGTTCGGCAGCTACAACACCAGCAATGGTTCCTGGCCACACAACCCCAGCCAGGACCCCCGCGGCTCGGGCCGCGGGGCCCCGCGGAAGCCTGCGCTCCATCCAAGGCAGGCCCTCCCAACCGCGGCAGTCTCCAACCCCCGCGGGAGCCACCAAACCCCCGCGAAGAGAAATTACTCTGGTTCGGTGGATCATGAGAGTCGATCCCCGGCCAACGATGCCGAGACGGCGCGCCGCAGTAGGCGGCGTCGGGGCAAAGCCCCCCACTGAGACCGATCGGTGCCCCCTTCGCCAGTGGCCTCGGTGAAAGATTTCATTGACGAGGCCATCAGGCGCCAGGCCAAGAGGCACCTGGAGGAGCATGAGCGCAAGCTGGCGGAGTTCGCCTGCCGATTTGGCGACTTGCAGAACTCCTCGGCGGATCCGGCGGGCTACGACTCCCTGCCACCCTTCTCCCAGGAAATCCAAGAGGAGCCGATTCCGAGTCGGTTCCGCATGCCATAGGTGGATCCCTACGATGGGACCACCGATCCCTTGGACCATCTGGAGAGCTACAAGGCTCTCATGAGGGTCCAGGGGGCCACGGACGCTCTTCTATGCATCGCCTTCCCCGCTACCCTCCGGAAGGCTGCTTGAGTCTGGTTCACCCGCCTCGAGCCCGAATCTATTTGCTCCTTCCATCAGTTGGAAGGAAGGTTCGTGGTACACTTCGACGCTTGTCGGAAGGTATCGAGAGAGGTGGACAGCCTCTTCTCCATCCGCCAGCAGGACCAGGAGCTGCTTCGGGACTATATTACCCGCTTCAATACCGCTGCCCTGGAAATCTACAGTCTGGACGAGCCCGTTGCCATGCTGGCAATAAAGCACGTGCTCAAGACGTCCCGCTTGACTTATTCCCTAGACAAGAAACCCCCCAGGATGTATTCCGAGCTCCTCCTCCATGTCCACAAGTACATCCGAGCGGAGGAGGCCGATCGCACCCGGCGAGAACTGGACGGGAGGCCCTTGAAGAAGCCGACCCCGAGAGATGTTTCCGGGACCCGGAGGCCCGGGCCACCTGCTGACCCCCATCCAGCCTGAAGCCGAAGGGCGGAGCCGCCCCGAGCGAAGTTTCACCCCTCTCCTTGCTCCTAGAATGAAAATCCTCATGGAGATTGAGGGTGAGCACTACCTTCGCCGACCTCCTTCCCAGAACCCAAGGAGCACCCGCAACAAGTCAAAATACTGCCAGTTCCACCGCGAGCATGGCCACGACATGGAGGAGTGCCGCAATCTAAAGCGGGAAATCGAGGAGCTGATTAAAAGAGGCTACCTCAGGAAGTTCATGAGGAACGAAGCCCCGGCGGAGGGACAACCGCTCGCAGCCCTTCCCCGGTCCCTACGATCGATAACTGCCCGACGGAGAAGCCGGTGGGCATGATCTCTTGTGGAATCGGGCGGGCGACGAAGAGAGCCCGGGAGGTGGGAGACCCGGAGGATGTATCCCCCTTTGAGAAGGGGAATGAAAACAAGAATATAAATAATGATGTAGTGGTGGTCGAGATGACCTTCGCAAAGCATCCTATACATCGCATTATGGTAGATAGTGGAAGCTCTACTGATGTACTTTTTTATGATGCTTTCTCCCGAATGAACCTGTCTCATGATCAGTTAAGGCCGGTGCACACCCCTCTTGTAGGCTTCACCGGGGACTCGGTGGGGGTCGAAGGGGAGATCACTCTCCATGTCACCGCCGGATCCCCACCTCGGCAGACTACCATCATGATGACGTTTACCGTCGTCAATCTCCCTTCACCTTATAATGCAATCCTTGGTCGTCCGGGGCTCAACCAGCTGGACGCCGTGATTTCCACCAAACGGTTGCTAGTACAGTTCCCCACAGCCTCTGGGATTGGGGTGATGAGGGGGATGACCCAGCCCGTCCAGCATTGCCTTCAGACGGTCCAGGGCACCCGGGGCACTGAGCTCGGCCCCGATGTTGACGACCTCGACTTAAGGGAGAAGGAACCCGGGGAGGACCCGTAGAACACATGTTGACGTATCCCCTCGGTTCAGATCCTCAGAAGACTGTACATGTGGGGGCCCAGCTCCCGGAGGAGGAGCGGACCCGCCTGCTTGATTTCCTCTACGCGAATGCAGATGTGTTTGCCTGGTCCGCAGCTGACATGCCGGGCATCCCCTCTGAAGTCATCACCCATAGGCTAAATGTTGACCCGAGGTGTCGCCCGGTCTGCCAGAAGAAGAGGAGCTTCGCCACAGAAAGGCAGAAGGCCATCAACGAAGAAGTAGAGAAGCTCCTCACTGCCGGCTTTGTGCGGGAAGTACAATATCCAAGTTGGCTTACGAATGTGGTCATGGTGAAGAAGAGTAGTGGCAAGTGGAGGATTTGCATGGACTACACCGACCTCAATCGAGCTTGCCCGAAGGACAGTTTCCCTCTTTCGAAGATTGACCAACTGGTGGACACCACTTCAGGGCATCGCCTCCTCTCGTTCATGGATGCCTTCTCTGGGTACAACCAGATTCGAATGCACCCAGAGGACGAAGAGCACACCGCTTTCATCATCGACCGCGGAACTTACTGTTACAAGATGATGCTATTTGGCCTCAAGAACGCTGGGGCCACGTACCAGCGGCTGGTCAACAAAGTCTTCAAGGGTCAGATCGGCTGCAACATGCAGGTGTACGTGGTTGACATGCTGGTAATGAGCAAGCCTCTTTCAGATCATGTTGGCGACCTGGAGGAGACCTTCGGCAACCTCCGACTTCACCAGATGAAGCTGAACCCGGCGAAGTGTGCCTTCGGCATCTCCGCCGGGAAATTCTTAGGGTTCATGGTGACCCAAAGAGGGATAGAGGCCAACCCGGAAAAGGTCCAGGCCATTTTGGACATGGAGCAGCCCACCTCCAAGAAGCAAGTGCAGCGACTCACCGGCCGGATAGCCACCCTGAGTCGGTTCATCTCGAGGTCGGTCGATCGCTGCCGGCCTTTCTTCAAAGTGCTGAGGAAGATGAACGACTTCACCTGGATCGAGGCATGCCAGGAGGTGTTTGACGAGCTGAAGAAGATGCTTGCATCGCCTCCACTGCTCTCCAAGCCCGAAGAAGGAGAGGAGCTTATCCTGTACCTGGCGGTTACCCCGGAGGCCGTCAATTCGGTCCTAGTTCGGACCGACGACCAGGGAATTCAGAGGCCGGTGTACTACATGAGCAAACTCCTCCGCGATGCGGAGCTCAAGTATTCCCGATCTAAAAAACTCATTTTTGCATTAATAGTGTCTGCCCAGTGCCTCAGGCCCTATTCCCAATCCCATTGCCGTCCTGACGGATCAGCCGCTGAAAGCGATACTCAGCTGACCCGACACATCGGGGCGATTGGCGAAGTGGGCACTCAAGCTCAGCGAGTTTGATATCACTTATCGACCAAGGTCGGCCATGAAGGCGCAAGTGCTCGCTGACTTCTTGGTCGAGTGCGCAGGCCTGGATAAGGGGATGGAAGAAGACCCTCTTGACCGGCAGTTGGAACGGGGACCCGAGGAGGATGTGTGGATCCTTCATGTGGATGGAGCCTCGAACTCCAGCGGGAGCGGAGCCAGTCTCATCCTCGCCAACGGCGAGGGGGTCATCGCCGAATGTGCACTCCGTTTCCAGTTCGACGCAACTAACAACCAGTCGGAGTACGAGACGCTCCTCGCGGGGCTGAGAGTGTCCCGCGAGTTGGGCATGGCCAATCTCAGGGCCTTCACTGATTCGTAGCTGGTGGCCGGACAGATTTCTGGAGAGTACGGCGTGCGGGACCCTCAAATGACGAAATACCTGGAGCTCGTGAAAATGAGCGCGACCAAATTTCGATGCTTCAGCATCTCCCATATACCCCACGGGGAAAACGCTCACGCGGATGCACTCTCCCAACTGGCAACCCTGCCGGACTCGTTGTTGGGCCACGCTTATGTTGAGCGTCTCAAGGCCTCGAGCTATGAGTCCCCTTTGGAGGTCCAACAGGTCAGCCAAGAGTCCAGCTGGATGGATAAGTACGCCGAGTACATTACCAGCGACACCTTGCCGGAGGATCGCGCAGCGGCTCACCTTATCAAGAAGAAGGTCGCGCGGTTCGTCTTGATGGATGGACAACTGTATCGGAGGTCCTACTCCTACCCCCTCCTCAAGTGCATGAAACCCGCGGAGGTCGCGCTCGTACTCCAGGAAATCCATGAGGGCATCTGTGGAACCATGTGGGGGGCAGAACACTGGCGTACAAGGCCCTCCGCCAAGGTTATGTCTGGGAAACAATGAGGAGGATGCCGCCGACTTTGTGAAGAGGTGTGACCGGTGCCAGCGGCACGCCATGGTGCAACGGCAGCCCTCCACTCCACTTTCCCAGCTCTCAGCTCCATGGTCATTCGCCCAGTGGGGGATGGATCTCATGGACCCTTTCCCCAGGCATCCGGGCAGCGAAAGTTTTTGATCGTGGCCATCGACTACTTCACGAAGTGGGTCGAGGCCGAACCCCTAACCCAGATCTCGGAGGCAAACATCGCCAAGTTTCTCTAGAAGTCAATCATTTGCCTTTTTGGTCTACCCCATACCATTATCACCGATAACGGACGTCAGTTCGACTGTCGGGAGTTTGAAGAATTCTGTAGTGACCTCGGCATCCACCATCGCTTCACCTCGGTGGCGCATCCACAGACAAATGGAGAGGCCGAGTTAACAAATAGGACTATCTTGCAGGACCTTCGGACGAGGCTGGACCAGGCCAAGGGCAGATGGGCGGAAGAGCTCCCGAGCATCCTGTGGGCGTACCACACCACCCCGAGGACGACCACCAACGAGACCCCGTTCAACCTCGTCTTCCGAGCCGAAGCAGTTATCCCGATATAGCTCAGCCTGCCCATCTTGCGCGTGGAGCAATACGATGAAGTGGAGAATCCTGCCAGGATGCTGCTGAACCTGGACCCTCCTTGAGGAGACGAGGACAAGGCTCGAGTCCGGATGGCGGCGTACAAGCAACAAGTGCCAGGTAACTACAACTCCCGGGTGCGACCGAAGTCCTTTCGCCCAGGAGATCTTGTGCTCCGGCAAGGAGAAGCTTCCCAGCCACTGGATGGCAGGAAGCTCTCCCTGAACTAGGAAGGCCCTTACAGGGTGGCGGAAGTTCTCCCTCACGGGGCCTACTACCTTTTGGAGGAGCTAGGAGGGTCCAGATTCCCTCGGACCTGGAATGCCTCAAATTTGAGGATGTATTACCAATAATGTAAGGTTCTTCGAACTCCTGCAATGAAATCCTTTTACTCCAAATACTTCTTCTCACCTCGCAGGAAGAGAGCCACTTAACTCTGAGTTCGGCAAACACGAGTATGGCCGAAGGCCCGAGAATGCCACAAGTCCTGGACTTTGGTCCGGAAGGTGGGGCAGAGCCGAACTCGCCCACGCGATCACAGAGAACAGCCCGCAAGTATGCAGGGCTCGGATAAAGCCTGCGGCCCCGGGGTTCAGTCCAGAAGTCCCGGACTTCGGTCTGAAAGGCGGGGCAGAGTCGAACTCGCCCATGCGATCACGGAGAACAGTCCGGCAAGCCGCGTAGGGCTCGGATAAAGCCTGCGGCCCCGGGGTTCAGTCCGGAAGTCCCGGACTTCGGTCCGAAAGGCGGGGCAGAGCCGAACTCGCCCACGTGATCACGAAGAACAGCCCAGCAAGCTGCGCAGGGCTCGGATAAAGCCTGTGGCCCTGGGTTTAGTCCGAAAGTCCCGGACTTCGGTCCGGAAGGCGGGGCAGAGCCAAGCTCACCCATGTAGTCCCAGAGGGCAGGTCGGCAAGCCGAGCAGGCCTCGTGCAAGGCCTACTCCAACGGCATCCAGTCCGGAAGTTCTGAACTTCGGTCTGAATGATGGACAGGACTCAGATTGCCCGTGAGCTCAGCCCGGAGCACACCACAAGACTTAGTCCCGGAGCCCGAAACCAACATTCAGTTTCAAAAAAAAAAAAGGAAGAAGAAAAGAGAGAACAAAACCGAGATCTGGCAAACAAGGGATTTCATTACTTGGAAATGGGATTACAGAGATGGAGTCCCGACGGGAGGCAAAAAAAAAGAAGCAATAAAAAGAAATACAAGAAGGAAACATAAAAAAAAAAAAAAGAGAAAAAGGAAGAAGTCCGCGGGGCTCGGGGCAGCTACTTCGGTGCGGCAGCATTATCCTCGGGCAAAGGTGCGCACTCTCCACCTGCGCCGTCAATGGGTGGCTACTCGGAGGGCTGCTCTGGAGTTGCAGCCTCGTCGCCTGCTGCTTACTGGAGCCTCTCCACTAGGCTCCTGCTCCTGCCATCGAGGACCACCCCGCTGAGGTCGAGCTCGGGGTAGAAGGAGCTCACCTTCTCCCGGCATACCTGGAATCCCTTCAAAAAGGAGTCCACGGCAGCCTCCCGAACCTCCACAATGTACTCCTCAAAGGCCCGGAATTTTTGGATGGCCTCCTGCGCCTCCCGCTTCGATGCTTCCAGCAGCCGTTGACGTAGGAGCTCTTCTCCTTGGCTGCGTTCAGCTCCTTCCGAACCTCCTCCACCCGACGCTCCAGCAACCGGGACTGAGCTCGGAGGCGAGCCTTCTCCGCCGCGTCCTCCTCTGTGCGGCGATGGCTCGAGATCCTCTCCTCGGATATGGAGGTCTCCAACTCTTTGATGCGCCCCTTGACGCGCGCCAGGTCGGATCGGAGGGCCTGGTTATTTTCCCGCAGCTCGACCCCTTTCTCCATGAGGTCCTTCACGTCGGCTGCAAGCTTGCCGAGCTTTTCCTCCTTCTCGGCATCTTTTTTGGCGTACCCTGCGAGGAAATTCCTCAGCAGCAGCACGTCGGTCCCGATCTATGCCAGAAAAAGAAAGGTTAGTCAAAACCCAAATGGAACTTTAAAAGGGAGGGCCCCGAGCTCGGGACTTATCGTGAAAAGCTGCGAAAGGATTCCGAGCAGGGCGTCGGCGTAATCCCGGCCGCCCCTTAGTTGGCGGTCCAGGGAGGTGCAGGCAAACTCCATGACCTTCTCCACGAGGCCCTGATCGTGGATCATGGAGCACCGGCTGGTGAGATTTGACGGCAGGGCAGATGGGTCGGCAACAGCAGAGGCGACCGTCCCCTCACCAGGCAGAACTGCCACCGACGGAGCAGCTGGAGCCACCGTGGGTACAATCGGGACAGCGGCTGAAGTAGACGCTGCCCGGGAGGGGGCCAGTCCCCCCTCTTCTACAACCCTGTCGAGGTTGACGACAGGGACGTCGGGCGCTCGGGCTCGAGGTGGCCTAGATGCGGGAGCTGCCGTCACTGGACCGGAGGTGGGGATCGGCATGGCCTCCCGGCTCGTATCGGTACGAGCCCTCTTCACCGCGGGCTCGTTTCCCTCGGCGATGTCCCTCTGCGTGGCGCCCTCCAACAGGTTCTCCAAAGAAAACTTCATACCTGAAAGAAAGTGGAGGTCAATCAGGCCAGTTAAAAAGGAAAGAAGAGGGAGAAGGGGGGAGTACGAAGTAGAAAGGGAGCCCGAGCCTCACCCAGCTCCCGGATGGGACTAATTCCCGCCTCGAACAAGTTCTGCTCCGAGAGCAGAACATCGAGCGTCGGGACCGCATCACTCAGTAGCAGGGAATATACCTCTTGGTCCGCCGGCTCGACTTGGGAGTTCCGATCGGAGACCGATCCGGCTCGCTCCAGGCCCAGTCGACGTCCTCGACCGAGGCAAAAAAGAACCGGCTCTTCCAGCCCTTGATAGAGAAAGAAAGGTCGAACCTGAGGCACCTAGGCCGAGATGAGATGTACCACCAGCCATCATCGATGGAATAGCACTTCAGGATGAAAAGAGCCCTGAAGAGAGAGAAGCGGGCGACAAACCCGTGGAAGTGGCAGAAGACTATGAAGGCAAAGATGACCCAGATGGCGTTTGGGGCCAACTAGGCCGGGACCAAGCGGTAGTGACTGAGAAAGGAGAGGAAGAAAGGATGCAGGGGGAACCGAAGACCCCAAAGGAGGAAGTCCTCGTAGAAGGCTACTCACCCGGGGCGCTTAAAGTCACACGATCCCCGGACCGCGGGAGAGAAAGATGGATCGACTCGGGATACCATAGACTTCCCGGAGCAAGGAGAGGTCACCTTCGGTCATCGTTGAGATGTGACCGAAGGGACCAGCAGGAGAAATGGCTGGCGGAGGAAGAGAAGAAATCGGACGGGCGGAAAACTACGGGAGGAGACCTAGGACCCCTAGGGACGCCTATGGTTACACCCCCAGGCTGGAGCCGCCTGCGGATCTCGTCGGGATCGCCTCCCCTTCTGAGGAAGAAGACGATGGATCCTCGGCCAGGATGGACCGGCCTCATCTGGATTAGAAGAAACATGACGACGACGCGCCATGGGAAAGAAAGGGTGTAGAAAAAATTGTTAAGGCCGAGGGACGGAAGGAGGAAGAAGACGTGGGCACTCACCGAAATACTCTGTGCAAAAGGAGTGGCAACCCTGGGAAGTGAAGGATAGCCCACTGCAACCGCCGGCAGAGCGCGAGAAAGTGGAAGGGCTTCGTTTCTGGAAAGTCCCTCTCCTTTTCAAATTCGATCGACAACGACCGTATCCCTCATTCCGTTCTAGACCACCAGATGGATGCCGCGTGGATGCACGCCCGACATCGATGCTTCAGTTCGATGGAAATGGCCTCCTTTTCAAAACAACGCATTAAGTGCCGCCGGAAATGCGACGCGTGGCAACCTCTCATAGGACCTCGGGCGTAACAAGGAACGGCGACGAGGAACGTGGCAATTATGGCACGAGATCTTCACCTTCCCCACGTCATCTCTGCATTAAATCCCCACGTTCCGAGCCACGACGCCTCAGAGAAACGAGGGGATGGGGGGCAACTAATACGGCTGTTACGATGACGTGGCGTGTCTCAGGTTCCGTCGTGCATGATCAGAACCATGTGGATTTTTTTGGCAGAACGGGAGCGATCCAGCATGGTCGAATATGGGTCCATCGCGGTCGAAGTCGAGTACTCCTCTGTCACTCCGCCAGGTGTCCGCCCAGGAGGGGCCCGCCTCGGTCGAAGCCAGTTGCCCTTGGTCCCTCTCCAGGTGGCGCCCGGAGACAGTTCCACCTCGACCGAGGTCGAGCCGGGCCTTCCTGCTCCTTCGCCAGATGGCGCCCGGACACGAGTCCACCTCGATCGAAGTCGAGCGCTCCTCTGCCGCTCCGCCAGTGTCCGCCCAGGAGGGGCCCGCCTCGGCCAAAGCTGGCTGCCCTTGCTCCCTCGCCAGGTGGCGCCCGGAGACGGTTCCACCTCGACCGAGGTCGAGCCGGGCCTTCCTGCTCCTTCGCCAGATGGCGCCTGGACACGGGTCCACCTCGACCGAAGTCGAGCACTCCCCTGCCGCTCCGCCAGGTGTCCGCCCAGGAGGGGTCTACCTCGACCAAAGCTGGCGGCCCCTTGCTCCTCGGTGAGGTGATGCCCAGAGACGGTTCCATCTCGACCGAGGTCGAGCCGGGCCTTCCTGCTCCTTCGCCAGATGGCGCCCGAACATGGGTCCACCCTCGTCGAAGTCGAGCGCTCCTCTGTCGCTCCGCCAGGTGTCCGCCCAGGAGGGGTCCACCTCGGTCGAAGCTGGCTGCCCCTTGCTCCCTCGCTAGGTGGCGCCCAAAGACGGTTCCACCTCGGTCGAGGTTGAGCCGGGCCTTCCTGCTCCTTCGCCAGATGGTGCCCGGACACGGTTCCATCTCGGTCGGCGAGTCGAGCGCTCCACTACCGCTTCGCCAGCCAGGTGACCGCCCAGGAGGGGTCAACCTCAGCCGAAGCGGCAGCCCCTTGCTCCCTCGCCAGATGGCGCCCGGAGGCGGTTCCACCTCGGTCGAGGTCAAGCCGGGCCTTCCTGCTCCTTCGCCAGATGGTGCCCGGACACGGGTCCACCTCGGCTAAAGTCGAGCGCTCCTCTACCGCTCTGCCAGGTGTCCGCCCAGGAGAGGTCCACCTCGGCCGAAGCCGATGGCCCCTTGCTCCATCGCCAGGTGGCGTCCGGAGACGGTTCCACCTCGACCGAGGTCGAGCCGGGCCTTCCTGCTCCTTCGCCAGATGGTGCCCGGACACGGGTCCACCGACGACCGAAGTCGAGCGCTCCTCTGTCGCTCCACCAGGTGTCCACAGGAGGGGTCCACCTCGGTCGAAGTCGGCTGCCCCTTGCTCCCTCTCCGGGTGGCGCCTAGAGACGGTTCCATCTCGGTCGAGGTCGAGCCGGGCCTTCCTGCTCCTTCGCCAGATGGCGCCCGGACACGGGTCCACCTCGGTCGAAGTCGAGCTCCTCTGTTGCTCCGCTAGGTGTTCGCCTAGGAGGGGTCCACCTCGGCGATGCGGCGGCCCCTTGCTCCCTCGCCAGGTGGCGCCCGGAGACGGTTCCAACTCGATCGAGGTCGAGCCGAGCCTTCCTGCTCCTTCGCCAGATGGCACTCGGACATGGGTCCACCTCGGCCGAAGTCGAGCGATCCTCTACTGCTCCGCCAGGTGTCTGCCCAGGAGGAGTCCACCCGGACCGAAGTCGGCTGCCCCTTGCTCCCTCGCCGAGTGGCGCCCAGAGAGGGTTCCACCTCGGTCGAGGCCGAGCCTTCCTGCTCCTTCGCCAGATGGCGCCCGGACACGGGTCCACCTCGACCGAAGTCGAGCGCTCCTCTGTCGCTCCGCCAGGTGTCCGCCGAGGAGGGGTCCATCTCGACCGAAGCCAACGGCCCCTTGCTCCCTCGCCAGGTGGCGCCCAGAGACGGTTCCACCTCGGCCGAGGTCAAGCCAGGCCTTCCTACTCCTTCGCCAGATGGCGCCCGGACACGGATCCACCTCGGTCGAAGTCGAGCGTTCCTCTGCCACTCCGCCAGGTGTCCGCCCAGGAGGGGTCCACCTCGGCCAAAGCCGGCCCTGCATGGTGAGGCCGCCGGGAAGCAGGGGCATGAGTTTCGAGACCCCCACTCGGGCAGCGCGCGCCGTACCTCATGAGGAGTGCCGGTACGGTCGGTAGTGACGCGCGAAAACCTCGTTTACATCAGCCCGAGGGTCCGCAACTGAGAAGCAGAGTCCTGGCAGACAGGACCCAGCAACGGACGTTGTCAATGCCTGTGAAGGAGAGCACTCGCGCTCGGCCCAAGGCCTGGCCGGTGTCCTCCCTCTCCCCTTTTCTCGCTGGGCTCAGCAAGTAAAACAAGGAGACCACTGGGTTCCTGGACCCAAAGGGAAAAGGGAAAAGAGAGGGAGAGAGAGAAAAAGGTGAAAGCGGAGAGGAAGCCTCCCAGGGGCGGGAGGCCGGAGGCAGTGTGATCGGATAAAATGATGGGAAAGGGAGAGAGAGAAAAAGGTGAAAGCGAAGAGGAAGCCTCCCAGGGGCGGGAGGCCGGAGGCAGTGTGATCGGATAAAATGATGGGAAAAGCGGATAACCAGGTAAGGAAAAAAGGCTGGAAAAAAGAAAGGCACCAAGAGTAGGATCCAAGATCCCGAGAGGAGTCCCTCGGTGCAAGCTCGGTGAAGGAGCTCGGTCCAATTTCTACTCTTTCAAAGACCTCTTTTGCTAAGATCATCTCTAAGCCTGGGACTTCTTCGGGGGCCCACCTTAGGGTTTCTGTTCTATCTCGCCGTTTTCTAACTTGACCATCGGAGCTCCTCGCCGGGATCCCCGGCCAGGGTTTCTGACCTTGTTTTGCAGGATCGGGAGCTCGGAGACCTCGAGGCAAGACGATCCGAGTCCGTACCAGCTCTGAAGTCACAAGCCGCGGCGACGAGATCGGCAACACTAGCCATTATGACCGTTAAAGAATTAAATTTAGAATTAATTAAACTAATTAAAAAATAAAATGGTGAGAAATAGAAAAATGGTAAAAAAATGCATGGGCACGTGGATCACGCACCCGTTGCATATAGGTTGTAGGGGGGGGGGGGGGGGGGGGGGGGGGGAGGGGAGTTTGTTTGTTTTAAAATTACAGAAACATTAACATCTATTGCCTATTAAATATTCTAAAATTCATTTGTTTTAGTTGCGATAGTATGTTCATTACCAAAGGTTATGTATCATACCAAAGGTTGTGGATTGTCAACAAACTAATTGTTACATGAATAGTTATGTTTAGCAATTATTTGGCAGATATTTGGTGGCTATTTTTTAGTCTATAAATAAGCCCATTTGTGCAAATCAGAGAACACAACAACATTACAACCCTCTTCTTTTCTATTAAATTTCTGTACATCTTGTATTTGTTATTCCATAGAATTTCAATACACAAGATTGTTATTTCTATTATTTGCTCACAAGTTTGATATCGTTGATGTAAAATAATATTGAACAATAGGCTTCATTGTATCCTAGAGGCTTTTTATTGTAAAAAAAGGAGTTCATGGATGGAAAGAGCTCGATTTTTAGAATCAAACGGTGCAAACGGATTCAAATCGAAGTTCAAATAAACCAGGAATCAAAATTTGAAATTGATTAAGGAATTGTACAAACTTTAAAGTAGCTGGTCCACCATAGACTGGCTGCTTGGTCCATATAACGTTGATCGGTCTATATCTGCCATTAATCATGGTCCACGGTTGAGTTTCATGGACCATGGGTGATTTAAATGCTCCACCGGTCAAGGGGATGGCCAATGACCATCCCACGGACTCCGACGACCACCCCTAGCCTCCAAAGCTCCCAGCCACCATCTTCCATGTTTCCTTCACTATCAATCGCCTGATCTCATCATGCTCACCCGCTGCTGTTCTCCCACATGGAGGAGATGCCGGAAGTCCACCATTGGTTGTGCCCATGCCCCATGTTGTCGATTTCCTCCTTTGATCTACCACCAACACCACCGTGAGATGCTTGCCACCATCGGTTGCTCAGAGCCATCATCGTTTGAACTCCACTAGCTATCGCCGACCGTCCCCCATCCGAGAACTACCCCGCATTGGAGGAGCCACTGAGAGGCCATACACGACCGGAGAAGCCATTGGAAAACCATCATGATCGGCCTCTACTCTTCACTTCCGTCACCACCTATAGCTAGCCTTCTTCCCATCCCCTATTCCACCTGCCACTACCCGCTGGATATGTTGCCATCGTTAGCCTGATCCAGAGTTGCCACCTCATCGCTAGTTAACGATGGAGTTTGAATTGAAGGAGTCTTAGGTATAGGAAGGATTTCAAACTCTATTTGCCCGGAAGAGAAGGAAGGAATGCATCGATCAATCCATTAAGCAACAGATGAATGGCTGAGATTAGTCCTCATGATATACAACCAATTCTGATCCAGATTGACTCCGAATTTGATCGGGAGAAAGCTCTTGGCGAGCTCTATAAAAAGAGGACCCAGGCAATAGAACAATCATCAATCCAACCAACAAATTTTATTTATTTTCTTGTAAGTAGTTTAGGCTTTGAGAGAGAGGGAGAGGAGTAAAGAAAAAGAGTTCTTCAGGAGAGGAGTTGCTGTGACAGAGCCCCGAATCCCTAAGAAGATGTATCCAGGAGCCATGTAAACTAAGATGCAATTTGTAGGGAAGTACAGGGGTCCTTTCATTAATTATAATTATTTTATTTTCTATATAATTGAATAAATGCTTTCAATTCCTTCTTTTTTCTATTTAATTTTTTAAATTAATTATCCAGGTATGATGGATCATGATCTTAACATGATATGGTCCATGATCAATATAGATAATTATTTTTTGGATCTTTATTTATGTATCTTGTTATGATCTTTTCAACTCAATCATTGGATAGCCTATACTTGTAGGACAGGCTATGAACTTGATAAAATATGGTTTGTACTTGATAAGATAGTCTATACTAGGGATTAGTTTGAAAGATTCTGAAATAAATATGGATTTTATTATTTAGATTAGAATAAATACATAATTTATATTTATGATGTGAAAATCTGAAGACATCTTTTTATTATTTAAACCACTCAATCTTATATTTAATTTAAATATTAGTTTAATTAAACCATTATCTATCTTTTCTTAAATCTAAATATTGATCCCTTGTTTTATTTTCTTCATGAAATAATTGTCCTTGATCCTGAGGATACGATCACACTCACTATAGCTATAATAGTGAGTTAGATTTTATTTTTAACTGTCTACGACAGTGATCAGCTTCTTTGGCTACAATGTACAAAAGCCATTATTGGTTGAAGGTTAGTTACCCAATCAAGATACTTGGCAAAAATCAAGAGCATTCAACCAAACATGACATTGAGAGAAAGAAAGTGAACTTTGTTGGCTCCACCCACTGATTTTGATGAATAACAAAACATTGAGTGCATATTTTATACTATGTGCATTTCAAGCTATGAGTTTTCAGGAAGAAAGCACCTCAAAATTTTAAAAGATTATGTATCAGGCATGCCATGGCACGGAGCATTTTTCACAATTATGAGCATCCTCTTCATGGAAAAAGGGCTTTTACATAATCAATTGTTATTTATTTATGTTCCATTTAAATTTCAAAATCAATATTTGTGTTTTTGGCTCTAATTATACTTGATTGTGAATTTTTCAGTATCAAGTGTCGACACCTGGGAAGCCAAGTGTCAACACTTCAGCATTTGGCATGCAAAAAAACCCTTGGCACATCAAGTGTCGACACCCAGAACTCAAGTGTCGACACCTGCATTTCAAGTATCGATACTTAGGTTTTCAAGTATCGACTCAAGGCTTGAGATTTTTGAAAATACAGAACTTTGCCAATGGAGGGTTTTTTGTGTCAAGTGTTGACACCTGTGCATCAAGTGTCAATACTTGAAAGTTCAAGTGTCGACACCTAAAAATCAAGTGTCGATACCTGACAACCAAGTGTCGACACCTGATGAGCCAAGTGTCGACACTTGAAGCCTGACAGCCATAACGGATATACTTTTCTGACTTGCAGAACTTGCTTTCAAGCTCCAAACAGCTAAATTCGAGGCTTCAACGGTCACAAACCATTTTTTGGAAATTTTTTGTTGTATTTAACCTCCACCAACTTCATTCTAAAGGTATTGAAGTGTATTGAAGTCCATTCAAAGCCAAAAAGCCAATATTCTTACAAGAACTTTACATCAAGAGCCTTTATAATTTGATTTCCTGAAAAAGCCTACAAGCTCATCCTTACATCATTCAAAAGAAGTGTTTTGAAGGAATTCCTAGGAGGAGACAAGACAAAGCATCAACTTGAGCTTCAAAGCTTCCATTCTACTCTTGAAGAGAGTTTGTCTTAGTTTTTTAAAAGTTGTATATCTGTTTTTATCTTATGATTTGATATTGCTTTCAAGGGTGTCTTGAAAGAAGGTTGTTGTGGTTTGTTGGTGAGCCAAAGGAATAAAACCAACTAGGGTTAACTTGTGAGCCCGAAGATAAAACAAGTGTAAAAGGTTGTTGGTGAGCCTAAGTGACAAAACCAACATAGGTTTGACTTGTGAGCCTTTTGAAAAACAAGTCGGCTGTAACCTTGATTGGATTATAATGGAATTCCCAAGGGTAGCTTGGAGAGTGGATGTAGGTGCTTGGTTTGCACTGAACCACTATAAATATTTGTTTGTGTGTGATTGTCTTCTTTCCTTCTTTCTCTTAGCTTATTATATTTGATTTACTGCTTTCGCTGCATTTAATCTTGAGCATTGAATTTATTACTCACAAACACCACTAGACCTTCACATTACTGTTTTTAAATTTTAAAAGATCCAATTCACCCCCCCTCTTGGGCTCCATTCTGGGTAAAAACTTTCATTGATAAACCAAGGAAGGAAGAAGAGTACAAAAGAAAGAAGAAATTCTCTAAGTCTAGACTTTGAGATTGGTAGCCGGTCCTTCAAGGTCTTGGTCGTAGTCACCTTCAATATTGGAACCTCAACAGCTTCATCAACCTGACAGTCTTTGTTCACGCCGCCTCTTTCCTCTCCTCTTCCCATTGCCCCAAGATGTTGCCTAGGTTGAGTGCCGAGAAAGCCTGGGCCACCTTGTCCCTATAGTTGATGAACACGGTCTAATAAGCTTCCTCTCTGACTTTGGCAGCATCATTCTCAAAGTCATTTGACTTCTTTACTCCACCAGCTCCTAAATAGCAGTGGACTTTACTTCTTCTCGGCAATCTTGATCTTCTCGTTGGCCAAGCAGAGAAGATCCTTGGTCTCGGCTAGCCGAGGTTTCTACTTGGCTGCACATGCTTGCTCCCAAACAAGCACCCCATCCCTCTCGGATATTCAGGCTTCTAGCTCCCGAATAGTGTTCTCCTGGGAGTCGTAGGTACTATGGAGGTGGCCATCTCCTCCTTCAACTTTACTTTTGCTTGGCAGTGACCTTTAGGCATCTATCACAGCCTGTAACTCAGGCCTTTGCCTCTTTTACATAGGCTTCCTAGGAGCTATTGAAGTCGACATTATTGGCAAGCAGCCCATGGATGGCTGACATGTCATGAAGAAGCTACACGAGACAAGATCAAAATGCTAAGTTAATTATTTGGCATTAACATAATCGATCAAGATAGAGTGAGGAGAAATGCTTACGCTAACCACTACCAATAGATGTTGGACACCGCCTCTCTCAAAAAGTGGGACTTCAACTCCTCCATGTCCCAGGGAAGAAGCATCAGCTTTGCCAACTCCCTGGCGACCAGAGGATCTTGCAAAGCAAAGTCACCCTCCCTGGTGTAAACCCTGTGGATGAGCTTGTTGCCTTCCCTGACTTAGGTGGTGGATGTCTTGTGTCCCGAGTCTCTTTGGGAAGACTCAGCCCCCTGGGGCCAAAGAAGTTTGGGGAGTCGCCACCCTCATTAGTGTCACCACCGATGTTGATGGAGCAAAGGTGGGGCATCCTAAAGACATAGCCCAGGAAGTTGCTTGAGGGGCACCCATGATCTCCACCTCATCATTCTTGTTAGTGGAGTCTCTCGGGGCAACATCCTGGGCAACATCCCTAGGTCGGGATGATGGCACCTTGGCAGCGGTAGAAGGGATCCCGATGGATGGCCATAGACATGACCATTTTGTAATGGCTTTCTTCAAATGCCTACCTTGGGGGGCTAGCCTCTTCTTGGTAGCTATCTTGAAGAATCATTGGTCGAAACCTTTTTCATGCTTGCAAAATGAACAATTGACTTAGTAAAATTGAAATTCAAAAAAAGAAAGACATCCAAGAAAAGTTTATCGAGAAAGTCGGTCGGGCTTAACCCAGCACTGCAAAGATTCTCCTCGGTCAGAAGGTCATGAAGAGCATATTTTTTCTTTCCACTCATCTTGTGAAAGTCCTATTTGTCAGCTTCGAGGACTTCATCATTCTTGTTCAGGGAACCATTCGGCTCACCCTAGATCCAGCTCGTCCCCCAAGGTTAGTTGGAGGATACAAAGAAAAACCTCCCCTTCCAATTATAAATGGAAGAGGGTAGGCCAAGAATGAAGGCTCGCTCATAGCTAGGGATGATGAACCACTAGCCCCTTGCCTTGGGATGCTTCTTTAACATGAAAAGGGCTCGGAACAAAGACATTTAAAGCCAGATATCAAAATAGTGACAAAGGATAATAAAGGAACAAAATATCTGAAAGGAATTCCGTACCAATTGAGCTAAATGACTTGGTAGAAGTCAAGAATATTTACAAGGGGTGAAGAGGAAATCGAAGACCGGCATGAAAGAATTCTTCATACATGACTATTCAGTCAATCAAACTGGAGGTTTTTCGGTCCTCTAGTCTGGGTGCATGAACATGAAAAGTATATGGAAAGTTATGATTTTCATGTATCTGGGACATATTGGCCTCGATTATGGTGGGAACCTCAGCTACGGGCCAACCAAGACAAACTCCCAAACTACGTAGTACCTTGCTCGAGGATTTATTTGGGAGGATAGGTCTCCATCCTCTTCAAACTCTCGAAATTCCTCTTAGACAAAGATGAGTCTCAAGATTCCTGCAATCGAAAACATTGCTGACTAAGTGACTTTTATCCTCATATAACATTTTTAGAAAGAGAAAAGAAGATTTAAGAAAAGAGATAAAATTGAAGAAATTCAGAAGAAATTCCTCCTCCTAAGAACTGGATGAAGGCAAGAAGTAGTAGAGCCAAGAAACAATAGAGAAAGAGAAGGACCCCTACAAAAACCTACAGGACCCTGCGAAAAGAGGTTTTTAAAAGTAAACCCTGGTTTGGCCATGGCCCTCATATTTAAACATGTAGCCCACTCCTAGTTAGGTAATGCTGCACCATTTTGAAAGTTTCATCAGCTGATTAAACTCTTAGCACTGTATTTTATCTGAATCATTTAAAAGCCACAGTTGTCAGTCCACGTGGCATCACCTTGTTGGCCAAAGAAAATCAAACACATCTTCCAGGCATTTTAGGAGTTATTGCACAGTTCTTTCAAGCGTTGCACCACTAATTTCCTTTTCCCATGATCAAGGCAACAAAATGGCTGGTGATGATTTTTAAAGAGCCAATTAATGCCCAAAGGATAAAATGATTTGCCCAACTCTAGAGGTTGATGGAGTATTTACTCTTTTCATCTAGAGATGACAAAGCCCTTAACAAAGTTACTCAATGATACTCTAGACTCAGAAGTAGGAGGCATCTATTGTGGTGACTACTTGCTCGGTCTCAAGATGACCACCGGATCATCGATGAAGAAAGAGACAGCCATTGGATAACTAACCAAAAAGCATTCATACCACTGACTGGACCACCAACTATGCAATCAATTAAGGTGCAGATGACTACCAACCATTGATCCACCTGACAATCGACTAAGTGAAAGACAATTAAGCCGACCATTATATCGATTATCTATAATACCTGTATTGAGAAACTACAAATAGCTGAGCTTGACTGATATCCCTTCATATGCATCCTTCGAGTACTTACTCGGGCCCAACTAACTTTCAAAGTAAACTTAGTCAAGCATGTAGGGTATAAGATCGGAGCACCCTCTCTCTTGGCAGGGGCCTTCCTCTCGGCAACAGACAAATCATCCTGATACTTGGAGTCCATAATATCCAAGTGATGAAGACTAATCGATCACAACTATCCTAGTAGAGATCATAAGGGGCAAGATCATGGTGGACAAGATCGTGGACAGCAGGATCCCAAATAAATCAGTCATCCCAACAGAATGATGCCAATAGAAAAGATTTTAGGAGACAAGATCTCAACATTTTATTAAAAATCTATTATACATATTAGAGAAGGCTATCTTTCAAATGGCATTCAATTACTCGATGTAACTTTATAAATTGATAAGAGAGGACCTCCAGCGAAGGTAACACACTTCTACCCACTCTCATGGTCATTCAGTTTCTCATTGTGCTCCCAACTTTGACTGTTGTAACCCATCTCATCCTTTTACTGACTTAAGTATCAGAGGGTCTCTTGCCAGTTACCATCGATCAAGGAATTATTTTTATAGGTTCCCATCTGCAGAACATCTAGAAGCAGCATCTCATTTTACCGGATATGTCCAGGAAACCCTTAGGCACTATTAGAGCCCAGTGGATGGTGATTTATTGGCAACAAAATTGACTCTTCTCGAAGGTATTGTTCCTAAATTATACTTGGAGAAAATTTATATAGCGCATCAGTCATTTTTATTATTTACTGATAAAACTCTCAGAGATCAGCTTGTTTGGAAATATTCTTAAGAACTAGCAAATATTTTCGGATTGAAAAATCTGGATCTATATAATCATCTAATAGGAATGATATGAATCAAGATTACTGATAAATGGTCTTTGAGTGGCTAACCATATGGAGATCAATTAAGCATTGCTTCATAAATGGCTACAAAAGTTGATGAATAGGAAATTTTTATCATATGGATTTTTATAAGTGGCAATACCTATTTTCATTGGCCATATCCATCAAAGTTCAAAATTTAATCATATCTCTGAGGATGTTAACCTTCTAGAAAATAATCCATAAAACAAAGCTAGCATTCACTCAATGCTTGAAGTTGAGGAGGCATGATCTTTATTGGCCGTCTTGAACTCTTTGTTAGATACTCTTCATCTACATTTAGAACTGTGGAAGTGGGATGCTCATGGAATATTCTCTATCTATAGTATTTATACATCTTTAATCAGCGGTGGGCTTATATATCTTATGTAAAGGCCGTGATCCTTTTAATGTGAAGATTTTCACATGATTTTAATAAAAGTGTATGAATTACTTATAAAATAATTTTAGACATAGTTTGGAGGTGGATAGGGTGCTCTTTCTAATCAGCATCTTACAACTGCCAATCATTTATTTTTTCCATTACAATAAAATTCAAATTCAAACTCATAGGTTGGCCACCTTTAGCTAGATCATTGTGGACACTAAGGCACACGAAAAGAGTTTCATATTCGAGAGAATAAATTAGGATTTTATGCCTTTGCGTTCTACTAGGTGATTTGGTTGGAAAGAAGTAAAATGATTTTGAGGCCTATTTAGACATCGATGCAAGAATATCCTATTGAAATTAGGTCTATTGGCCGCTCAAATCTGAAATCAAAATAATAGGCTTGGTTGGGGAAGTGGTAAGCCTGATGCTATCAAGCCCACATCCCTCACCAATAGGAATGAAAAAAAGATACGAAAAGATCTTTTTTTTCCCCCATTTTGTAGGATTTGGGCTAGGAGGGCATTAGACTATATAGGTCATGCCTAAATGGATTGTCCATTTGCAAGTCTAGCAAGAAATTCAATCAAAATCCTGATAGATTACCCAATTAATTCTCTTAATGGAAAATAGAGATGTGCAACTTAATTGCTCCACTTTATTAATTCACTTCTTTTAAACCAGAACATGAGACTATTGAGTAAGAGAGACAAGCCTATCAAGCTTGCCATATGCTGTTCCTATAATTGCTATTTGTCGCAAAGAGATCGACACTCATAATGGTATGTTCCTAAGGCTAATTATGTTCAGGCATTGATAGACTTCTTTGTTAGGTGAGTGCTGGGAAAACTCTTGATATTTGATGGGGTGAGGTATACCTTTGGAGCCAATCTAGGAATAACATTGTCATTGATCTTGTAACTTTCTTTCTATCAAGCTAGGTTGATCTTCTAATTGCCTAGTATTTTCACTTTATTGATCCATGAAATGTGAGGCAGGTCTCCAATACCATTTTGCATAGAAAATATGTTGGAATCTCTTAGTTTATCAAGAAATGAGCTCTTTGGTACAATTCCATTGGAAAAACATCTTTACAATTTTACCGATCCAATTATTTTATATTAGTAATCAATATCTAACCGGAACATGTAATGGAAATGGAACAATAATTCAAGTTCTAAAAGCTACGGTTTCTAGGCTCCAATTATTTATGATAAAGTTGGAGAAGGTTTTATCTTTGGATAGGGCTGGGATATGCAACCGGATTTTGGAAAATCATTGAGATGCTCATGCTCAATAAAACATAAAGGATCATTTACTTCTAATTTATTGACAACATATATGATAAGATCCATGTGACAATCATAGCATGCTTCATGAGACTAAATAGAAAGATACCAAAGATATCATCTGTTGACTGCTAATCATTACTTGAGTTTTGAAGTAATGGCAGTCTCACATTAATATAATTGTCTCTTAATGTTGCTTGTGATAAGATTTCTCTTATGCTATTATATTGTACATTACAGATACCTTGAGTGAGAAAACTTTTTCTTAATTTAATGAAAAAAAGAAAATATTCATTAAAGTTATTTTGGTACATAAAGCATTAATGATGTTGATGTACATTAATAATCACTACACTATATAAGACAAAATTGGAATCCATAACCCAGCCCATAGCGCAGTTGGTTTAAAGCATCCCTATCTGTCAGGAAATAAAATTATACTTTTAAACTCATATCATCATGGAACACAAGTGTTATGTCCTATTCCTCAGTTCAATAAATACCGGCGAGAATCAGGCTTGTCTTTTTTTTTTTTTTGGCTCTCTACTGCTAAAGAATAATTAGATTAAGACGTGCAGCATCAACCATGATTGATACTTAGATTAAGGCATCCTCACCTTTTTTTTTTTTTTTAATTCCCAAAATCAAACAAGAAACTACGAGCAAGGGAGACTTCAAAGATGGTTTGACATGAATTCAACAAAAAAAATTGCAAAAAACATGCGCAATACAATTCAAGCATCCTATATAACATCTGAATAATCCCTATTCATATAAATGCAAGTGCATAAACTCGAAAAAAATCAACTAATTCCTAAATTGCCATCGAACCAATTATTACATTCAAATGCAAGTATTTTGATCTTGACCAACGATTCGTAAAATTATTCCAAGCATTCTATAATCCAATTTGAATCTAAGTGGCACCTCTAGCAGACCCAACAACCCATGCAGCCATTTTTTGGTGACATGTTAAAAATGATTGATGTTTCGATACTTTATAATAATTATTGTTGTTATTTTCTGGAGAAATTGAAAAAAAAAATACACACTCATCATCAGAAGTCTTCTTGAACATTCTACCCACTGCTTCAGGTCACCATCATTGCTATCAACTAGAAGACAGCCTGCAAGACTTAAGAGCAGAAACCTATGATACAGAACGTGGTACGTTTGCAATGAATATTTATACTATGATAACATGTACCTAATCGGCCAATAATATTGAGATCATTTAAACAAAAACTTCCAAATACATACAGGATACTCTGTCCAGGGCAAAACCACCAAGGTTTAATGGCTTAAACATAGAAGTGAAGGAACGTAAATTGGAAAAAGGGAAATGTATACAAAAAATTAAGTATTGCAGCAACAGTATACAGAATCCATCATTAGCCGTAATTATCCATTGTCCACCTGATGGCAGCTTTGTCATCATTTGGAACCCACCCTGAAAAAAGGCACAAGCGAACAAAAGATGAAACAGTGTCACAAGAAATGGCCTACACCATGTCAATGTTCATCAACAAAGAATGAAGGGGGCAAATTTTCACTGACCATATAGGAAAAAAACGGCAATGTGCCTCTTTATAGCCTCCTCATAGTCGCAAAGGGCCTGCAGGCATGTTCTCTGTAGTACAAAATTCAAAAATGTAAAGGGAAACAGGCTAAGTTATAAAATGAAGACTCGAAATAGAAATTTTTAAAAAGTAGGGCTGAACAAATATAAGTCCAATACCAAATTGTAAGGTCTTATTAACTGATTGGAAAAATAGAGGATAGTGCAGTTCATCCCTCATGATATTTCCACAGGTGAGCGGACCTTATAAATGACAGCAGGTGAGTTGACCTTATAAATGAACCAGCAGGTTCCCAGTGCGGCCCCTATTACCAAGGTATAATCTGTGCCTTCCGGTGGCTAACATGGATCAGAACCTGGATTTTAAATCTAGGTGATGGCAAATATCTTTATTTCCATGTATTCCAAATTATAAAACATGTGCAGTTAAGCCACATCCAAAACAAACAGATCATGGTAGCTATTCATTCTTTGACATTAAAGAAATTTTAAGCCAATGAAACCTACTCAAAAGTAGAATGCATTGAGTCATATATGATCAGATTTGAGAACTGATATAATATAAGGCTCAACCAGATGAAATTAAATCCATTGACTACCATTTAAAATTGAATTGCATTAATTAATAGTTCAAATTAATGCAACCCATGTCAGGCTGTATTGGGTCAAAATCAAGTCGGGTTCATATTCATTGACCAATGCAGTTAGTATTCAAAAATGCAAGCCTAGCAAAAATAAATAAATAAAATCACTTTCCTGGTTTCACAGAATTATTAAAAGATGAATTCATTACATGTAAACCACAACATCTCACCTTCTCTGATGGAGCTGAGTGGGGATCGGACTCTGAACCTTAGAGCAAGCATCTTGAAAATTCAGGTGCATATCATTGGAATCTGAAACATGAATAATTAAATAAATTATTAGTCAGAAGGCCAGAAAGAACTAAATTTTGTTTGATCAAAAATTACTCCATTGCATAGATCCTGTGTAGAACCATGAGAAGAATATCTCATACAATCAAGCTATCACTGACAGGTACTAAGAAAACCAGTGAAATATTTCTCAAGAGAAAATCTGAAGGTAACTTAGTGGTACTGAGAAAAAGTTTAGTTATTTTTTTCTCTCTAAATATGCAAATATGCATGAATATCCTCACAAATTGATATGTGCATATATATATACATGGATGATGCATGCATGCATGTATGAGTATACATTTATATACCTATATGCGTATATGTATATATATATATATAAATTTGTATATGCTCTCATAAAACACTAATTTTGCATGAATACCCACCAAATCATGGTTTTGCTGGTGCCATCAGTTAAAATCATATTTATTTAAACTAAAAATTAATTAGAATTATGAAATTACAGTCTATTCCTATAGTAGGTAACCAATATCACCCGTCCTATAAGGAATTAACCTGATGAACCACCAATCTCTCTAGCTATCATGCTCTCTTTTGCTAGCTCTTCCTTTGTTTCTCCAACCCTAACCCCAAATCCGCTCCCTTGTAACCGGCGATTCTTTGACCGTATTGGGTGGCTGTTAGAAAGGAAGGTATGTGTATCTCCCATCTCTATGCTTCTACATTCTTCCTCAATTGAGAGGACCAAGAAGAACCAAAGAGATCGTCTATCACTTCTGATTCTACGGAAATCTCTAGTCCTCAAATTTAAATGAGTACAGGTTGGGAGAGATTTTATCTTTGTAAAGTCTTATGTTCAGAAAGCATGATTATATTTTTGTGGGCTGTTAAAAATTTAGCATATTCATGTTTGTTATTTCCTTTTCTTCCCTCCCTGATTTGATAATTTAACAGAAGCTTAACCACTGCTGACTTCTGAGTAATCTTAGTTACCAAAATATTTTTTTTCCTGGTTACATTCCGTTTCTTTGTTTACATAGAAAGTATCTGTTATTATCCACTATTTTCAGTTATAATGAATAATAACAACATTATAAAAGCTAATGCCCATTCTCAAAATAAACTCGAACCAAGGCTTTTTTTCATTCTTTTTTTTTTAAAAAAAAATAATGTTACTCCTATTAACATAGCAAATGATGGTCTAAGATGGGGGTCCATTAACACAGGTACTGCCATTGCTAAACCATGGTGACATTTATTTGCACGTTTCTTTTGTTTGCCCTAAACCTCATCAAGCAGTCACAAATTCCAGCATGGGAGGCTAAAAGTAGTAATGCCAGGACAAAAAGACCAAAAATTCATTACATTCCTTTTCTTTATTTTCATAAAGCTGTAAGTCCAAGACAGGGGATGTCTATTTTTCTCACCTGCGCTAGTGATCAAGTTGTGTCCAAAGTCATCATCTAAGAATGTTCCAGCATTATTATATGTTGCTAATGGTAACTCTAAATATTTCCCAGACCTGTGAAATTTGTGCTTTTTGATCAGCTGTCATCTCCACGGCGGCAAATCCACTGGAAGCTGATATGTAGGCATAAATCTGTAGAGTTATCAGCTCTTGGTCATGTTGGTCCTCAACTGCATGGATGATGCAGCACAACAGTCCATTAGCAACATCTGCATCAATAAAGAAATATGACTTCCTTATAACAAGTATGTGTTTGGTGGAATCATGCTTCACTTGTAAAAGGTTTGAGTAGTTACATGCAAGTTGCTTAATCATGCGATAAAAATCAGATAAGGAAAATAAGCCTCAAAGGATATGGAGGAAAACATAAAAATGATGTAAACAAAAAGCAATTACATAATTAAATCATCTCGGTATACGAATATAGGACAACCATGATGACTTCAAGAGATGCAAGAAAAAGGCAGAAATCTAAATGATTGATGACGTAGGTATATTAGAGCCAAAACAGGGACAAAATAGGGAAAGGACTGAAAAGAGATTAACCAAATCACTGCTAGCTGACAGAAGGGATGATGGGGAAGCATAAATTTGAGAAGTCACCAAGGTGCATGAATGGAGGAGCTAAAAATAGAAATTGGGGTATGCTTTCACCTCCAACATCCGCAATCGAAACTGTTAGAAATTATTAGCTGACAATGTTGCCCTTATTATATTCAAATAAAATGCCTAATAGGGAAATTTGTGTAACTTGCTTTTTTTTCCTTAATTAATAAAAATAAGAAAGTTCGTGTGGGGATTGGGTGAATTTTCCACACTTCTCGATATGGTATCAGAGAGACCCTAACCCTAAGTCCTCTCTCTCCTGCTCGCTATATCTCCTCGTATCCAATCCCTTCCGACTTCTAAGACCCAATTTCACCGGGTCCTCTACTCTGCAGCATCTCCAACCACCAAAAACTTGCAGCCACCAGCATGGCAAACTCGGGGCCACCGCAGCCCGCCGGAGATATTGCTGGACTACATGGCTGCGGGGGTGCCTCCCTTCCCTTCCTAAGAGCTTCAAAGAGGATGAATGAAGAAAGAAAAGACATGTGAAACCCGTGACTCAAAAATCTCCACCATTCGTGCTCGATCACTGCCCGCCAAATCTCGGTTCTCTTAAAGCTAGCGTGTCCGACATGGGGACTGTAGAAAGAGATATCTCAGAAGTTTTTCTCCAGTCTATGGAAGATTTGGTCTTTTATTTTGTTTCAAAAAAAACGAAGGTGTCTCGTAGCATCGTAGTGCACTCTCCCTCCAACCGTCTTCTTCCTTTGCCTCCAATCAAACCACCAAGGGGAGTCGGAGAAGTTCCTGGTAGAGGATTATATCCCAATCCGCAGAAAGAGTCCAGGAATCTCGTTACTCGCATACGGTGAGCTTAACTGCAATCAGGAGCCTCTGTAATAAAGTACAAAGAACGAGATAAAGACATTGCTAGAGAGATCTCCCGTCATTTTTCCCAAGACTTTGTATTTGGCAGTGTTTTCTTTCCGTCTAGCAATTCTGACACATAGCTATGCTTGATAGGAAGGCCCTTGATTTTCTAGCCTTGCCGCTGGCTTTTCTTGAATGGTGGCTACTACTGCTTCTGGTCTTTTTGTTACACACAGTGACCAAGATTGCATCGCCTAAGCACTTAGACCCTTCTTTTACAATCCAGATCTCGCTCCTCTCTCTCTTCTTCCTCTTTTCTTGCTATAACCAGCAACTCTCCCTAATAGCAGTGCCTTCTCTATTAGTTTATCATGGACAACAAAACAATCTTCCACTTTCCCATCTGATCAAATCCTCAAGAACTCGATCGGTACCACTATCAAATTATATGGTACTATCTCATCTAGACTCAATCTTTTAAGATTTTCTTGGATGCTCAACAAAAACTTGAGCATATCATGCCAGGACCACGGCTATTACTGATCCCTCTTATAAAGGATGGCACATTAATGATTATTGTATATGTGCATGGCTGATCAATAATATGGAGGTCTCTATTTTTTTCAATATCGTGTTTCTTGACTCAACCAAAAACAACTGAGATTCTCTACATGATTTGTAGAGTAATGAGAAGAATATCTCTCAAATTTATGAACTTTATGAGAAGCTCTTTTCATTAAATCGAGGTGATAAAAATATTTATTGATTACTATGCAGAGCTCCGTTCTGTTATTAATGAACTTATGTTCATTGGCCTCTTATTGTGGATGTACAACTAAAGGAGGATCGTGAAAGTTTAGCTATTGTAAAGTTTCAATTTGGCCTCACGTCCGGAGTCGGCCAACCAAATGCATGGCCTTATTTTTGGGACTAACTCAGTTTAATCTTTATCTAACTTTTAACCAAGTGCTCTGAGTTTCTATGGATATGTCCACTCCTACCCCTGAGGCTTCGACATTCACCGTAGGCACTCGCGACCATGGACGTGGCTATGGATGTGATTTCGAGCATGGACGTGGTGGTGGTGGTCGATCTTCTTTTGATAAATGCCTGTGCACATGCTCTCATTATGAATGCAACAATCATACTATGGATCGTTGCTAGAAGAAATATGATAAACCGGATCGGGCTCAATTAGCCTTGACTACTACTGGGACTGATTTTTTTACATAAAATAATGCTGCCTCTCTTGGATTTGTCTAGATTTTCTGGACTAAGTATAAGCATTTCCTCCGGTTTCAAGGGGCGACGTCTACTTCTACTACTACTCATGCAGTTGCTTCAGGTACTGGTGCTTTTGTTACTCCCTCCGGTAGTCCATGGATTCTATATTCAGGAGCCTCCAACAACATAACAGATATAAAATCCCAGTTCTTTTCTTTTTCGTCTACTATCTCCACTCCATCTGTTACTACTGTTGATGGCTCCCTGTCTTGTTAAGAAAACTAAAACTACTTCAATTTCATCCGGCCTCTTCCTAATATATTTATTTTCTTAATTTTTTTTTAATCTTCTGTCCATTAGCTAGCTTACCAAATCCCATAATTGCTTCGTAACTTTCTTGCCTACTTATTATATTTTTCAGGACCTACAAACAGGGAAGAGGATTGATTTGTACTGTGAGCATGACTGATTATACTTTATAGGTGACAAGACTACACCTCATGGCTTGACAGTGCCTACCTCCAAGTCCCCTCTTCTCTGGCACTATCGATTAGGTCATCCCTTTCTTCGAAATTTGAAAAGAGTTGTTTTGTTCCAGTCCTCAATGTCATCATCTGAATGTAAATTATGTCAACTACGCAAACATCATCGAGCCTCATTTATGGCTTGCCAAACTATGAGTTCTTTCCCTTTTGAATTAGTACGCATGTCACCTAGATCTATATATTGAAAGAACGAGGTTAAGTTTCTAATGTTATTCACACATTCTTTAATAAAATAAAAAATCAGTTTTCTACCAATATTTGTATTCTATGTACTGATAATGTCCTAGAATTTGTTCAAAAAGATATCTATTTTTTGTGATAATCATGGTATCGTTCATGAAACTACTTGTCCTTATACATTCCAATAAAATAGTATTGCTAAAAGGAAACATCATCATTTGTTCAATGTAGCCTGCATACTAATGGTTCAAATGCAAATACTAAAATATTTGTGGACTGACGCAGTTCTTGCTACATGTTATCATATCAACCATTTACCGTCTTTTCTCCTTCATGGCAACATTCCCATTTATCGTCTGTATTCACATAAACCTATATTTTATTTCTTCCTAAGATTTTCGGATGCATCTGTCTTGTTCATAATCTTACTCCTATTGATGACAAATTATCTTTCAGGTTTGTTAAATGTCTATGTTGGTTACTCAAATACTCAAAAGGGATATCGATACTTTGATCCGTCCTCTCAGAGGTACTATATCAGGAACTGATGTCACCTTTTTTGAGTCCACATCCTATTTTTCATCCTCTTTTAAGTCTAATCTGGTCATTCCCTCTGTTCCACCACCTTCTATTTGTTACCCTCCTACCAAACATGTTCCTCCTACTAAACCATTGCAGGTATACTCATGTTGGAAAGTCACTCCCTTTCCACCTTCAATCTTACTTGACCCAAATCTTCCGGCTGCAGCCCCTGGTCATCAGCCTCCGTCTTTTCCTCCACCTAGTGATCTTGATCTTCCAATTGTTCTCAAAAAAGGTAAATACTGTATAGTTCATATTTTTGCTAATTTTGTCTTATGATCGTCTTCATCCCTTATGTTGCGAGTTTAATCTTTTTTTGGCTTTTGTTTCTATTCCCAAGAACTATCTAGGTCAAGTGTTGAGCAAAGTACAAGGCTATGGCTCACACTGCGTGCGAATTGATGTGGTCAAAGTCCTTAATGATTGAAATTGAAATTTCTATGATGGATACTATGTTCATATATTGTGATAACCAAGTAGCTATTTATATAGCCCGTAATTTGGTGTTTCATGAAAGGACCAAGCATGTCAAGATGGATAACCACTTTATGAGAGATACTATCATGAAAGGTATTATCTGTACTCCATTCACTCCTACCAAGCAGCGCGGTGATGTCATCATTAAAATTGTATCCGTGGATATGTTTGAGTCTTTATGTAACAAGCTGGGTATGTTTGATATATATACTCCAGCTTGGGAAAGAGTATTAGAAGTTATTAGTTGACTATGATACCCTTATTATATTCAAATAAAGTGCCTAATAGCGACATTTTGTAACTTATTTTTTCCTTAATATAAATAAGGGAGTCCATGTGGGGGCTGGGTGAATTTTTCCACACTTCTCAACAGGAAGAAACTTGCAGCCACCATCCCTAGCCTCTTTTACCATCTGCACCATGGAGACCGATACAAACTGGAGATCTGCTGTCAAATAACCTAGCTTATAAGTGGATGGCACTCTTGATACCATCCTTGGTTTCTTGCCACATCTTCGATACTTAAATGTCTTGGATAGTTGCAATGGGCTGATCCTCAGCAAGTCATAGGACACCAACTAAAGAGTCCTAGCACATCCTCAACCATGCAGTGAAGAAATGGTAATCGAAACTAGAATGTGTTAAGACTTAGGTAGATCAGAATTTATCAAGTAATTGCAATAATAGTTATATAAACAGCACAATACAATAACACTCAAGCAAAAGATACAAATTAAGTAGTAAAAGGCCAGAATTTACCTTACAAATCGAGACAAACTGGGATCGAACTCTGAACCTCAACTTTGAAGTGACCCAAATAGAATGGGCAGAAAAATCTGGGGGTTTTCCTTTCCAGAAAATAGTTCCTTTGATTGTTAAGAATTTTCTCAAATGAGTACATCTTTTTAAGTATCCCTGATGCATGATGCTTCAATCTTGAACCTCAATACCTGAAATTTGGCGGAACGAAAATTAGATGATTTTTGCACTTGATGGCATGTTCACATTTATTGCAAGGAATAAATACCTAAGAGCATTGACATCTCATGTACTGGCCAGTACAGGAAATTAGTAGTAAAGCATGGTTTAGTTGCCAATTTAGACTTTCTTTTTTGATGCATCAGTAATAAAGAAGTCTGCCCGTTTTGCAGCCAAAGCACCACTTAATGCACAATTTATAGAACAATATGTGGTGGTCATCATGATGACCTCCATGGTATCTAAAGTCTAAACCTCACCCAAAGCATCTACTCTTGGCTACAAGATTGGACTTATTAGCAGAAGTTAAAAAGCATAGAGGTCAAGAAAAGTTTCTCTCATATAACAAAGCTTATCATGAAAGACTATCAGAAACTCAGATATGTATGGAAAGGGTCGTAAGCAAAGAATATTTTTCATATAAGGATCACGAATTCATGATATAAATTGGATGTAACGACAGAGTATGAAATGCATATAATTCTGAAACTGTTGACAGAAAGAAGCATTTGAACATATGCAAGAACTAATGTTGATGATTTACATGCATAAGAATGACTAGGGCATAGTATGGAGAAATCTTAATTGCTAAAAACAGAAGCTAGTGTGGGTGCAAGTTCAGATGCAGGTGTGGGGAAGTGAATATTACCAACACACCAAGGAAGCACTTAAAAACCAGGTCTAGGTTTGAGTTTCTAGATGGTCTCCAGAGTGGGGTATGTCACACTACATAGAAGCTTCCTACTAATACAGGCCAAACAAACAAGAAAATTGGAAGAATAGCCAAAAGTAACTTAGATCTTGCTATGGCAGAATTTCCAGTAGGAAGAAGCAAACCATAGGTAAACTACTGGCAAAGAATATTAAGGAAATGGGCACTTGCTGCAATATACAACAAAGGCATAGCAAGCACAAATTTTTTCTCTTGGTACTAATTTTTAAACTAGGAAGCATCCGGAAGTCGAAATGAATCAAGACCACAAAAATTTATAAGCAAGCACTAGAAAAATGCCAAATAGATTGCTCAAACGGTTATAAAAATATATGTTCAGCTACAGCACCTTGGTTCCAAAAATACTGAAATTCTCATTATAAAAGAATGCAAGAGTCATACTTGCTAGCTGAACTTGGAGGTCAATAATGGTAGGACTCATTCAATCAACAACATTAAAAAACCAAATATGCCTAGTTCTCATAGACTCGAGGCTATATTATAGGAAAGCACCTAAAGCAATCATGGCCCTGATAAGTTCTTGAATGAAATATGTCATATATTGAAATGGATTAAATAAAACAGAAGACATTGTAGGAAACATAATAAAGGCATACTAATTGTGCTTGTAATAAAGATTATTTAAAAGCAAGGTTTGACATATTGTTGTTGGGTCCCATACCAATACTTATAGGTAAGGAACAATTCACTGCCGGTAAAAGTGTAAACGAGCACAAACACATATCATATGTCAGTACAGTACTCTATCAAGCCTTCATACTATATATAGATTCTCTACCAATATGGTAGAATATATTCCTGATACAAATTGGTACAATTGATAATGTAAAATCATGTCAACTTATATACTTAAGTAACTACATGTTCAAGATTCAGGATTTCAGGTTAATAAAGCAATATAGTAGAAACGCTGTACTCGTAAATTTGAAAAGTTAGTAAGCATATTGCAAGCTTGTTAACTGATGCTTTTTAAGTAGAAATGCGAAGAAAAAGCTCGATTAAACAAATTACATACCATTTATACTTATGAACACAACATATATCTTGTGCTTAAAGGCATCAGACAGATACAAGCATGATCCATCAAAGGATATTTAATGAGTAATGCTGGAATTGTCAACAAATAATTATTTTGAACATATGAAAAAAAAAGCCTAATGGAAATACACTGACAGTTAAAAAAATATCAAATGGGAAACAAGTGACCCATTAGTTTAGTTTCTGAACAGAAAATCAATTGATGAATCAAAAACAGATAACTAGTTCAACAAAGTTGCCAATTGATTACTTCTTTAAATAAGATTTTTTTCTGTTATTACTCTGGAGTTGATGAAATTACTTATCTTGGCTGCACCAACCAAAGTTTGTCAAGGACTTTGAGAACCTCAAATAATCTATCCTTTCTTATACCAGGATGACTATGTTTTATTTTACAAAATGTTTGGCATTACATAAAGCCAAGCTCTTTAATCCACCCCACATCCCCCCAAAACAACAAAAAGAAAAAGAAAAAAAAAAAGAAAAGGAAAATGTCAAGCACCATTAACGAATACATCCGAGCAAAAGAACAGTTACGCCAAATCAAAAGCGACAAAATGGAGAATTGATTGAGATGCCATAAGCATGCACCACAAAAATTTGCTGGCCACAACAAGAACTAAAGCTCAGATTTGTCAAAATGCCAAGAAAGATGAGAAGATTGAGACAACATGGCCAGAAGTTGTATGAACATAAATCTTGTGGTGAACTTTAAAAATGATTTTATGGTCATGGTTATGAATTCAAGCTATCTCAAAGTGCACCCAAGAAGAAGTTGTATGAACATAAATCTTGTTGTGAACTTTAAAAATGATTTTATGGTCATGGTTATGAATTCAAGCTATCTCAAAGTGCACCATAGTCACATTAAAATGTGATATGTGCCATAGCTGTGGGCTGCGTCGATTAGAATGCTATACCTATTGGATAATATCTCATGAAAACAAAAAAAAGCTAGATTAAAGATTCTCAACATCGCATATAAAAATCGTCCAACTGTGAGCAAACTAAAATTTGATCAACATACAAAATATTACAATAACAGAAATAAGATTAGCACAGGATCCTTACCATCAAATTTCATCCAGATGAAACCCGCAAATCCAATCCTTTCCGGTCTACACGATCAAGAGAAGGAAAACATACTAATCGGAGAAAAAATAAAGAAAAGAAATTGAAATCAAACCGTAAGTTAAAAGAACACCAAAAGAAGAGACGGGAGAAAACGATCGGAGTTTTTTTTTTTGCCTCCTCGCCTGAGATGAGCGGTGGGGGGAGGGGGGGGGCGCAGGGCCGGTAAGGAATGGAATCCGCTCTCTTTGTATATATATATAGAGAGAGAGTAATACTTGGTGCACCGCCCGTGGTATGGAAAATCCAAGACAGAAGTAATTTTTGTGCGCCGCCCGTGGTTAAAAAAAAAAATCCAACAGAAATAATTCTTTGTACATTGCCCGTAGTATAGTAAATCTAACGTCGAAGTAATTATTTGTACATCGCCCGTGGTATAGAAAAAAATTTTTGGTACACCGCCCATGATTTAAAATCTAAACGGATCAGATCAAGTTGGATCACATTGAATATATCCTCCCATATTTAATTTATTTAAATATTTTATAAATATAATTTTTTTTATATATAAACATGTCGGGTTCGGATCGGGACGTAATACTATCCGTACCTAATCTGAATTCGAGTCAGATTTTTTTTATATAATCCATATCCATTTAAAAATTAGACGGGTCGGGTTTTACTCGTTTCATTAGAGTCGGATCAGGCCGGATATCCATCAGGTTGGGAAAAATTGCTATCCCTAGATACCCGACTCGACTCGATCGAAACGTGATTTTTTTTATACCCGAACCGACCCGACCCGAGACGGATATGGGGCAGAGAATTTTTTAACGGGACGGGTATGGGTTTTGAGTGACCCGACCCAAACCCGACCCGTTGCCATCCCTACCCGAAATATATCTCGATTGGGCCTCGTTGTACCAGCATAACGTGACTTTATTTTGATCTATTCGATATCAAATCAAATATAAGAAGCAGCAGAAAACAAGAGCGCATACGGGATGTGACCGAATTTAATACTTCCGATAATCAAAATTTTAAAAACTACAAGATAAAAACATCCTTCCTCCTCACGATGAATATTTTTTTATTTTCAACTCGTACTAAAATAATAGATAGGTTCATGTTCTCTCTTTTCTTTCTCCTCCCATCCAATTATCTGAGTTCTATTTCCATGTTATTATCCTACATCCAAGATTGTTAGTAATAGCTTTTTATTTAAATTGCTAGAAGACAACATATCAGATATATCAAAAAGAAAAAAATCTTTATAATTCCTCTACTGTTTTGTGATTCCTTTATTATAGCCATCTTTGGTTGTCAAACCAAGTTAATACATTTCATAGATTCACCTGTTGCATTAGTGCTCTTCGAAGTAGGTTTTTTCCTAACCTTATAATACCTAATGGCTAGCCTATGACATCCCATATCCAAACGAGCCTTTTCACAGCCTATGACACCCTATGGCCTGAATATAATACCTGCAAGCCAAAATATGACATCTTCTTAAATCGAGCATTTCCAAATAATTGATGACATCCAGTGGCCTGATTATGATACATGCTGGCCAACTTATGATATTCTCTGATCGAACCAACCCTTTTTACAATGTTATGACATCATGAACCCTGATTATGATATCTCGTGGCCGACTTATGATATCACATCCCAAAATACTTCTCAAACCAACCTTTTTTATCTACTTATGACACCTCGTGGCCAACTTATGACACCCCATGTCCAGCTCATGACATCCCCTACCCCAACTATTTTAGGAACCAACATTTTTCACAATATTATGATATCATGCGGCCTAATTATAATATCCAGTGTCCATCTTATGATATCCCATCTCCAAAATACTCTCCAAACCAATCTTTTTCATCTTGTTATGAAACCCTGTGGTCAACTTATGATAAACCCTGTCCATCTTATGACATCCCTGCCCAAACTACTTTAGGAACCAACATTTTTCATAATGTTGCCCAGCGTAGCAACCCAAGAGAGGGATGAATTGGGTTTCTTTAAAAAAATAAAGCAAATATATGCTGCACTTTAAAGTATTTGTGAAGCAATGCAAGTGAGCATACAATAAATAAGTTGCAATGCAATAAATATAAGCAGCAAATGCAAGAGAGCAAAGAACACACACAAACACAAAGGTTTATAGTGGTTCGGTGCATACCAAGCACCTACATCCACTCCCCAAGCTATCCCTTAGGAATTCCATTATAATCAACCTAGATTACAGCTAACTTGTTTTCAAGGGCTCACAAGTCAAACCAAAAATTGGTTTCTCATTTAGGCTTACCAACAACCTTTATTCAAGCCAACCTAAGCTTAGATTCTAATTCACAGCTTGGAAGGGCCTAACACCTAGTTTCAAACTCTCGTGAAACTAGTCACAAAAGACAAATTCAGAAGTATAAGAATAAAGCATAAGAAAAACTCTTTATAGAGTAAAAGTAGAAGCTTTGAAATCTTGATGATTTCTTGACTTATCTTCTCTTGGAATCACTTCAAAGACCATTTTTGAATGTGATTTGAATGCTTGGAAGCTTTTTCAATGGGAATCTTCTCTTTTGCTCTCTTTTGACTTTGAAAAGTGAGTTCTCAAGGTATGTCTTGTCTCTTGTGAGTTAATTATTCTTAAATAAGTTTGGTGAGACCTTAAATATTTCAAAAACATCCAAAAAATAGTTTATGACCGTTGGTGGAGCAAAACTAGCCATTTGGAGCTCGGAGGATTCAAATCTGACTCTTAGAAATTATAGTCGTATGTCGATATTTGAGTTTGTCTGATGAGTCGGACACTTGAGTCTTCATGAGTCGACACTTGATCTGCATGAGTTGACTCAAGGTATAAATCTTGAAAGAACAGAGTTCTGTTCTATTTTTGTTCTCAAGCTATGAGTCGATCTCAGAGTCAACCACTTGACTCTATGAGTCGACACTTGATTCTTTTGAGTTGATACTTGACAACAAATATCTCAAAATGGCATAGTCTGTATCATTATTTTTCTCAAGCCATGAGTCGATACTTAGTTCTCATGAGTCGATACTTGACTTCTTCATGAGTCGATACTTGACTTCTGTGAGTCGACTCAAGACATGCCAAAGAGATTTCTACGTGCCAGCACGCTTCTGAAGTATCAACACCTCATGTATCATGGTCGATACTTGGTATGTGCTACTCAAAAAACTCTGTGCCAAGCTTCAAAAATTCAAAAGCGTTCTTCAACAAAACTTCAATATCTTTTTCATAAAGCCAGATCGACCCATTTTAAGAATTTTCAAGGTGAGAAGACTTCTTATGCTCTGAAAGTCACTTAGCTTCAAAAATAGTGAGTTTGATACCTTTGTATGGAAAATTTGATGTACCTGTATCCTGAAACTCATAACTATAATTGAAACATTAGTATATAATATATATTCAACTTTTTGTTGGTCATCAAAATTAAAAGCTAAAGCCAACAATTTCCCTTTTTGATGATGACAAAATCTTGAGTATGTAAGCATTTAAATTCAATTATGGATATTGTACCACACATTCAAGTGAGCATACACTTAAAGCTCATGAAATTGAGTTAAATTCATCATATTAAAGTTCATACAACATAGTTTTATAAGAGAGATGTGCCAAGTAAGGTTGATTTCATTTTCTCTCCCCCTATGAAAGGTAAATTATAAAAATTTTAGAAATTTCAGAAAATGCTTATAAAATGCTATAAAATGCTTATATATAGATTTTACTCCCCTTTTGTCAACATTAAATATTAAAAGAAGTATTCTCCCCCTGAATAATGCATTTTATCATAATAAAACAATCAATTTTGACAAAAAGAAGAGTAATCATTGAAACAAAAGTTAATTTTCATATATTAGAGTTTAGTACAACAAAGTGTTTACATAAGTTAAGCAAATATTAAACCGAAACATAAGATAAGCAAAAGTACAAATAAAAACTATAAGCATAAAAAGAAAATACAAGCATAACAGATGTCTGTGAGGCTACTCCTCATCAGATGGAAGCTCGAAGAAGATAGGTGCCATGCACCTAGTCCTAGTAGCTGAAGGCCTAGGGGTCTTATGGGTCCTGCTTCTAGTCCTAAGAGAAGGGCCAGAGCGAGGAAAAATCTTAGAAGACCTAGTAGAAGGGGGAGGTAAGGTGTTTGCTAGTGTCAGAAATGCTAAGGCAGTGCCAAACTGAAGGTCTCTCAGAGTATCTGAGGTGTGATCACGAACATCTGATGTCTGACTCTCCCTGCTAGTAATTGATAGTTCCATCTCTATCACTGTCATCACTGCCATCTGTACCGCCATCACCATCTCTGTCACCACCACCTGTGCCATCTCCATCTCTAGCTGTACCACCACCTAGAGTATCATCATGAGTGTCATGGTGGTCATCGTCGTCTGCTGGCGGAGGAGGTGGAGGTCCTGAAGGTGCAGTCCAAGGTAAAAGGGATCTCAGAAGATCAAGAATCTTAGTGAAGCCAACCTCCATCGTCTGCTTGATTCCTGAGAGCTGATCATCTGTGTGTGCTATGTCCCTGTATCTCCATCCATAGCTGGGTAGACCTGACTGCCAATGCAATGATCTTCTCTCTAATCTTAGTAATCTGATGCCTGATTTGCTCCTCAAAAGTAGACTCTGTAGTGGCACGAGGAGCAACTGCTGGAGAAATAACTGGTGCTAGAGTGGTCAGCTCAAACCCTGAAGCTGGAACTAGAGCAGGTCTTGGAGGTGTAAGGTGCTCTACAGGTCCAGAAGGTCCTACCTCGGCTACCATATCTCGTCCTCCTTGTCTGGCTCCAATCCAGACTCCCTATGAACCCATCTACCAGCAACTCTCCTGTAGCCCATACGGTGTAAGGATTGCTCGTCATATACATCAGTATGAAGTATATCCTTGGAGGCCTCCTCCTCCAAAAAAATACCATAAGAATGGAAAAGACGAGTCAACCCCATCCCATAGGGCAGGCAGAGATGTTGCTAGTCGCCGCCTCTCCCATCTGACTCATCATCAAAGCTGAGATGTTGACGACAGTCCTCTATGTGAGGCAGACCATCAACATGAGCTACCGCTCCATGATAAAGTCGAATTGATCAGTCTTCGGTAGCAGGATCCTCATAATAATGTGATGAAGTAGGCACATCTCAATGGATAGCTGATTCGCGGTGATAGTGGATACACTGCTACATCATCTTGCTCTATAACACACTGAAATACAGCCTCTCTATCATCGACACATGTAGCAGCAATTCCCATGCAGAAGAATGTTCCAAACTCTGCTCAATATGCTCTCAAACACAGGAATCTGCACATCTTTGACTACAGCACTTCACATCAGTCCATTATTAGCCAGGCTCCCGTAGAATTTCCTGATCAAATGGAGATAGTACTTCTCCTTCATAGTAAAGAAGGAGGTCAAAACTGTTGCTCCAAGCAATTGACCAATACCAAACCCCTCTCGGTCAAAGAAATCCAAATCTATTCGGTATCCTCCTGCAATGATCTTTCCAGACACTCTCTTTACAACAGGGGACCGTGGTGGAGGCACTCGCTCCTACTCTCTGCTCTGCTGAGCCCTGGCTGGGTCACACCAAGCCTTGGATCTCCTCTCGGTAGAACCTTGGCTCAACCTCTTCTTTGAAACAACCTGCTTGTGGGGTCCCATGACACCAAAAACAACAAGAGTGGAAGAACAAAGAAGAAATGGGTGAACCGGAGAAGGCCAAAGAGAAAGAGGGGAATCGGATGAGGAGTGGCCAAGAAAAAGGAAGGAAACTGACTAAGGAGGGAAAAAACGATGGGGAGGAAGAGTGAATCCAAGAAGGAAATGGCCAAAGATTGGGAAAGGATCGGAGGAAAGAAAAGAGCATGAGAGTTCCGGCCAAATCCACAAATAATCGTGAAGAAAAAGTAAGAAATCGGATAAAATGAGAAGAAATAGAGGAAATTACCCGAAAGATGATAGACAAGGATGGAAAATCACTATTCCAGGATCAAGAGGTGAAGGGGAAGGGGACCACTAGGGCAAGATAAAACCAAAAGGAAGTGATTTCGGAATGAACTATTGATGCCCTAAAAATACAGGTTTCGTTCGTGAGTCGACACTTGGATTTTGATCAAGTGTCGACACTTCATAAGTCGACACTTGGCCAAAATTCAAGCATCGACACCTATCTAGAAAACCTAGAAAAAATCCAGAAAATTTTTTTGAAATTTTTCAAAAATCAAGGGGGTTCTAGGGAGGTTTTAAGATACTAAAGAAATGATTTTGGGCTCAAGAAATCAAGTAAAAATAAGGTTTGAAGGAGTTCTAGACAAAGAGATCAATGATACCTAACTCTCTTCTAATCATGCAAAATCTATCTTCACTAAGGGGTTTAGTGAAAATATTAGCTAATTAATTATCGGTACAAACAAATTCAAGCATCACATTATAATTTTAGACATGATCTCTTATGAAGTGATGTCTTATTTAATATGTTAGCTTCTTAAGTGTTGAACATAATTTTTGGTCAAATTAATTGCACTAGTATTATCACATCTTATGGATGTCTTAGTTAATTTAATGCCAAAATCTTCGAGTTGTTGTTTGATCTATAGATTTGAACACAACAGCTTCCAGTTGCTATATATTCAGCTTCCGCCGTAGATAGAGCAACTGAATTCTATTTGCTACTCATGAAATCAAATTAACTCCAAGAAATTAACAAGTTCTACTTGTACTTTTTTTATCAAGTTTGCATCCAGCAAAATCAGCATCAGAATATGCAATTAATTCAAATGATAAATCTCTAGAGTACCAAAGTTCAATATCAATAGTGCCAGGCAATAAATGAGACTCTTTGAGAGCAGATTGATATCTTGCACATATACATATACTGAACATTATATCTGGCCTACTGCAGTCAAATATAACAATAAACCAAGATACATTTATATAACTTTTGATCAACATTCTTACCTAATTCATCTTTGTCAAGTTTACAGGAGGAGCTCATAGGTGTACCTAATGGTTTGGTATCTTCATTCCAAACTTCTTTAAGATTTTCTTGTATACTTAGCTTGGTTCATGAAGATCCCCTCTTTTGTTTACTTGATTGGAGTCCAAGAAAGAAGTTAAGCTCACCCATTATGCTAATCTCAAATTTTTCCTGTATTAACTTTGCACACTCTTAACAAAGATGTTCATTAGTACACCAAAAATGATATCATCTATATAAACTTGTACAATTAAGAGATCATCATTCTCCTTTTTCAAAACTAATGTAGTGTCTACATTTTCTCTTGAAAAACCATTCTTAAGCAAAAATTTACTTAGTCTATCATACTAAGCTCTTGGAGCTTGTTTCAAACCATACAAAGCTTTATGAAGTTTAAAAATATGATTGAAAATTCATGATTTTCAAAACCAGGGGGCTGATCTACATATACTTCTTATTCAATAAATCTATTTAGAAAAGAACTTTTGACATCCATTTGAAATAGTTTGAAATCCATAAAATATGCAAATGCTAATAATAGTATAATTGCCTCAAGTCTAGCAACAAAAGCAAAGGTTTTATCAAAATCAATCCCTTCCTCCTAATGCAGCCTTTGGCAACTAGCCTAGCTTTATTCTTAGTAAAACTATCCATTTTCATCAAGCTTATTTCTAAAAACCCATTTTGTACCAATTATTGAAACATTAGTAGGTCTTTCAACTAAAGTCCAAACATTATTTCTTTGAATTAATTTAGTTCATCTGCATAGCATTTATCCAATTACAATTATTTTCAGCTTCTTCAATAGATTTAGATTCTATTTGAGAAATAAAAGCTAAGTAATCATATACGTTTCTCAAAGAGGAATGAGTACTTATCTCTTTTGATGGATCACCAATTATAAGTTCTTTGGGTGTCCATGAGCATACCTCCATTCTTTTGGTAATGGCTTGGGTGTTGATGATGCTTCAAATTCTTGTACTTGTTCTCCATTATTTTGATTTTCATCTTGTTCCTTGAAAGGCTCTTCATTGATGCTCAGCTTTTCAATTCTTTGAACACCTGTTCATCATCAAAAACATCTTCTTTTCTATAAAATTTTTGATTAGTCTCATAAAAACAACATTGATGGATTCTTCAACAATAAGTGTTCTTTTATGAAGACCCTGTATGCCTTGCTAGATATAGAGTAACCTAAAAAGATATCCTCATCTGACTTGGAATCAAATTTACTTAAACTGTCATTGCCATTGTTTAAAACGAAACAACGACATCCAAAAACACGAAAATACTTAATTGATAGTTTTCTACCTTTTCAAAGCTCATAAGGTATTTTCTTTAAAATAGATCAGATGAAAACATGATTTAAAACATAGCAAGTAGTATTTATGACTCCACCCAAAAATATCTAGGCAAATCATTTCACAAAGCATGGTGCATGACATTTCTTTAAGAATTCTATTTTTTCTTTCTACCACCCCATTTTGTTGAGGTGTCTTAGGTGCAGAAAAGTTGTGATGAATATCATTTTACTACAAAACTTTTCAAAATCATGATTTTCAAATTCCGTACCATGATCACTTCATAAAGAAATAATGAAACACCTTTTTCATTTGAACTCTCTTGTGAAATTTAATGAATGCAGAAAAAGTTTCATCTTTATGAGCTAAAAACATGAACCATGTAAAACGTGAAAAATCATCTACAATAACTAGACCATACTTCTTACCTCCCAAGCTAATTGTTCTAGTAGGTCCAAAGAGGTTCATATGAAGTGATTCTAGAGGTCTAGATGTAGAGACAACTCCCTTAGGTTTGGAAAAAGATTTAGTTTGTTTTTCAAGTTGGCAAGCACTACAAATTTTGCCATTTTCAAAACTAAGTTTTGGCAAATCTTTTATGAAATTCTTTTTGTTAAGTTTTGAAAGCAAATGCATACTTGCATGTCCTAGTCTACAATGCCAAAGCCAACTAGTTTCATTGATCTTGGCTTCCATTGCTACTAGGCATTAACCATTTTGCACTAGTAGATCATCAAGATCAACCATGTAAATGTTGCCATGCCTATAACCAATAAACTTGATGCCATTGTCATCAAGACTAGAAACAATACATATGGAAGATTCAAAATTAACTTTAAAATCTTTGTCACAAAATTGACTAATACTAAGTAAGTTATGCTTTAAACCATCAACAAGAAGAACATTATCTATATAAGTGGAGGGGGTGATATGGATTTTACCGATACCAATGATTTTGCCCTTTTCATTATCACCGAAGGTTATATTTCCACCATTTTGATACTTAAGAGATGATATTGCTCTACATCTCCAGTCATGTGCCTTGAGCAACCACTGTTAAAGTACCACAGTCTTCTTTTGTTGGTTGCAAGACACACCTACAATAACAAATCAGGTGGATACTTTAGGTAGCCAAGTCATTTTGGATCTTTTAGGATTAGTAGATATGGTTCCTTTTCAAACCCAAACTTTTCTAATTGATTCAATCTCCTTTTATACACATATATGATTTATATCCTACTTTCTACAAGAATAACAAGTAATAACAGAAGAAGCAGGAACAAAAAAAATTTTGAAATATTTTTGTTGTTTTTGTGGTCTAAAACCTAACTAGCTTTGTTGAAAATAGCTCTTTGATTATTAAAAGCATGTGAGTGTTACGACCGTAATGATGACGTGGTTGGTCGCAGATCCCGGCGGGCACTATACGAGCCACGTGGAGGTTTTCGACCGAGTCAGCTGCGGCTCCTCGCTCGAAGTCGAGCTCGGACCGGGCTCCCCCGCTCCCTCTCCGGGTGGGACCCATAGACATCCCCACCTCGGCCGAGGTCGAGCGGACCCCTTCGCTCATCGCAGGTGGCCCCCGAGACGGGACCACCTCGGCCGAGGCCGAGCGACCTTCTGTCGCCCCGCCAGGTGTCCACCTGGGAGGGGTCCACTCGCCGAGGTCGACTTGCTCCAACGCTCCCTCGCCAGGTGGCACCCATAGACGGCCCCACCTCGACCGAGAGGTCGAGCCAGGCCCCTTCGCTCCTTCGCCAGGTGGCCCCCCGAGACGGGACCACCTCGGCCGAAGCCGAGCGTCCTTCTGCCGTCCCGCCAGGTGTCCACCCAGGAGGGGTCCACCTCAGCCGAGGTCGGCTGCTCCCCGCTCCCTCGCCAGGTGGCACCCATAGACGGCCCCACCTCGGCCGAGGTCGAGCCGGGCCCCTTCGCTCCTTCACCAGGTGGCCCCCTGAGACGGGACCACCTCGGCCGAGGCCGAGCATCCTTCTGTGCCCCGCCAGGTGTCCACCGGGAGGGGTCCACCTTGGCCGAGGTCAGCTGCTCCCCGCTCCATCGCCAGGTGGCACCCTAGACGGTCCCACCTTGGCCGAGGTCGAGCCTGGCCCCTTCGCTCCTTCGCTGGGGGCCCCCTGAGACGGGACCACCTCGGCCGAGGCCGAGCGTCCTTCTGCGCCCCCCACCAGGTGTACACCCGGGAGGGGTCCACCTCGGCCGAGGTCATGCAGCTCGTGCAGAGAGAGCCCCAAGAGTAGAGGCGCAGGTTCCGAGGCTGGCCCTCGAGCCGTGCGCGCCGCACCCCGAAGAAGGTGTGCCTGTACTGATGGCGGCGGCACGCGGAACATCACTTACGTCGGCCCGACGGGTTCCACAATCGAGAGGACGCGGCTCTGACAGGACAGGGCCTCTCGACGGACAAGCACCGGCACCTGGGGAGGAGAGCACCCACGCTTGGCCCAAGGTCTGACCGGCCGCCCTGCCGACGCCCCCCTCCTTTTCCTTTTCCCTGCTAGGCTCGGCGAACGAGACGGAAAGCTGCTAGCCCTCAGAACCAGAAGGGAAAAGAGAAAAGGACGGAGAGAGGGCACGAGAACGAGAGGGGGAGCCTCCCGAGAGCGAAAACGAGCAGGCCGGGAGGAGATAAAAGGAAGAAGCAAAGAGACGACCAGGTAAGCAGAGACAAGTAAGAAACAGAGGCTGGAAGCTCCGCTCCACAGGACAAGATCCAAGGTCCCGAGAGGGGATCGCTTGGCGTGAGCTCGGCAAGGGAGTCCAGCCAGGTTTCTGGTCTCTTTAGCACCATTCTTGCTCAGAATCTCTGAGTCTGGGACTCCTTCGGGGGCCCGTCCCAGAGACCCTGTTCCCTCTCGCCGTCTACTAACTTGATCGTCGGAGCTCCCTCGCCGGGATCCCCGGCCAGGGTCTTCTGACCCCGTCTTGCAGGTCCGGTCCAGCCAGGAAGCCCCAGGAGCAAGACGGTCTATACGGATCGCGGTTCGAGGCACGGGCGCGGCGGCGAGATCGGCAACAGATTGGCGCGCCAGGTAGGGGGCAGAACGACACCCCTAGGGGAGCTAGCTTTCTGCAAGCAAGGCGCTCTCTGATAATGGTGGACACTCGTGGGCGAGGCATCCACCAGCCATGTGGGGGAGGTTCCCTCCCCTCAAGGGCTCACAGCCCGGAGGGAGCTTCCAGCTCCCCCTCCTCTTCCACCACAGTCGACCTCGGCGGACGGGCCCCTCACGGCCGTCATCCAACAGCTGCAGACCTTGACCTCGGCGATCCGGCAGCTTCAACATCAGCAGCGGTCCCTGGCCACGCAGCCGCAGCCGGGGACCCCCGCGGCTCGAGCCGCAGGGCCGCATGGGAGCCTGCACTCCATTCAGGGCAGGCCATCCCACCCGAGGGCAGTCTCCAACCCCCGCGGGAGCCACCAAGCTCCCGCAAAAATAAACTACTCCGATTTGGCGGATCACGAGAGTCGATCCCCGGTCGATGAAGCCGAGACGGCGCATCGCAGCAAGCGACGCCGAGCGTGACTTCGTGCCGAGACCGATCGGCGCCCCCTTCACCAACGGCCTCGGTGGAAGACTCCACCGACGAGGCCATCAGGCGCCAGGCGAGAGGCGCCTGGAGGAGCACGAGCGCAAGTTGGCGGAGTTTGCCCGCCGATTTGCCGACCTGCAGAACTCATTAGTGGACCCGGCGGGCTACGACTCCCATCCCCTCTTCTCTGAAGAAATCCAGGCGGAGCCGATCCTGAGTCGGTTCCGCATGCCGCAGGTGGATCCCTACGATGGGACCACCGACCCTCTGGACCATCTGGAGAGCTACAAGGCTCTCATGAGGGTCCAGGGAGCCACGGACGCCCTTTTGTGCATCACCTTCCCCGCTACCCTCCGGAAGGCCGCTCGAGTCAGGTTCACCCGCCTCGAGCCCGGATCTATCTGCTCCTTCCACCAGTTGGAAGGAAAGTTTGTGGCGCACTTCGATGCTTGTCGGAAGGTGCCAAGAGAGGTGGATAGCCTCTTCTCCATCCGCCAGCAGGACCAGGAGCGCTCCGGGATTATATCACCTGGTTCAAGACCGCAGCCTGGAAATCTATAGCCTGGACGAGCCCGTCGCCATGCTGGCTTTGAAGCGCGGGCTCAAGACGTCCCGCTTGACCTACTCCCTGGACAAAAAGTCGCCCAGGACATACTCCGAGCTCCTCCTCCGCGCCCACAAGTACATCCGAGCGGAGGAGGCCGATCGCACCCGTCGAGAGCTAGACGGGAAGACTCTGAAGAGCCATCCCCGAGGGATATTCCAGGAGCTCGGAAGCCCGGGCCATCTACCGACCCTCGCCGAATCCGAGGTCAAAGGGTGAGGTCATTCCGGAGCGGAGGTTCACCCTCTCCTCGCCCCCCGAACAAAGATCCTCATGAAAATTGAGGGTGAGCACTACCTCCGCCGACCTCCTCCCTCAGAACCCAAGAGGTACCCGGGACAAGTCAAAGTACTGCCAGTTCCACCGCGAGCACGGCCATGACACGGAGGAGTGTCGCAACCTGAAGCGGGAGATCGAGGAGCTGATCAAGAGGGGCTACCTCAGGAAGTTCATCAGGAACAAGGTCCCAGCGGAGGGGCAGCCGCTCGCAGCCTTACCATCAATTCCTGCAATCGATAACTGCCCGACAGAGAAGCCGGTGGGCATGATCTCACTTGGGCTCGGCCGAGCAGCAAAGAGAGCCCGGGAGATCGAGAACCCGGAGAATGTACCCCCTTCTGAGAAGGGGAAGGAAAAAGAAAATGTAAACAATGATGCCGTGGTGGTCGAGATGACCATCGCGAAGCATCCTGTACACCGAATTATGGTAGATAGCGGAAGCTCGGCTGACGTGCTTTTTTACGATGCCTTCTCTCGAATGAATTTGTCCCATGATCAGCTGAGACCGGTGCATACCCCCCTGGTAGGCTTTACCGGGGACTCGGTGGGAGTCGAAGGGGAGATCACTCTCCCGGTCACCGCCGGGTCCCCACCTCGGCAGATGACCATCCTGATGACGTTTACCGTCGTCAAGCTCCCTTCGCCTTACAACGCGATTCTCGGGCATCCCGGGCTCAACCAACTGGACGCCATGATTTCCTCGAAGAAGTTGTTGGTGCAGTTCCTCACGTCTTCTGGGCTCGGGGTAATGAAGGGGACGACCCAGCCGGTCCCGCATTGCCTCCAGACGGTCCCGGGCGCCCGGGGTGCGGAGCTCGGCCCCGACATTGACGATCTCGACCTAAGGGAGAAGGAACCCAGGGGAGGCCCCGTAGAACGCCTGTTAACTTATCCCCTTGGTCCGGACCCGCTGAAGACGGTGCAGGTCGGGGCGCAACTCCCAGAAGAAGAACGGACCCGCCTGCTGGAGTTCCTCCGTGCAAACGCGGACGTGTTCGCCTAGTCGACGGTCGACATGCCGGGCATTCCGCCTGAGGTCATCACGCACAGGCTGAACGTGGATCCGAGCTGCCGCCCGGTCCGCCAGAAGAAGAGGAGCTTCGCTATGGAGAGATAGAGGGCCATCAACGAGGAGGTGGAGAAACTTCTCGCCGCCAGCTTTGTGCGGGAAGTCCAATATCCCAGCTGGCTGGCGAACATGGTCATGGTAAGGAAAAGTAATGGTAAGTGGAGGATCTGTGTAGACTACACTGACCTCAACCGAGCTTGCCCGAAGGATAGCTTTCCCCTTCCAAAGATTGACCAGCTGGTCGATACCACCTCGGGGCATCGCCTCCTGTCCTTCATGGATGCCTTCTCCGGATACAACCAGATCCGAATGAACCCGGAGGATGAGGAGCACATCGCCTTCATCACCGACCGCGGAACTTTTTGCTACAGGATGATGCCGTTTGGCCTCAAGAATGCCGGGGCCATATACCAGCATCTGGTCAGCCAAATCTTCAAAGACAAGATCGGCCGCAACATGCAGGTGTACGTGGACGATATGCTAGTGATGAGCAAGCCCGATTCGGACCACGTGGCTGACCTGGCGGAGACATTCGGCAACCTCCGACGTCATCAGATGAAGCTGAACCCGGCGAAGTGCGCCTTCGGCGTCTTCGCCGGAAGTTCCTAGGATTCATGGTGACCCAGAGAGGAATTGAGGCCAACCCGGAGAAGGTCCAGGCCATCCTGGACATGGAGCGACCCGCCTCCAAGAAGCAAGTGCAGCAACTCACCGGCCGGGTTGCGGCCCTCAGCCGTTTTATCTCCAGGTCGGCCGATCGCTGCCGGCCCTTCTTCAAGGTGCTGAGGAAGATGAACAACTTTGCCTGGACCGAGGAGTGCCAAGAGGCCTTTGAAGAACTGAAGAAGACGCTCGCATCGCCACCGCTGCTTTCCCAGCCTGAGGAGGGGGAGGAGCTTATCCTCTATCTGGCGGTAACCCCGGAGGTCGTCAGTTCGGTCCTGGTTCGGACCGACGACCAAGGAGTCCAGCGACCGGTGTACTATACCAGCAAACTTCTCCGCGATGCGGAGCTCAGGTATTCTCGGCCTGAGAAGCTCGTTTTTGCATTAATAGTGTCTGCTCAACGTCTCAGGCCCTATTTCCAAGCGCATCCTATCGCCGTCCTGACGGATCAGCCGCTAAAAGCGATGCTCAGCCGACCCGACACATCGGGGCGATTGGTGAAGTGGGCACTGAAGCTCAGCGAGTTCGACATCGCGTACAAGCCAAGGTCAGCCATGAAAGTGCAGGTACTGGTCGACTTCTTGGTCGAATGTGCAAGCTTAGGCAAGGAGCCCGAGGAAGGCCCCTCACGCCAGCAGCTGAAGATGGGCCCCGAGGAGCCGGAGAGGACGCGTGGATCCTCCACGTAGATGGAGCCTCGAACTCTGGCGGGAGCGGAGCCAGACTCATTCTTGCCAACAGCGACGGAGTCGTCGCCGAATGCGCGCTCCGTTTCCAGTTCACCGTGATAAACAATCAGACGGAGTATGAGGCGCTCCTCGCCGGGCTGAGGGTCTCCCGCGAGCTGGGCGTGACTAACCTTAAAGCTTTCACTGACTCCCAGCTCGTGGCAGGATAGGTCTCCGGGGAGTATGCCGCGCATGACCCCCAAATGGTGAAGTACTTGGAGCTCGTCAAGGCGGGCACGGTCGGTTTCCGGTGCTTCGACATCTTCCACATCCCCCGCAGGGAGAACGCCCGTGCGGACACAATCTCCTGGCTGGCGACCCTACCGGACTCGATGCTGGGCCGCGCTCATGTGGAGCACCTTAAGGCCCCAAGCCACGAGACCCCAGTGGAGGTCCATCAGGTCAGCCGTGAGCCCAGCTAGATGGACAAGTACGCCGAGTACATAACCAGCGGTACCCTGCCAGAGGACCGCGTAGCGGCCCGCCTTATCAGAAAGAGGCCGCGCGGTTCGTCCTGATGGATGGGCAATTGTATCGAAGATCCTACTCCTACCCCATCCTGAAATGCTTGGGACCCGCGGAAGCCAAACTCGTGCTCCAGGAGATCCGCGAGGGCGTCTGTGGGAACCACGTGGGGGGCAGGGCGTTAGCCTACAAAGCCCTTCGTCAGGGCTACTTTTGGGAGACGATGAAGGAGGATGCCACTGATTTCGTGAAGAGGTGCGATCGGTGCCAGCGTCACGCCACGGTGCAACGGAGCCCTCCAACCCAATCTCCCAGCTTTCAGCTCCGTGGCCATTCGCCCAATGGGGAATGGACCTTCTGGGCCCATTCCCACCAGCGTCTGGACAGCGGAAATTCTTGATCGTGGCCATCGACTACTTCACGAAGTGGGTCGAGGCCGAACCCTTGGCACGGATCACCGAAGCAAACGTCGCCAAGTTCTTCTGGAAGTCAATTATTTGCCGCTTCGGCCTCCCCCACACCATGATCACTGATAACGGGCGCCAGTTCGACTGCCGGGAGTTTGAAGAGTTCTGCGGCGACCTCGGCATCAGGCATCGCTTCACCTCGATGGCGCATCCTCAGACCAATGGAGAGGCCGAGGTCACGAACAGGACCATTTTGCAGGGCCTCCGCACGCGGCTGGACCAGGCCAAGGGCAGATGGGCAGAGGAGCTCCCCAGCATCCTTTGGGCGTACCATACCATCCCAAGGACGGCGACCGACGAGACCCCGTTCAACCTCATCTTCGGAGCCGAAGCGGTCATCCCGATCGAGCTCAGCCCTACCTACACTGCGTGTGGAGCAATATGATGAGACGGAGAACCCCGCCAGAATGATGCTCAACCTTGACCTTCTTGAAGAGACGAGGGACAAGGCCCGAGTTCGGATGGCGGCGTATAGGCAGCGAGTGGCCAGGTATTACAACTCTCGAGTGCGGCCGAAGTCCTTTCATCCGGAGATCTGGTCCTCCGGCGTGCTGAAGCTTCTCAGCCACGGGAGTGCGGGAAGCTTTCACCAAACTGGGAAGGCCCGTACTGGGTAGCAGAAGCCCTCCCCCACGGCGCCTACTACTTGGAGGAATTGGGAGGGGCCAGGTTCCCCCGGACGTGGAACGCCTCGAATCTAAGGATGTATTATCAGTAATGTAAGGTTCCCCACTCCTGCAATAAAGTTTCTTTGCTTCAAACGCTCTTTCTCACCTCGTAGGGAAACCGGCGCATGGCCCTGAGTTCGGCACGCCCGATCGTGGCCGAAGGCCAGAGGAAGCGAGAAGTCCCGGACTTTAGTCTGGAAGGTGGGGCAGAACCCAGTTCGCCCACGCGAGCACGGAGAACAGCTCGACAAGCCGCGCAAGGCTTGAGAAAGCCTGCGGCCCCGGGGTTCAGTCCGGAAGTCCCAACTTCGGTCTGGAAGGCGGGGCAGAACCCAGTTCGCCCACGCGAGCACGGAGAACAGCTCAGCAATTCGTGCAAGGCTTGAGAAAGCCTGTGGCCCCGGGGTTCAGTCCGGAAGTCCCGGACTTCGGTCTGGAAGGCGGGGCAGAACCCAGTTCGCCCACGCGAGCACGGAGAATAGCTCGGCAAGCCGCGCAAGGCTTGAGAAAGCCTGCGGCCCCGGGGTTCAGTCCTGAAGGCCCGGACTTCGGTCTGGAAGGCAGGGCAGAACCCAGTTCGTCCACGCGAGCATGGAGAACAGCTCGGCAAGCCGCGCAAGGCTTGAAAAAGCCTGCGGCCCCGGGATTCAGTCCGGAAGTCCCGGACTTTGGTCTGGAAGGTGGGGCAGAACCTAGTTCGCCCACGCGAGTACGAAGGCAAGCCCAAAGAAGGGCCCGCTCAAGGCCTACTCTGATACCACCCGGTCCGGAATGTCCGAACTTTGATCTGAACGTCGGATGGGACTAGGTCCACCCTCGTCTCGGCACTCCACATCAACATCTCAGGAAGAAAAAAGAGAAGAAGAAAAAGTGAAAAGAAGGCGAGTTCGAGACATGGACAAACTAGATTTTCATTGATCCAAGAAAGGGAAGTACAAACTGGGAGTCCGACAGGCCGGGAGTCCCAAAAAAAAAAAAAAAACAAAACAAAACAACAACAACAAAAAAAGAAGAGGATACATGGTTAGTTCAGCGGCGCGGTGGCGGGGCCCTCAGCCTGGGTGCGCGCTCCGCATCCTCGCCTTCGGCGGTTGCCGGCTCAGGGGGCCGCTCCGGAGCCACGGCCGTGTCGCTCGCCGGGGTCGCAGCTGTGATGTCGGCCGCACCGGAGGTCCTGCTGTCGGGTCCCTGCCTCCTACCTCCGAGCACCACCCCACTGAGGTCGAGCTCGGGGTAAAAGGACCCCACCTTCTCCCGGCACACTCGGAACCCCTTCAGGAAGGAGTCCACGGCGGCCTCCGGACCTCCGAGGTGTACTCGTCGGAGGCCGGAACTTCGGGACGGCTTCCTGTGCCTCCCGCTTCGCGGCTTCCAGGAGCCGTTGACGTAGGCGCTCCGCTCCTTCGCCGCACTCGCATCCCGCCTGGCCTCCTCCAGCTGGCGCTCCAGCCACTGAGAATGGGCCTGGAGGCGAGCCCTCTCAGCCGCATCCTCCTCCGCGCGACGCTGGTGGGAGATCCTCTCCTCGGACAAAGAGGACTCCAGGCCCTTGCCACGCTCCTCGGCGCGTGCCAGGTCCGCCTGGAGGGCCTGGTTGTTTGCTCGTAGCTCGACCCCCTTCTCCATGAGGTCCTTGACGTCGGTCGCGAGCTTGCCGAGCTTCTCTTCCTTCTCGGCATCCTTCTTCGCATACCCTACGAGGAAGTTCCTCAGTAGGAGCACGTCGTTCCAATCTGCACAGCAAAACGACCGGGTTAGAAGAAAGAACGCCCGAGGTCACAAAGGACAGAAGAGTCTGAGTTCGAACTTACCGTGAAAAGCTGCGGGAGGATCCCGAGCAGGGCATCGGCGTAGTCCCTGCCGCCTCGAGATCGACGGTCCCGGGCGGTGGAAGCATACTCCATCACTTTCTCCGCGAGCCCCTTGTCGTAGATTACTGAGCACCGGTTGGTGATCACCGGTGGCGGAGCCGTCAGGTCGCTACGGTGGCGACTGCCCCTCCGGCAAGAATCGCCATCGACGGGGTGGCAGAGGTCGCAGGCTACGCCGTCGGAGCCGCGGCGATGATGGGGCCGGCGCTGGGCGGAACTGCCTGTGGTGGAGCCCCCTCGTCGGCAGCACCGCCGAGTCTGACAGCTGGAGCATCGATGGCCCTGCCCCGAGGCAGCTTGGGCGGGGGAGCAGCGGCCACCGGGCTGGGTACGGTCGCCGGTGCGACCTCCTGGCTCACCTCGGTGCGAGCCCTCTTCGCCGCAGGCTCATCCACCTCGACGACGTCCCTCTAGGCCGTGCCCTCCAGAAGGTTCTCCAGCGAGAATTTCATGCCTGCAACACAAAAGAAAAAGAGGTCAGTCAGCTCGGCTAAAAAGGAGAAAGAGTACAGAGGTCAAGGAAAGACTGAGTCTCACCCGGCTCGCGGATGGGACTGATCCCGGCCTCAAACAAGTTCTGCTCCGAGAGCAGAACCTCGAGCGCTGGGACCACATCACTCAGAAGCTGGGAGTAGGCCTCTTGGTCCGCCGACTCGACCTGGGAGTTCCGGTTCGGAGACCGATCCGGTTCACTCCAGGCCCAGTCGACGTCCTCGACCGAGGCAAAAAAGAACCGGTTCTTCCAACCCTTGATGGAAGAAGGGAGGTCGAACCGGAGACCCTGGGCCGGGGCGAGATGTACCACCAGCCATCATCGGTGGAGTACCTCTTCAGGGTAAACAGAGCCCTGAAGAGGGAGAAACTGGCAACAAACCCGTGGAAGTGACAGAAAACAATAAAAGAGAAGATGACCCGGATGGCATTGGGAGCCAACTGGGCCAGGACGAGACGGAAGTGGCTAAGGAAGGAAAGAAAGAAAGGATGCAGAGGAAACAGAAGACCCCCAAGAAGGAAGTCTTCGTAGAAGGCTATGCGGCCGAGGCCACTCATGGTGATGAGATCCCCGGGCCGCGGAGCGAGCAGACGGATTGACCCCGGGATGCCGTAGACCTCCCGGAGAAAAGAAAGGTCGCCTTCGGTCATGGTGGAAGCATGACCGGAGGGACCGACAGAAGGAAGAGTTGGAGGAGGAAGAGAAGAAAGTGGAATAGCAGAAGCGACGGGAGGAGACCTGACACCCCTGGGGATACCAATAGTGATACCCCCGGGTTGCAGTCGCCTGCGGGTCTCCTCCGGGATCACTTCCTCCTCCGAGGAGGAAGAAGACGGAGTCTTCGGCCGGGACGGACCGGCCTCGTTCGGATTAGAGGAAACATGGCGACGGCGCGCCATGACAAAGGAGAAAGCAAGGAGGATTCACAGGAGAAGAAGAGGGGAACTAGGGAGAAAATTGGGGCACTCACCGAAAATGCACTGAGCGAACGCGGGGCAGTGGAAATTAGCCTGCAGCAAACCGCCCACGGAGCAAAGGAAAAGGCCTCATTCCGAAAAGTCCCCTCCTTTTCAAACTCAGTCGACAGCCGCCGTACCCGTCATTCCGCTCCAGGCCATTGGATGATCGCCGCGTGGATGCACGCCCGACACCGTCGCCTCGTTAACAGGGAAACGACCCCTGCTTCGAAGCGACCAATTTATTACGGGCGAACAGACGACGCGTGGCGGCCTCCTATAAGGCTTCGGGCGCACCGAGAAACGGCAACGAGGATCATGGCAATTATGATGCAAGATCTCCGCCTCCCCACGTCATATCCGCATTTAATCCCGACGTTCCATCCCACGATGCCCCAACGGAACGTCGGATTGGGGGGCAACTATTATGGCCGTAATGATGACGTGGTTGGTCGCAGATCCGGCGGGCACTACACGAGCCACATGGAGGTTTTCGACTGAGTCAGTTGCGGCTCCCCGCCCGAAGTCGAGCTCGGACCGGGCTCCCCCGCTCCCTCTCCGGGTGGCATCCATAGACGGTCCCACCTCGGCCGAGGTCGAGCCGGGCCCCTTCGCTCCTTCGCCAGGTGGCCCCCCGAGACAGGACCACCTCGGCCGAGGCCGAGCATCCTTCTGCCGTCCCGCCAGGTGTCCACCCAGGAGGGGTCCACCTCGGTCGAGGTCGGCTGCTCCCCGCTCCCTCGCCAGGTGGCACCCATAGACGGCCCCACCTCGGCCGAGGTCGAGCCGGGCCCCTTCGCTCCTTCGCCAGGTGGCCCCCCGAGACGGGACCACCTCGGCCGAGGCCGAGCGTCCTTCTGCCGCCCCGCCAGGTGTCCACCCGGGAGGGGTCCACCTCGGCCGAGGTCAGCTGCTCCCCCGCTCCCTCACCAGGTGGCACCCATAGACGGTCCCACCTCAGCCGAGGTCAAGCCTGGCCCCTTCGCTCCTTCGCCAGGTGGCCCCCTGAGACGGGACCACCTCGGCCGAGGTCGAGCGTCCTTCTGCCGCCCCGCCAGGTGTCCACCCGGAAGGGGTCCACCTCGGCCGAGGTCAGGCAGCTCGTGTAGAGAGAGCCCCAAAGAGCAGAGGTGCAGGTTCCGAGGCTGGCCCTCGAGCCGTGCGCACCGCACCCCGAAGAAGGCACCTTGTACGGATGGCGACGGCACGCGGAACATCACTTACGTCGGCCCGACGGGTTCCACAGTCGAGAGACACGGCTCTGATAGGACAGGGCCTCTCGATGGACAAGTGCCGGCACCTGGGGACGAGAGCACCCACGCTTGGCCCAAGGTCTGACTGGCCGCCCTGCCGACGCCCCCTCCTTTACCTTTTCCTCGCTAGGCTCGGCGAACGAGGCCGGAAAGCCGCCTGGCCCTCAGAACCAGAAGGGAAAAGAGAAAAGGATGAAGAGAGGGCGACGAGAACGAGAGGGGGAGCCTCCCGAGAGCGGAAAACGAGCAGGCACCAGGAGGAGATAAAAGGAAGAAGCAAAGAGACGACCAGGTAAGCAGAGACAAGTAAGAAACAGAGGCTGGAAGCTCCGCTCCACGGGACAAGATCCAAGGTCCCGAGAGGGGATCGCTTGGCGTGAGCTCGGCAAGGAAGTCCAGCCGGGTTTCTGGTATCTTTAGCACCATTCTTGCTCACAGAATCTCTGAGTCTGGGACTCCTTCGGGGGCCCGTCCCAGAGACCCTGTTCCCTCTCACCGTCTACTAACTTGATCGTCGGAGCTCCCTCGCCGGGATCCCCGGCCAGGGTCTTCTGACCCCGTCTTGCAGGTCCGGTCCAGCCAGGAAGCCCCAGGAGCAAGACGGTCTATACGGATCGGCGGTTTCGAGGCACGGGCGCGGCGGCGAGATCGGCAACATTGAGTTTTTCAGAACTATAAGTAAATTTTTAGCAAAAGGTTTTACTTTTTCAAGTTCATCTTTGTACTTTTTGTTTTCTTGCAAAAGCTTTTGTTTGTTTAGCAAATTTTTCAGTAGTTGTAAAAGATTTATCCATTTTCAAATCTTTTTTTTCTTTTTTCAAAGAGATAATTCAATCAATTAACTTTTTATTTTCTTAAAGCAAGCAATCATTTTCTATCAAAGACTTATTATTTGTTTTAACCAACTCCAAATTTTGCTTTCTTAGTTCTTTGTTTTTTTATTTTAAGTTTTTGATATTCAACTACCAATTCATCAAAAACGTCATGCAATTTTTCGAAAGTAAATTCATTTTCAAGTTCAGACTTTACCTCATCATTGTTAGCCATCAAGCAGAAATTTACGACCTCTTGCTGCTCTTCATCAGAACTTGAGTCCTCACTCTTGCTCCAGGTTGCCATCATCATTTTCTTTTTAAATTTCTTTCTATTCTTCTTCAACAAGGGGCAGTCTATCTTGAAGTGGTCAGGTTTCTTATACTCGAAGCAAATGGGTTGCTCCCTTTCCTTCTCTTTTTCTTTCTCTTTGCTAGGTTCTCCCTTTTGAGGCTTCTTTTTAAAATTATACTTTTCTTTCTCATGAACCTCTTGAACTTCCTTGAGATGAGAGTCGTTTCATCTTCCTCATCAGAATCATCACTTAAATCATCCTTGGTTGTGGACTTAAATACAATGGTCTTCTTCTTTTTGTCATTGTCCGCAACCTTTTATTTTAGTGATAGTTCATATATCATGAGAGATCCTAGAAGCTGCTCAGGAGATAGAGTGTTGGCATCCTTAGCTTCTTCAATTGCTATCACCTTTGGATCCCAAGATGAAGGAAGTGACATAAGAATTTTATTCACCAATTCAGTATTAGAAATAACTTTATCTAAGCTTCTCATGCCATTCACAATGTTAGTAAGTTTAGTGTACATTTCATTAATAGATTCATATGGTTCCATTCTGAACATTTCATATGTATGAATAAGTATGTTAACTTTAGTAGTTTTTACTTGATGTTTACCCTCATGGGTAACTTCAAGTGTGTCCCATATTTTCTTGGCAGAGAGATAATTTGAAATTCTATTGAATTTACTTGGGTCTAATGCACAAAATAATAAGTTCATAGCCTTGGCATTGAGCTTAACTTGCTTAATATCATTCTCATCCCAATCATCTTCCAATTTGGAAGTAGGAATGCTATTAATCAAGATAGTAGGCTGATGAGGACCTTTAACAATAGTCCTCCAAATATTATAATTAATGGCTTGAATGTAAATGTGCATGCGAGTTTTCCAATATGTATAATTTGTGCCATTGAATAGTGGGGCACGGTTTGAGGTTTGACCCTCAACAATTCCAATACCTATTTGGGCTACCATTAGATCTTTGACTCAAGATCGTTAGACCTACACGTTGAGTACCAAGACTCTTATATCACTTGTTACCCAGCGTAGCAATCCAAGAGAGGGGTGAATTGAATTTCTTTAAAAAATTAAAGCAAATATATGCTACACTTTAAAGTGTTTGTGAAGCAATGCAAGTGAGCATACAATGAATAAGATGCAATGCAATGAATATAAGCAGCAAATACAAGAGAGCAAAGAATACACACAAACACAAAGGTTTATAATGGTTCGATGCACACCAAGTACCTACATCCACTCCCCAAGCTATCCCTTTGGAATTTTACTATAATCAACCTAGATTATAGCCAACTTACAATGCACAAAAGCCATTATTTGGTTGAAGGTCAGTTACCCGATCAAGATACTTGGCAAAAATCAAGAGCATTCAACCAAACATGACATTGAGAAAAAGAAAGTGAACTTTCATTGATAAACCCAAGGAAGGAAGAAGAGTATAAAAGAAAGAAAAATCTCTCTAAGCCTAGACTTTGAGATTGGTAGCCGGTCCTTCAGGGTCTTTGGCCATAGTCGCCTTCAATCTTGGAACCTCAACAGCTTCATCAACCCCGACAGTCTTTTGTTTGGCTACCTCTTCTTCCTATCCCTCTTCCCATTGCCCCAAGTTGTTGCCTAGGTTGAGTGCCAGGAAAGCCTGGGCCACCTTGTCCCTATAGTTGATGAACACAGTCTGATAAGCTTCCTCTCCGACTTTGGCAGCATCATTCTCAAAGTTATTTGACTTCTTTTACTCCACCACCTCCTTAATAGTAGTGGACTTTACTTCTTCTCGGCAATCTCGATCTTCTCGTTGGCCAAGCAGAGAAGATCCTTGATCTCGGCCAGCCGAGTTTCTACCTTGGCTGCACATGCTTGCTCCCAAACAAGCACCCCATCCCTCTCGACTATTCAGGCTTCTAGCTCTCGAATAGTGTTCTCCTGGGAGTCGTAGGTACTACGGAGGGTGGCCATCTCCTCCTTCAGCTTCTACTTTTGCTTGGTAGTGACCTTCAAGCATCTATTGCAGCCTGTAACTTAGGCCTCTACCTCATTTACCTAGGCTTCCTAGGAGCTATTGAAGTCGACATACTTGGCAAGCAGCCCATGGATGGCCGACATGCCATGAAGAAGCTACACGAGACAAGATCAAAATGCTAAGTTAATTATTTGGCATTAACATATTCGATCAAGACATAGTGGAGAAATGCTTACCCTAACCACTACCAATAGATGTCGGACACTGCCTCTCTCAAAAAGTGGGACTTCAACTCCTCCATGTCCCAGGGAAGAAGCATCAGCTTTGCCAACTCCCTGGCGACCAGAGGATCTTGCAAAGCAAAGTTGCCATCCCTGGTGTAGACCTTGTGGATGAGCTTGTCGCCTTCCTTGACTTAGGTGGTGGATGTCTTGTGTCCCGAGTCTCTTTGGGAAGACTCAGCCCCCTTGGAGCCAAAGAAGTTTGGGGAGTCGCCACCCTCATTGATGTCGCCACCGATGTTAATGGAGCAGAGGTGGGGCATCCTGAAGACACAGCCCAGGAAGTTACTTGAGGGGCACCCATGATCTCCACCTCATCATTCTTGTTAGTGGAGTCTCTCGGGGCAACACCCTCAGTTGGGATGATGGCACCTTGGCAGTGGTAGAAGGGGCCCCGATGGATGGCCCTAGACACAACCATTTTGTAATGGCTTTCTTCAAATGCCCACCTTGGGGGGCTAGCCTCTTCTTGGTAGCTACCTTGCAGAACTTATTGATCGAAACCTTTTTCATGCTTGTAGAATGAACAATTGACTTAGTAAAAATTGAAGTTCAAAAAGAAAGAAAGACATCCGAGAAAAGCTTATCGAGAAAGTCGGTCGGTGTTAACCCAGCACTGCAAAGATTCTCCTCGGTCAGAAGCTCATGAAGAGAATATTTTTTCTTTCCACTCATCTTGTGAAAGTCCTATTTGTCAACTTCGAGGACTTCGTCATTCTTGTTCAGGGAACCATTCGGCTCATCCTAGATCCAGCTCATCCCCCAACGTTAGTTGGAGGATACAAAGAAAAACCTCCCCTTCTAATTATAACTGGAAGAGGGTAGGCCATGAATGAAGGCTCGCTCATAGCTAGGGATGATGAACCACTAGCCCCTCACCTTGGGATGCTTTTTTAACATGAAAAGGGCTCGGAACAAAGACATTCAAAGCCGGATATCAAAATACTGACAAAGGATAATAAAGGAACAAAATATCTGAAAGGAATTCGGTACCAATTGAGCTGAATGACGTGGTAAAAGTCTAGAATATTTACAAGGAATGGGTGAAGAGGAAATCGAAGACCGGCATGAAAGAATTCTTCATACATGACTATTCAGTCAATCAGACTGGAGGTTTTTTGGTCCTCTAGTCTAGGAGCATGAACATGAAAAGTATATGGAAAGTTATACTTTTCATGTATCTGGGACATATTGGCCTCGATTATGGTGGGAACCTCAACTACCGGGCCAACCAAGACAACCTCCCAACTACCGAAGTACCTTGCTTGAGGATTTATTTTGGGAGGATAGGCCTCCATCCTCTTCAAACTCTCAAAATTCCTCTTAGATAAAGATGAGTCTCAAGATTCCTGCAATCCGAAAACATTACGGACTAAGTGACTTTTATCCTCATATAACATTTTTTAGAAAAGAGAAAAGAAGATCAAAGAAAAGGGATAAATCGAAGAAATTCAGAAGAAGTTCCTCCAAAGAATTGGATGAAGGTGGGAAGTAGTAGAGCCAAGAAACAATAGAGAAAGAGAAGGACCCCTACAAAAACCTACAGTACCCCTGCAAAAAGAGGTTTTCAAAGAAAAACAATGAAGAAAACTAAGAAGACAAGGTGGACCAACTTGGGAACTAAAGTCATAGGAGAGCCGAAGTCCTCTCTGTCTCTTTACAAATTTGAAATCACAGTAGCAGCAGTAGAGAAACAATGGCAGGGAAGCCTTATTTATTCTCGCCTCAATAGTTAGGATTAAAAATAAACCCTGGTTTTGGCCATGGCCCTCAGATTTCAACATGTAGGCCACTCCCAGTCAGGTAATGTTGCACCATTTCGAAAGTTTCATCAGCTAATTAACTCTTAGCACTGGATTTTATCTAAATCATTTAAAAGCTACAGTTGTCAGTCCACGTGGCATCACCTTGTTGGCCAGAGAAAATCAAACACATCTTCCAGCCATTTTAGGAGTTATTACACAGTTCTTTCAAGCGTTGCACCACTAATTTCCTTTTCCCATGATCAAGGCAACAAAATGGCTGGTGATGGTTTTTAAAAAGCCAATTAATGCCCAAAGGATAAAAAGATTTGCCCAACTCTAGAGATCGATGGAGTATTTACCCCTTTCATCTAGAAATGACAAAGCCCAATAAAGTTACTCAACGATACTCTAGACTCAGAAGTAGGGGGCATCTATTGTGGTGACTACTCGCTCGGTCTCGAGATGACCACCGGATCATCGAGGAAGAAAGAGACGGCCATTGGATAACTAACCAAAAAGCATTCACACCACTGACTGGACCACCAACTATGCAATCAACTAAGGAGCAGACAACTACCAACCATCGATCCACCTGACAATTGACTAAGTGAAAGACAATTAAGCCGACCATTATATCGATTATCTATAATACCCTGTATTGAGAAACTACAAACAACCGGGCTTGACTGATATCCCTTCATATGCATCCATCGAGTACTTACTCGAGCCCAAGTCAATTATCAGGGGCACCCTCTCTCTTGGCAGGGGCCTTCCTCTCGGCAACAGACAAGTCATCCTGATACTCGGACTCCATAATATCCGAGTAAGTGATGAAGACTAATCGATCACAACTATCCCAGTAGAGATCGTAAGGGGCAAGATCACAGTGGACAAGATCGTGGAGAGCAGGATCCTAATAAAATCAATCATCCTAACAGAAAGATGCTAATAGAAAAGATTTTAGGAGACAAGATCCAACATTTTACTAAAAATCTGTTATACATGTTAGAGAAGGCTACCTTTCAAATGGCATTCAATTACTCTATGTAACTTTATAAATTGATAAGAGATGACCTCCAGTGAAGGTAACACACTTTTATCCACTCTCTTGGTCATTCAGTTTCTCATTGTGCTCCCAGCTCTGACTGTTGTAACCCATCTCATCCTTTTACTGACTTGAGTATCAGAGGGTCTCTTGCCAGTTACCACCAATCAAGAAATTTTTTTTATAGGTTCCCGTTTGCAGAACATCTAGAAGTAGCATCTCGTTCTACCGGATATGGCCGGGAAACCCTCAGGCACTGTTAGAGCCCAGTGGAGGGTGATTTATTGGCAACAAAATTGACTCTTCTCGAAGGTATTGTTCCTAAATTATGCTTGGAGAAAATTTATATAGGGCATCAGTCATTTTTATTATTTACTAATAGAACTCTCAGAGAACAGCTTGTTTGGAAATATTCTTAAGAACTAGCAAATCTTTTCGGATTGAAAAATCTGGATCTATATACACTCATCTAATAGGAATGATATGAATCAAGATTACTGATAAATTGGTCTGGGAGTGGCTAACCATATGAAGATCAATTAAGCATTGCTTCATAAATGGCTACGAAGGTTGATGAATAGGAAATTTTTATCATATGGATTTTTATAAGTGGCGGTGCCTATTTTCGTTGGCCATATCCATCAAAGTTCAAAATTTAATCATATATCTGAGGATGTTAACCTTCTAGAAAATAATCCATAAAAAAAAGCTAGCATTCACTCAATGCTTGAAGTTGAGGAGGAGGCATGATCTTTATTAGCCGTCTTGAACTCTTTGTTAGATATTCTTCATCTACATTTAGAACTGTGAAAGTGGGATGCTCATGGGATATTCTCTATCTGTAGTATTTATATATCTTTGATCAGTGGTGGGCTTATATATCTTATGTAAAGGCCATGATCCTTTTAATGTGAAGATTTTCACATGGATTTTAATAAAAGAATGAATTACTTACAATCAATAATTTTAGACATAGTTTGAGAGGTGGATAGGGTGCTCTTTCCAATCAGCATCTTACAGCTGCCAATCATTTATTTTTTACATTACAATAAAATTCAAATTCAAACTCATAGGTTAGCCACCTTTAGCTAGATCATTGTAGATACTAAGGCACATGAAAAGAGTTCCATATTCGAGATAATAAATTAGGATTTTATGCCTTTGCCTTCTACTAGGTGGTTTGGTTGGAAAGAAATAAAATGATATTTGAGGCATATTTAGACATCGATGCAAGAATATTCTATTGAAATTGGGTCTATTGGCTCGCTCAAATCTCAAATCAAAATAATAGGCTTGGTTGGGGAAGTGGTAAGCCTGATGCTATCAAGCCCACATCTCTCACCAACAGGAAACAAAAAAGATACAAAAAGGTCTTTTTTTTTTTCCCCCCACTTTGCAGGATTTGGACTAGGAGGGCATTAGACTAATATAGGTCATGCCTAAATAGATTGTCCATCTGCAAGTCTAGCAAGAAATCCAATCAAAATCCTAATAAATTACCCAATTAGTCTCTTAATGGAAAATAGAGATGTGCGACTTAATTGCTCCACTATATTAATTTACTTCTTTTAAACCAGAAAATGGGACTATTGAGTAAAAGAGACAAGCCTATCAAGCTTGCCAGATGCTGTTCCTCCAATTGCTATTTGTGGCAAAGAGATCGACACTCATAATATTATGTTCCTAATGGCTAATTATGTTCAGGCATTGATAGACTTCTTTATTAGGTGAGTACTGGGAAAACTCTTGATATTTGATGGGTAAGATATACCTCTGGAGCCAATCTATGAATAACATTGTCATTGATCTTGTACCTTTCTTTCTACCAGGCTAGGTTGATCTTCTAATTGCCTAGTATTTTCACTTTATTGATCCATGAAATATAAGGCAGGTCTCCCCTACCATTTTGCATAGAAAATAGATTGGAATCTCTTGGTTTATCAAGAAATGAGCTCTCTGGTACAATTCCAGGGGAAACATCTTTATAATTTTACCGATCCAACTATTTTATATAGTAATCAACTTTATTCCCATAACATGCAATGGATATGGAAACAATAATTCAAGTTCCCTAAAGCTAAACGATCTTCTATGCTCCAATTATTTATGATAAAGTTGGAGAAGATTGGATCTTTGGATAGGGCTAGATAGGGCCACGAGATTTTTTGGAAAATATTGAAATGCTTATGCTCAATAAAATATAAAGGATCTTTACTTCTAATTCGTAGCACTCAATATATGATAATCCAATGGGACACATCATAGTATGCTTCATGAGACTAAATAGAAATATACCAAGATATCATCTGTTGACTACTAATCATTACTTGAATTTTGAAATAATGGCAGTCCCACATTAATATAATTCTCTCTCTTAATTATTGCTTGTGAAAAGATTTCATTTTTGCTATTATATTGTGCATTCAGATACTTTGAGTGGAAGAAATTTTTTTTTTTTAATTTAATGAAAAAAAGAAAGTTCATTAAAGTTATTTTGGTACAAAAGCATTAATGATGTTGATGTCATTAATAATCACTACACTATATAAGACAAATTGGAATCCACAACCCAGCCATAGCACAGTTGGTTATAAAGCATCCCTTTCCGTCGGAAAGAATTGGTGCATTTAAACTCATATCATGGAACACAGTGTTTACGTCCTATTCCTCGGTTCAATAAAACCGGCGAGAATCAGGCCTGTCTTTTTTTTTTTTTTTTTGCTCTCTACTGCTAAAGAATAATTAGATAAGACGTGCAGCATCAACCATGATTGATACTTAGATTAGGCATCCTCTACTTTTTTTTTTTATTCCCAAATCTACAGAAACTGCGAGCAAGGGAGACTTGAAAGATGGGTTGACATGAATTCAACACAAAAAATTGCAAACAACAGCGCAATACAATTCAAGCATCCTATATACATCTGAATGATCCCTATTCATTAAATGCAAGTGCCTAAACTCAAAAAAATCAACTAATACCTAAATTGCACATTGAACCAATTATTACATTCAAATGCAAGCATTTTGATCTTGACCAACGATCCGTAAAATATTCCAAGCATTCTAAATCCAATTTGAATCTAAGTGGCACCTCTAGCAGACCCAACAACCCATGCAGCCATTTTTTTGGTGACATGTTAAATGATTGATGTTTCGATACTTATAATATTATTGTTGTTATTTTCTGGAGAAATTGAAAAAAAAATACACACATTCATCAGAAGTCTTCTTGACCATTCTACCCCTGCTTTCAGGTCACCATCATTGCTATCACTACAAGACAGCCTGCAAGACTTAAGAGCAGAAACCTATGATATAGAACATGGTACGTTTGCAATGAATATTATACTATGATAACATGTACTATCTGCCAATACTATTGAGATCACTTAAACAAAAGCTTCCGAATACATACAGGATACTCTGTCCAGGGCAAAACCAGCAAGGTTTATGGCTTAAACATAGAAGTGAAGAACGTAAATTGGAAAAAGGAAATGTATACAAAAATTAAGTATTGCAGCAACAGTATCCAGAATCCATCATTAGCCGTAATTATCCATTGTCCACTTATGGCAGCTTTGTCATCATTTGGACCCACCTTGAAAGGCACAAGCGAACAAAAGATCCAAGAAATGGCCACACCAAGTCATATTCATCAACAAAGAATGAAGGGGGCAAATTTTCACTGACCATAATGGAAAAAAATGGCAACGTGCCTCTTTATAGCCACTCATAGTCTCGAAGGGCCTGCAGGCATGTTCTCTGTAGTACAAAATATTCAAAAATGTAAAGGGAACAGGCTAAGTTATAAAATGAAGGCTTTGAAATAGAAATTTAAGAAAATAGGGCGGAACAAATTAAAGTCCAATACCAAATTGTAAGGTCTATTAACTGATTGGAAAAATAGAACCAGGTTCTTTTGTTATGGAAAATATATTTCATTGGGACATGCTGCAGATTAGCTTTCCTACATGGGAAAGCAACTCTTTCCACCAGACTTGATTCCTAAGCTTGAGGATGTGCCCATGATATTCTGACCAGGTTGTTTATTCATGATCCGCTCTTTACATCAGCTTATGCCAAGAGATGAACTGATCTTGCCCAATGCAGAAACAACAAAATGTCCCTAGATGATAATATGCCCAAACATGTAGAATATGACAAAAACTGCATCAATAATATTTATCAAGTGAGAACAAAGATATGGTGCATATTGAAAGTATAAAGGGGACAGAACGATGCAGGGAAACCGATTGAAATATAAAAATGAAAACAGGTCACAGAAACCCAACAAAGAAATCCTCACTGGGGGAAAAAAAAATGCAAGCAAGGGTCATCAAATAAAACCACAATCACGGCGCCAGTGTCCAGGAACAATTCAGCTATAGGTGATCATTTGGAATTCACAAAAAATCTAGCAAATCGATCTAACATTCCATATAACCAAAAATTTGAAATAAACTATACAAAAAAAGCATCGGCTTCTAAACATTTGCTATCTTATTTACTTACAATGAGTATAGGAGATGCAAGAAAGATATAGCAAAAAACATAACATCACAGCCAGCATATATGGTTTAATTTGTAACATGAAAATTTCTTAAATCATCAAGAATAACTCATGAGTAATTGTAAATTTGAAAATAATTAGATAATAATTACATAACTTTGAATGGATTTTGTCAGGAAAAAATATACAGAAGCATTCAACCAAAAGAAACAAGAAAACAGAGAATTTTCCATAATTCTCAGAACATTGTAACTATAATGAAAATTAAGTGTCATAAAAAAAAAATATCTAGGCCACGCACGACCCATCTCCAAGCAAACCCTACATGGTATATTAAACAGTCATTTTCAAATTGTAATCAGTGTGGATTAATAGACACAACTGAATCATGACATCTAAAAATAAATATAATGTGTTTCTTGAACATTGAATCATTATAGAAGATCTCCAGACAAAACATTCATTATTTGTTTTCGATGTAAAAATCTATCAGTTACAACATGGAAGAAGGTGCCAGGCTTACTGGCCCCATACAACTAGTACATATCATGACAAGTAGATTGTGCAGTGCATCCCTCATGATATTTCACAGGTAGCTGACCTTATAAATGAACCGCAGGTGAGCTGACCTTATAAATGAACCAGCAGGTGCCCAGTGCTGCCCCTATTACCAAGGTACAATCTGTGCCATCCGGTGGCTAACATGAATCAGAACCTGGATTTTAAATCTTTTGTGATGGCAAATATCTTTATTTCCATGTATTACAATTATAAAACATGTGCAGTTAAGCCACATCCAAAAGAAACAGATCATGTAGCTATTCATTCTTCGACATTAAAGAGATTTTAAGCCAATGAAACTACTCAAAAGTAGAATGTGTTGAGTCGTACATGATCAGATTGAGAACTGATATAATATAGGTTCAACCAGATGAATTAAATCCATTGACTACCATTTAGAATTGATTGCATTAATTAATATTTCAAATTATGCAACCCATGTCAGGCTGTATTGGGTCCAAATCAAGTCGGGTTCATATTCATTGACCAATGCAGTTAGTATTCAAAAATGCAAGCCTAGCAGGGAAAAAAAAAAAAACACTTTCCTGGTTTTACAGAATTTTAAAAGACGAATTCATTACATGTTAACCACAACATCCCACCTTCTCCGATGGAGCTGAGCGGGATCGGACTCTGAACCTTAGAGCAAGCGTCTTGAAAATTCAGGTGCATATCATTGGAATCTGAAACATGAATAATTAAATAAATAAATTATTAGTCAGAAGGTCAGAAAGAACTAAATTTGTTTGATCAAAAATTACTTCATTGTATAGATCCTGGCAGAAGCATGAGAAGAATATCTCATACAGTCATGCTATCACTGACAGGTACTAAGAAAACCAGTGAAATATTTCTCAAGAGAAAATCGAAGGTAACTTAGTGGTACTGAGAAAAAAATTAGTTATTTTTTGCTCTCCTAAAATATGCAAATATGCATGAATATCCTCACGAATTGATATGTGCATATGTATGCATGGATGATGCATGCATGTATATCTATATGATATAACATTTATATGATATATGCATATATGTATAGGTATATATATACATATAAATTTGTATATGCCCTCATAAAACACTAATTTTGCATGAATACCCACCAAATATGGTTTTTGCTGGTGCCATTAGTTAAAATCATATTTATTTAAACTAAAAATTAATTAGAATTATGAAATTACAGTATATTCCTATAGTAGGTAACCAATATCACCCGTCCTATAAGGAATTAACCTGATGACTACCAATCTCTCTAGCTATAATGCTCTCTTTTGCTAGCTCTTCCTCTGTTTCTCCAAACCTTAACCCCAATCCGCTCCCTTGTAACCGGCGATTCTTTGACCGTATCGGTGGCTGTTAGAAAGGAAGGTATGTGTATCTCCCATCTCTATGCTTCTACATTCTACCTCAATTGAGAGGACCAAGAAGAACCAAAGAGATCGTCTATCACTTCTGATTCTACGGAAATCTCTAGTCCTCAAATTTAAATGAGTACAGGTTGGGAGAGATTTTTCTTTGTAAAGCCTTATGTTCAGAAAGCATGATTATATTTTCGAGGGCTGTTAAAAATTTGCATATTCATGTTTGTTATTCCTTTTCTTCCCTCCCTGATCTGATAATTTAACAGAAGCTTAACCACTGTTGACTGTTGAGCAATCTTAGTTACCAGAATTTTTTTTTTCCTGGTTACATTCCATTTCTTTGTTTACATAGGAAGGTATCTGTTATTATCCACTATTTTAGTTATAATGAATATACAACATTATAAAAGCAATGCCAATTCTCAAAATAAACTCGAACCAAGGCTTTTTTTCATTCTTTTTTTTTTATAAAAAAAATAATGTTACTCCTACTAACATAGCAAATGATGGTCTAAGATGAGGGTCCATAACACAGGTACTGCCATTGCTAAACCATGGTGACATTTATTTGCACGTTTCTTTTATTTTCCCTAAACCTTATCAAGCAGTCACAAATTCCAGCAGGGAAGCTAAAGTAGTAATGCCAGGACAAAAAGACCAAAAATCCATTACATTCCTTTTCTTTATTTTCATAAAGCTGTAAGTCCAAGACAGGGGATCTCTATTTTCTCACCTGCGCTAGTGATCAAGTTGTGTCCAAAGTCATCAGCTAAGAATTTTCCAGCATTATTATATGTTGCTAATGGTAACTATAAATATTTAAGAGAAAAATTTCCCAGACCTGTGAAATTTGTGGTTTTTGATCAGCTGTCATCTCCTCGGCAAATCCACTGGAAGCTGCTATGTCGGCATAAATCTGTAGAACTATCAGCTCTTGGTCATGTTGGCCCTCAACTAAATGGATGATGCAGCACAACAGTCCATTAGCGACATCGGCATCAATAAAGAAAGCATCAATAAAGAAATCACCTGCATGAAAAACATTTTGGATTTAGAAACTAAGCAGCAGAATGAATAGGCTATGAAACAGTTGTCCCGTGTGAATATTTTGCTTCCTCACCTCCTTGTAGCATTTTATTTCTTCCCTAGCAGCTTCATCACCTTGATTGATCTGACACAAGAAAACAGAAGAGGATTTGTGGCCTTTAATAATATCAGCAGCAGCAGCCTAAAACAAGGGATATATTACCAATTCAGCAATATAGTTGCCCTAAGTTCTAGAAGTCCAATATGTTGCTTGCTGCCAGTGTCTAATTCTTATTTTTTTTATTGCAACGCCTTATAAAGAAGTGCTGGAAACACACAATTTTGATTAGCATTTCTTGGAGATCTTTTTTAGCTAAAGATAATTCAGCACATTTTTTGCCCATTTCAAGGATAAGGCTTAATTGTTAAAAATTTTGTGTCATGATTTTCTGTCAAGTGACAAAACTTGGTCAAACTGTATGGTGAATAAAATTCTTTTTGTATGAGTTGATTTTTTTCTTCTAGAATTGCGTTTGACATGGTTGTGTATTTGCTAGTAATGCTTGTAAATGCCTCTAAGGAAGTTCAATTTCAATTGCTTGACCCGGATTTCATCTAAACAAGCAATTTTGATGTATAAGAATTGTTTCCTCCAGATTTATTAACAAAGATTGATAGCAAGATAATGAAAAACAGAAATATGACTTCCTTATAACAGGTATGCCTTTGGTGGAATCATGCTTCACTTGTAAAAGGTTTGATAGTTACATGCAAGTTGCTTAATCATGTGATAAGAATCAGATGAGGAAACTAAGCCTCAAAGGATATGGAGGAAAACATAAAAATGATGACTTCAAGAGATGCAAGAAAAGGCAGAAATCTAAATGATTGATAACGTAGGTATATTAGAGCCAAAACAGGGACAAAATAGGGAAAGGACTGAAAGAGATTAACCAATCAATGCTAGCTGACAGAAGGGATGATGGAGAAGCATAAATTTGAGAAGTCACCAAGGTGCATGAATGGAGGAGCTAAAAATAGAAATTGGGAATACTTTCACCTCCAACATCCGCAATCGAAACTATTAGAATTATTAGCTGACTATGTTGCCCTTATTATATTCAAATAAAATGCCTAATAGAGGAATTTGTGTAACTGCTTTTTTTTTTTTAATTAATATAAATAAGGGAGTTCATGCGGGGGTTGGGTGAATTTTCTACACTTTCAATATGGTATCAGAGAGACCCTAACCCTAAGCCCTCTTTCTCTCCTGCTCGCTGCATCTCGCGTCCAATCCCTTCCGACTTCCAAGGCCCAATTTCACTGGGTCCTCTGCTCTGCAGCATCTCCAACCGCTAAAAACTTACAGCCGCCATCATCGCAAACTCGGGGCCACCGCAGCCTGCCGAGAGATTGCTGGACTACAAGGCCGTGGGCATGCCTCCTTTCCCTTCCTAAGAGCTTCAAAGAGAAAGAAAGAGAAAATAAAAGACATTGTGAAACCCGTGACTCAAAGATCTCCACCATTTGTGCTCGATCACTGCCCGCCAAATCTCGGTTCTCTTAAATCTAGCGTATCCAACACGGGGATTGTAGAAAGGGATATCTCCGAAGTTTTTCTTCAATCCGTGGAAGATTTGGTCTTTTATTTTGTTTCAAAAGAAAACAAAGGTTGTCTCATAGCATCGTAGTGCACTCTCCCTCCAACCGTCTTCTTCCTTTGCCTCCAATCAAACCACCAAGGGGAGTCGGAGAAGTTTCCTAGTAGAGGATTATATTTACCCGATCCGCAGAAAGAGTCTAAGAATCCCGTTACTCGCATCCGGTGAACTTACTGCAATCAAGAACCTCTATAATAAAGGAGCCTCTATAATCAGGAGCTTAACTGCAAAGAACAAGATAAAGACGTTGCTAGAGATACCTCCCATCGTTTTTCCCAAGACTCTATATTTGGCAGTGGTTTTCTTTTCCATCTAGCAATTCTGCACATAGCTGTGCTTGACTGGAAGGCCCTTGATATAAACAACTCCCATCAATTGATGAAGTAGGTCTTGTATCCCCATTGGCTTCCATCCTTGTCGCTGGCTTTTCTGAATGGTGGCTACTACTGCTTCTAGCATTTTGTTACACAGTGACCAAGATTGCAACACCTAAGCACTTAGACCATTCTTTTACAATCCAGATCTCGCCCCTCGCTCTCTTCTTCCTCTTTTCTTGCTATAACCAGCACCTCTCCTAATAGCAATCCTTCTCTAATAGTTTATTATGCGCAAACTTTTCACTTTCAATATGATCAAGTCCTCAAGAACTCGATGGGATACATTCTTTCACTTTAATATTCAGTCCTATCTTCACCTCATATTCATTCATAATTTCTATGGATTCAACAATCGGACATATCATGCATCTATGCCAAAGGACCTTGATAATGCAAGCCCTCTTACTGAAAGGATGGCTCATTGATGATTATTGTATATGTGCATGGCTTATCAATATATGGAGGTCTCTATTTTTTCAGCATCGTGTTTCTTGACTCCGCCAAAAAAAACTAGGATTCTCTACGTGGTTTGTACAGTAATGAGAACAATATCTCTTGAATTTATGAACTTTATGAGAAGCTCTTTTGTTAAATCAAGGTGATAAATAGTTACTATTACTATGCAGAGCTCCGTTCTGTTATTAATGAACTTATGTTCATTGGCCTCTTATTGTGGATATACAACTAAAGGAGGATCATGATGGTTTAGCTGTTGTAAAGTTTCTATTTGGCCTACGTCTGGAGTTGGCCAACCAAAAGCATGGCCTTATTTTTGGGACTGACTTAGTTTAATCTTTATCTAACTTTTAAACAAGTACTCCGAGTTTCTATGGATATGTCCACTCCTACCCTTGAGGCTTTGACCTTCACTATAGGCACTCACGGCCATGGACTGACCATGGATGTGATTTTGAGCATGGACGTGTGGTGGTCGGTCTTTCTTTGATAAAGGCCTGTGCACATGCTCTCATTATAAACGCAACAATCATACTATGGATCATTGCTAGAAGAAATATGATAAACCGGATTAGGCTTAATTAGCCTTGACTACTACTGGGACTGATTCTTTTACATAAAATAATGCTACCTCTCTTGGATTTGTCTAGATTTTCTGGGCTAAGTATGAGTGTTTCCTCCCGTTTCGAGGGGCAACATCTACTACTGCTACTCATGTAGTTGCTTCAGGTACTGGTGCTTTTGTTACTCCCTCTGGTAGTCCATGGATTCTACATTCAGGAGCCCCCAACAACATGACAGATATAAAATCCCAGTTCTCTTCTTTTCATCTATTATCTCCACTCCATCTATTACTACTGCTGATGGCTCCCGTTGTCTTGTTAGAGAACTGAAACTGTTTCGGTTTCATCCAGCCTCTTCCTATATATTTTATATTCCTAATTTTTTCATTAATCTTCTGTCCATTAGCTAGCTTACTAAACCCCATAATTGCTTTGTAACTTTCTTTCCTCTTATTTATATTTTTCAGGACCTACAAACTGGGAAGAGGATTGATTTAGGTTGTGAGCATGATAGATTATACTTTCTAGGTGATGAGACTACACCTTATGGCTTGGCAGTGCCTACCTCCAAGTCCCCTCTTCTCTGGCACATTCGATTAGGCCATCCATTTCTTTGAAATCTGAAAGAGTTGTTTCATTCCAGTCCTCGATGTCATCATTTGAGTGTGAATTATGTCAACTAAACAAACATCATCGAGCCTCATTTCTGGCTTGCCAAACTATATGAGTTCTTTTCGTTTTGAATTAGTACTCGTCACCTAGATCTATATAATGAAAGATGGAGGTCAAGTTTCTAATGTTATTCACACATTCTTTAATAAATAAAAAATTAGTTTTCTACCAATATTTGTATTCTACATAGTGATAATGTCCTAGAATTTATTCAAAAAGATATCTATTTTTTGTGATAATCATGGTATCGTTCATGAAACTACTTGTCCTTATACATCCCAATAAAATGGTATTGCTGAAAGGAAATATCATCATTTGCTCAATGTAGCTTGCACACTTATGGTTCAAATGCAAATACTAAAATATCTGTGGACCGACGCAGTTCTTACTGCATGTTATCTTATTAACCATTTATCATCTTTTGTCCTTCAAAGCTACATTCCCATTTACCGTCTGTATTCACATAAACCTGTATTTTTATTTTTTCCTAAGATCTTTAAATGCATCTTCTTTGTTCATAATCTTACTCTTACTAATGATAAATTATCTTTCAGGTCTGTTAAATGTGTCTTTGTTGGTTACTCAAATACTCAAAAGGGATATCGGTACTTTGATCCATCCTCTCGGAGGTACTATATCAGTAGTGATGTCACCTTTTTTGAGTCCACATCCTATTTTACATCCCCTTTTAAGTCTGATATGGTCATTCCCTCTGCTCCACCACCTTCTATTTGTTACCCTTCTACCAAACATGTTCCTCTTACCAAACCATTGCAGGTATACTAATGTCGGACAGTCCCCCCATTCCACCTTCAATCTTACCTGAACCAAATGTTCCAGTTGCAGCTCCTAGTCATCAGCCTCTATCTTTTCCTCCACCTAGTGATCTTGATCTTCCAATTGCTCTCAAAAAGGTAAATCAGGGTTTCCGGTACCGATATCGGGTGCTATATCAGCAGGAAAATGGTACGGTACGGACCGTACTGTACCGGCATACATACCGGGCCTCTTTTTTTATATAAAAACAATCTTTCTCCTCCTAAAGCATTTAAAACATGAAAGGGACCTGAATCGGGCTGAGCTGAGCCCGTACCAGGCTAAACCGGACAGTACTACCGGTAGATACCGTACCGTACTGGTACGGAAATTAATTTTTTTTATTTTTTAATGGTCCAGAGGCCGGATCGTTTTATTGGGATAAACCATACCGCTAGCTACTGGTATGGTACAGTACGCTCCATACCGACGGTACAGGACGGTACTGCATTCCTTGGGATAAATGTGTTATAGTCCATATATTTGCTAATTTTGTGTCATATGATCATCTTCATCCCTTTGCTAGTTTAGTCTTTCTTTGACTTCTGTTTCTATTCCCAAGAATTATCGAGAAACACTTAATTCACCACACTGAGGCTGCCATGGATAGGAGATAATGGCTCTATCATCCCCATACTTAGAATTTGGTGACTTCTCCATACTTGTTGATATTGTTGGTTGCCAGTGGGTATATACAATTAAATATTATCCTGATGATTCTATTGATCGCCACAAAGCTCGCCTGGTGATAGAAGGATGCACTCAGATCTACGGTGTTGATTATTTGGAGACCTCTCCAGTTGCATGCCTGAATTCCATCGGGTCATTCTGTCTATTGCTATTAATCAGGAATGATCTATGTATCAAGTGGATAAGAAGAATGCCTTTTTATATGGTGATCTTGATGAGATTTATATGGAGCAACCTACTAGATATGTTGCTCAGGGAAAGATGGTGTGCAAACTCAGAAAAACAATCTATGGTCTGAAACAAAGCCCGCATGCATGATTTGATAAGCTGAGCAAGGTGATGTTTTTTTTGGGCTTCACTATGTATAATTCTGGCCATTCTTTTTTGTGTGCATAATAAGTTTTTGGGATGGTTATTCTGGCACTATATGTCGATGATATTCTGTTAAGAAGTAGTGACAAAACAAAAGTAGAAGAAATTAAGGTCTATCTTAAAGAGCATTTTATTACATAATATTGAGGAGACCTAAGTATTTCCTAAGAATGAGTTAGTTCATGGAAAACAAGATATTGTTTTATCTCAAAGAAAGTATGCCCTTGATCTTTTAGATGAAACCGGACTTCCTGGATGTAAACTTGAAATATACCTATAGAGTAGAATCTGATTTATAAGATGAGCTGGAAGAATTTCCTAAAATTAGTAGATATAGGAGACTTGTTGGAAATTATTTATCTTATAATTATAAGGCCAGATATCATATTTGTAATGGGCCTCATTAGTCAATTTATGCAAAAACTATATAGGTACATTGAAAGGCTGCATTGAAGATACCCGCTTATGTGAAGGAAGCACCGGACAAGGGATTATTGTATAAAAAATCATGGACACTTATGTATTAAGGCTTATTCAGACTTAGGACATGCTGGTAATAGAAGTGAATGGAAGTCTATTTCTAATTATTGTACTTATGTAGGAGAAAACTCAATGACTTGGCGAAGCAAGAAACGGAATATTATATCTAGGTCATGTTGGTAATAGAAGTGATCAGAAGTCTATTTCTAATTATTGTATTTATGTATGAGCTGGCGAAGCAAGAAACAAAATATTATATCTAAGTCATGCTGGTAATAGAAGTGATCGAAGTCTATTTTTAATTATTATACTTATGTAGGAAAAAACTTGGTGACCTGGTGAAGCAAGAAACAGAATATTATATCTAGGTCAAGTGCGGGCAAAGTACAAGGCTATGGCTCACACTGTATGTGATTGATGTGGTTAAAGTCCTTAAGAATGAAATTGAAATTTTTATGATGGATCCTATGTTCATATATTGTGATAACCAAGTAGCTATTTATATAGCTTGTAATTTAGTGTTTCATGAAAGGACCAAACATGTCGAGATGGATAACCCTTTATGAGAGATACTGTGATGAAAGGTATTATCTATACTCCATTCACTCCTACCAAGCAGCGCGCTGATGTCTTCATTAAAATTGTATCATGGATATGTTTGAGTCTTTATGTAACAAGCTGGGTATGTTTGATATATATACTCCAGCTTGAGAAAAGTGTTAGAAGTTATTAGTTGACTATGTTACCCTTATTATATTCAAATAGAGTGCCTAATAGGGACATTTGTGTAACTTATTTTTCCTTAATATAAATAAGGGAGTCCATGTGGGGGCTGGGTGAATTTTTCCACACTTCTCAACAAGAAGAAACTTGCAGCCACCATCCCTAGCCTCTTTTACCATCTACACCATGGAGACCGATACAAACTGGAGATCTGTTGTCAAATAACCTAGCTTATAAGTGGATGGCACTCTTGAAACCATCCTTGGTTTCTTGCCACATCTTCAATACTTAAATGTCTTGGATAGTGGCAATGGGCTGATCCTCAGCAAGTCATAGGACACCAACTAAGGAGTCCTAGCACATCCTCAACCATGCAGTGAAGAAATGGTAATCGGAACTAGAATGTGTTAAGACTTAGGTAGATCAGAATTTATCAATTAATTGCAATAATAGTTATATAAACAGCACAATATCATAACACTCAAGCAAAAGATACAAATTAAGTAGTAAAAGGCCAGAATTTACCTTACAAATCGAGACAAGCTGGGATCGAACTCTGAACCTCAACTTTGCAGTGACCCAATAGAATGGGCAGAAAAATCTGGGGGTTTTCCTATCCAGAAAATAGTTCCTTTGATTGTCAAGAATTTTCTCAAACGAGTACATCTTTTAAGTATCCCTGATGCATGATGCTTCAATCTTGAACCTCAATACCTGAAATTTGGCAGAACGAAAATTAGATGATTTTTGCACTTGATGGCATGTTCACATTTATTGCAAGGAATAAATACCTAAGAGCATTGACATCTCATGTACTGGCCAGTACAGGAAATTAGTAGTAAAGCATGGTTTAGTTGCCAATTTAGACTTTCTTTTTTGATGCATCAGTAATAAAGAAGTCTGTCCGTTTTGCAGCCAAAGCACCACTTATTGCACAATTTATAGAACAATATGTGGTGGTCATCATGATGACCTCCATGGTATCTAAAGTCTAAACTCACCCAAGCATCTACTCTTGGCTACAAGATTGGACTTATTAGCAGAAGTTAAAAGCATAGAGGTCAAGAAAAGTTTCTCTCATATAACAAAGCTTATCATGAAAGACTATCAGAAACTCAGATATGTATGGAAAGGGTCGTGAGCAAAGAATATTTTTCATATAAGGATCACGAATTCATGATATAAATTGGATGTGATGACAGAGTATGAAATGCATATAATTCTGAAACTGTTGACAGAAAGAAGCATTTGAACATATGCAAGAACTAATGTTGATGATTTACATGCATAAGAATGACTAGGGCCACTTCTAGTATGGAGAAATTTAATTGCTAAAAACAGAAGCTAGTGTGGGAGCAAGTTCAGATGCAGGTGTGGGGAAGTGAATATTACCAACACACTAAAGAAGCACTTAGAAACCAGGTCTAGGTTTGAGTTTCTATATGGTCTCCAGAGTGGGGTATGTCACACTACATAGAAGCTTCCTACTAATACAGGCCAAACAAACAAGAAAATTGAAGAATAGCCAAAAGGAACCTAGATCTTGCTATGGCAGAATTTCCAGTAGAAGAAGCAAACCATAGGTAAACTACTGGCAAAGAATTTAAGGAAATGGGCACTTGCTGCATATACAATAAAGGCATAGCAAGCACAAATTTTGCTCTTGGTACTAATTTTTAAACTAGGAAGCATCCGAAGTCGAAATGAATCAAGACCACAAAAATTTATAAGCAAGCACTAGAAAAATGCCAAATAGATTGCTCAAACGGTTAAAAAAATATATGTTATCAGCTACAGCACCTTGGTTTCAAAAATACTGAAATTCTCATTATAAAAGAATGCTTGTCATACTTGCTAGCTGAACTTGTAGGTCAATAATGGTAGGACTCATTCAATCAACAACATTAAAAAACCAATATGCCTAGTTCTCATAGACTAGAGGCTATATTATAGGAAAGCACCTAAAGCAATCATGCCCTGATAAGTTCTTGAATGAAATATGTCATATATTGAAATGGATTAAATAAAACAGAAGACATTGTACGAAACATAACAAAGGCATACTAATTGTGCTTGTAATAAAGATTATTTAAAAGCAAGGTTTGACATATTGGTGTTGGGTCCCATACCATACTTATAGGTAAGGAACAATTCACTGCCGGTAAAAGTGCTAAACGAGCACTTATAGGTAAGGAACAATTCACTGCCAGTAAAAGTGCTAAACGAGCACAACACCCATATATTATGTCAGTACAGTACTGCATCAAGCCTTCATACTATATATAGATTCTCTACCAATATGGTAGAATATATTCCTGATACAAATTGGTACAATTGATAATGTAAAATCATGCCTAAAGGGTCAACTTATGTACTTAAGTAACTACATGTTCAAGATTCAGGATTTCAGGTTAATAAAGCATTATAGTAGAAAAGCTATACTCGTCGATTTGAAAAGTTAGTAAGCATATTGCAAGCTCGTTAACTGATGCTTTTTAAGTAGAAATGTGGAGAAAAAGCTCGATTAAACAAATTACATACCATTTATACTTATGAACACAACATATATCTTGTGCTTAAAGGCATCAGACAGATACAAGCATGATCCATCAAAGGATATTTAATGAGTAATGCTGGAATTGTCAACCAAATAATTATTTTGAACATATGAAAAAGAAAAGCCTAATGGAAATACACTGACAGTTAAAAAATATCAAATGGGAAACAAGTGACCCATTAGTTTAGTTTCGGAACAGAATCAATTGATGAATCAAAAATAGATAACTAGTTCAACAAAGTTGCCAATTTATTACTTCTTTAAATAAGATTTTTTTCTGTTATTACTCTGGAGTTGATGAAATTACTTATCTTGGCTGCACCAACCAAAGTTTGTCAAGGACTTTGAGAACCTCAAATAATCTATCCTTTCTATACCAGGATGACTATGTTTTTTTTACAAAATGTTTGGCATTACATAAAGCCAAGCTCTTTAATCCACCCCACATCCCCCCAAAACAACAAATAAGAAAAGAAAAAAATAAGAAAAGGAAAATGTCAAGCACCATTAAGGAATACATCCGAGCAAATGAACAGTTATGCCAAATCAAAAGCGACAAATGGAGAATTGATTGAGATGCCATAAGCATGCACCACAAAATTTGCTGGCCACAACAAACTAAAGCTCAGATTCGTCAAAATGCCAAGATAGATGAGAAGATTGAGACAACATGGCCAGAATTTATGAACATAAATCTTGTGGTGAACTTTAAAAATGATTTTATGGTCATGGTTATGAATTCAAGCTATCTCAAAGTGCACCCTAGAATAGTCACATTAAAATGTGATATGTGCCATAGCTATGGGCTGCGTCGATTAGAATGCTATATCTATTGGATAATATCTCATGAAAACCAACAAAAAGCTAGATTAAAGGTTCTAACATCGCATATAAAAATCGTCCAACTGTGAGCAAACTAAAATTTGCAACATACAAAATATTACAAGAACAGAAATAAGATTAGCACAAGATCCTTACCATCAAATTTCATCCAGATGAAACCCGCAAATCAAATCATTTCCGTCTACACGATCAAGAGCAGGAAACATACTAATCGGGGAAAAAATAAAGAAAAAAATTTGAAATCAAACCGTAAGTTAAAAAAGAACACCAAAAGAAGAGACGGGAGAAAACGATCGGAGTTTTTTTTGCCTCCTCGCAAAGGGTTTTCACAAAGCAAAACTGCTTCTCCTAAGATGAGTAGTTTATGGCTTGGAAAGTGAGAGAGAGACAGCGGTGACGGAACAACCGGGGGGTGCTTCGAGCAGCAGACAACTGCAGGCTGAAACTGCGGCGAGCAAGGAATGGAATCCTCTCTCTTATATATATAGAGAGAGAGAGAGAGAAAGAGAGAGTAACTCTTGGTGCACCGCCCGTGGTTTGGTTTAGAAAATCCAAGGCGGAAGGCGGAAGTAATTTTTTGTGCGCCGCCCGTGGTACAGAAAATCCAGCGCACAAGTAATTTTTTATACATTGCCCGTAGTATAGAAAATCTAACGTCGAAGTAATTATTTGTACTTCGCCTGTGGTATAGAAAATCCAACGTGAAAGTAATTCTCTGTACACCGCTCGTGGTATAGAAAATCCGACATAAAGTAATTTTTTGTGCACCATCCATAGAAAATTTAACACGGAAGTAATTCTTTGTACACCGCCCATGATATAAAAAATCCAACCCCAAACGTACCCCGATTGGGCCTCGTTGCACCAGCAAAACGTGACTTGATTTTGATCTATTCGATATCAAATCAGATATATGAAGCAGCTGCATAACCTGACTTGGGCCTCGTTGCACCGGAATAACGTGACTTGATTTTCATCTACTCGATATCAAATCAGATAAAGCGCATACGAAATGTGACTGGAATTTAATATATTCGGTAATCAAAATTTTAAAAATTATAGGATAAAAACATCCTTCTTTCTCACGATGAATATTTTTTTTAATTCTCAACTCGTACTAAAATAATAGGTAGATCCATGTTCTCTCTTTCTCTCTTCCTATACCTTTTCTATCCAAGCACCGAGATTATCTGAGTTCTATTTCCATGTTATTATCCTGCATCCAAGATTGTTAGTAATGGCTTTTTTACTTAAATTGCTAAAAGACAACATATCAGAGATATAAAAAGAAAAAAATTTCTATAATTCCTCTACTGTTATGTGATTCCTTTATTATAGCACCATCTTTGGTTGTCAAACAAGTTAATACATTTCATAGATTCGTCTATTACATTAATGCTCCCCGAAGCAGGTTTTTTCCTAACCTTATAATACCTAATGGCTAGCCTATGACATCCCGTATCCGAATCAAGCCTTTTCACAGCCTATGACATCCTATGGCCTTATTATAATATCTGCTAGCCAAATATGGCATCCCATACCCAACTACTGTAAAAATCAACCATTTTCATAATATTATGACATCCTATACCCCGATAATGATATCTCATAGCCGACTTATGATATCTCATTCCCAAAATACTCTCCAAATCAATCTTTTCATCTATGATACCCCGTAGCCAACTTATGATATCCCATATTTAGCTTAAGACATCCTCTACCCTAACTACTCTAGAAACCAACCTTTTTCATAATGTTATGACATCATGGACCCGATTATCACATCCTGTGGTCGACTTATAATATCCCATCCCTAAAATACTCTATAAATTGATATTTTTTACATACTTATGACACCACGTAGCCAACTTATAACATATCATGTCTATCTTATGACATCCCCTGCCTTAATTATTCCATGAACCAATCTTTTTCACAATATTATGATATCCTACCTCCAGATTATGACATCCCGTGATCGACTTATGACATCCATCCCCAAAATACTCCTTAAACCAACATTTTTAACCTACTTATGCATCCTGTGACATCTCCTGCCCTAACTCTAGGAATAAAACCTTTTTCACAATGTTATAACATCTTGTGGCCTGATTATGATATCCTCCACCCCAACTACTCTAGGAACCAACTTTTTTCATAATATTATGACATCCTATAGCCTGATTATGACATATCATGGCTAACTTATGACATCGCCTTTTAAAATACTTTTCAAAATAATCTTTTTCACCTATTCATAATATCCCATGGTTGGCTTATGACACCCTGTGCCTACTTTATAACATTTGCCATCCAAAAAACTCCTCGAACCATACCTTCTCGTAACCCTATGACATCATACGGCCTAATTATGACGTCTTGTGTCTACCTTATGACATCTCCCAATTAAACTACTCCAGGTGCTAGCCTTTTTCACCGCCTTATAACATCCTATGGCCTGAATATGATATCTTGTGTCCATCTTGTGATATCCCTCTGCCGAAAATATTTCACGAACCAACCTTTTTCACAACCTTATTACATCTTGTGGCCCCATTATGACATGTGTATAGCTTATCACATCTCCCGCCCAAACTACTCCAGAAAACATACTTTTTCACATGCACATGACATCCCTTTGCCTGATTATGACACCTCATGATTGACTAGTAACATCACATCCCTAAAATACCTCCCAAACCAACTTTTTTCACCTGCCATGATATCCTGTGGCATGATTATGGCATCCTATGGCCCAATTATGATACTCTGTGATCCACTTATGACATACCATCCCCAAAATACTACTTGAACCAACCATTTTTACCTACTTATGACATCCTATGCTCAACTTATGACATCTCGTCTCCACCTTATGACTTTCCCTGCCCAAAATACTAATCCAAACCAACTTATGAAATCCTATTATCAATAATGACATCTTATTATCTATTTGATAACTTTCATTAAGTTGTTTGTCAATAACAATTCATTTTTACATCCTCAACAGGGCTTGCTGCAAATGATCAATTTGACAACCCTACAGGTGGTGGTTGTGTCGAGATTCCACCTTGTTCTACTATACTACATACAGATAATTATATGTTAAACCTCTTATTAAAATGGAGTTGGATCCGGTAACTGATGTGTATAATTTTTTACATATGAATGAAAAAAAAAAAATTTGGAATCACAACCATGTGTAGTAGATCAAACAATAAAAAGCAATTATACTTTAAACATTTAGCATGCTGGAGGCAAGGAAAGTCTAGAAAAAAAAGGATATTTCCATGAATCAAAGGGATACGGACAAAATTGATTGCAATGCCTCAATAAAGGCCAGACTTAATTTGAAGACTGGTAAGTAGAACTGGATGAGGCTATTCTAGAACACAACCACGAGCTTTCCATATCGGGCATTGATCATCCACGATTCCATAAGAGGATCAATACATCAGAAAAGATAGAGGTTAGTAATATGCATGCCTTAAATATATCCACACTCAAATTTACTCTATCATGGAAAGAAGAAGGGGGATAGAAGGCATTGGAGTTCATAGAAAAGAATGCTTATAATTTCATCTTCGGGAATGTCAAAGTTAGCTTAAAAAAGGAGATGCATAGTCAACAGTAATCCACTTCGCATAAATGCAAGCTAAAAATATAATTTTTCTACACATTGAACTTGAATGGGAATGGACAGCTTAGGACTTTGTTTTGGATCCATCCATGGTCAAGAATGGCATGCTCTTACTTTGGTGATATATTAACTTTGGACTCTACTTACCTAATGAATATATACCAAATTGTTAGAAAATATATCCTAAAGCCAATCATCTAGTTATAGATGATTAAGCTTATTGTAATTTATAAATAAATCATTAATAAATAAAAAAAATATTTTTGACAGTTCATCACTTTTTGTGCATCTTCCTTTTGAATTCTTTTGTGATGAAGTCCTTAGAACTACTTCTATTCGATAAAGAAAGATTTGTCGAATAGTTCTTAAACCTATTTGCAACCAAATGATCATTGTTTACTTAGGATAACAATGTATAGGATATTAAGTGAAGAGGAAGAGTAATGGAGAAGGAGAGATACAGTGAGAGGGAATACATCATGATATACATGGCCGTGGAGGCACGACATGTACATGGTTTAGACTCTTCTCTTAGTTCTGTCTCGTCTTCTCTTCATTATCATCTCTTCTTTTTCTAGCTCAAGGTGGCGAAAATGAATTCCCCACCATGTAGTTTTTGGCTCTCTATAGTATCCATGAGAAAAAAATATTTGAGGAAGGCAAAGGGCATTTTGGTCCATCCAAAATTTTCAAAAAAAAAGCTATCTCTTTGTCACGTTGATAATAGACACTACTCTCCCAATATTCGATACACATCACATCCTATCCCATCAAGCTAACTTGGATCTACATGGATTAATAAAAAAAAGTGGTGCAGGCCAGCTTGGATTTTCTACACCCCATGCGGTGCACAAAGACTTACTCTTGATTGGATAGGTAGTGCTAACTGAAATAATCAACAATTGAGGCTAGCAATCCTAGAAAGTTGCTGCATCTAGCTTCCTAAAACTTAAGACTTATATAATTGATAGCAAAGGTCCAATAGTGTACTGTGGTTACATAATTGATAGTAATGATCCATAGTGTTCCAAATCGAGTAGAAATGTTGCTAGATACTGGCAGAAGCTTTACCTTTTTGTTATGATATCCTATTTACAAAGGGATATCATCAGGGAAGGACCTTTTCATTATTCAAGATTTCTAATGAAAAAGTAACTGTTGGTATTAAATACATGTTTGAATAATGAAAATGGCTTCTCTTATGATCGCTGCTAGTATGAAATGCATGTTCTAGATACTGGTAGAAGTTTTTGATCGTTGCGGAGGATGCCAGCTTTTTAGAAAAGTATTGGTTCATATCGAAATTGTTGCAAGAACTCATGCTTTGGCTAAGACGAGTAGAGGAATCCAAGCTTGAGCAAAATTATCAAAAAACAAAATCCTTGTCCAACTGTCACATGGAATCCTGGTCCAATTAGGACTGGCCTAAGCTACATAAAACATCTTTTTCACCTTACATTTCTTCCCAAATCATTGGACTGTCCTCATTTAAACTAATTACCTCATACTCAACAACAAACGAAAAGCATCCTCAAAGCATCTCTCCCACACTCTCTAGATTTTATTAAACATCAATTATTTGTTTGAATAGACTCTCATTTATAATGTTGCACATGGTGAATAACAAATATCTTGAATGAAATTGAGAAAAAAGAGATTGAATTCATGTCTAACTTGATAAATTTTATTTAAACTTTTGTCATTTCATATTAATTAATTATAAAATGCTAAATTTTAAAAAAGTTAAATATAAATTGTTGCCTAGCCTGATCCAAATAACCCATTAGGTCCAAAATCCATTTTGATGAACCCAACTTGACCTAACTTGATAAGATGTTAGATCCGAATACAAGAAAAAGTCTTCGTACACCACACCCGGTGAAAAAATATATCGCATAATCTGATTAGACCACGTAAACCCTACTTTTCAATATGTATTTAATGCCTACAGTTTTACCTTTTCATTAAATTTTGAATGATGCAAATATCTCTTTAAAACAATTATGATATCTCTTGACTTGCATTATGATTTTCCTTGGCTTGTATTATGATACTCATGTATTATAAGGCCGAGAGATATTTTCATCATTGAAGAAAATTTAAGAATTTTTTAATGATGAAAATACTCTCGATCTTATGACATCATGTGAATAAGATCGTGACATCCTATTCACAAAAGGATGTCATAAGAGAAGGACATTTTTATCATTCAAACATGCATTTAATACAAGTAGTTTACCTTATCGTTATAAATTTTGAATAACAAAAATGTCCTTCCCTTATGACACCCCTTTGTAAATAAGATATCAAAATCATATTCATCGGATGTAATAATATCGAGAGTTTTTATAATTAAAAATTTTTAAAATATTTTTAATAATAGAAATACTTCTCAGTCTTGGGATATAAGAAGTCATAATTTTTTTTTGAAGGTCATTTTCATCATTCAATTTTTTAATAAAAAGGTGAAGCTACAAGCATTAAATACATATTGAAAAGTGAGATTTATATGACCCTTATATGGTCCAATCATATTTGGTGGTATATTTTTTTTACACCATCTCCGTGGACAAAGAATTACTCCTGGATACAATATCAAGACTTGAAACTGGAACCGTAACTCATGTGAAGCATGCCCTGTTGACCCTTGGAATGATTTTGATGATAACCAAACATTAGAGCATGCATTTGTTTACTAACTATTTCCAAGTATTTTCAAAGTTTTTGTAGGATGATTTAAATAAACAATCACTCTTTCTACAACCTTGATGTATGACAAGCTTATTTTGAAAAGTATTATGTAATGAGAGCCCAAAGAAAAATTAATTATGTATTTATGAAAATGGGCCACTTCTATGTATTCTTCTAGTTTAAATTTCTTAGAATTAGGCTTTGAAGGAGTTGGAAAGCTTTTGGAATTGATTGAAAGTCTATGAAAAATCTAAGAAGTTTGAAAGGTTGTTTGCAAAGATCACTCGAGCTGACTCAAAGCAGAGAGCTGACTCAATATTTTGGCACGGCACTTAGTTTTCTGGCACGCAGATATTCGAGCCGACTCGAGAGTGAAGGGCCAACTCACACAGAGTTCAACTTCTGAAGTTCTGCGAATTCGAGTCGACTCGAGGGTGTCGAGCCGACTCATCCAGAGTAAAATTTCTCAGATGGACAACCGAGCCGACTCATATTCAGACTAGCTGGCTCTTCCAAAGTTTACAAATTCTCAGTTATGAAGAACCAGCCAGGCGAGCCGACTCGATGAAGAAGAGCTGACTCGACTAGAGTGATGTTTTAACCTGTCTGAGAATCCAAGCTAACTCGAAGCATCCAAGCCGACTCGAACCCCAGTTCCAGGTTTGTAATGGCTAGTTCCAGAACTTTCTTTTTAATCCAAAAAGTGCTCCAATGGTCATTTTTCAAATTCCAACGGTCTACAACGATTATATTCACTTGAAATCAGTTAAGGGTCTATATATAAGGGATTTGAATAATTTTTGAATAGATATATAAGAAGTTAATAAGCTTTTAATGAATATTTGAGAGAGTATTCAAGAGAGCCTTCAAGCAAGCAATCAAGACTTCACCAACTCTCATCAGATTCTTAAGGCATTTACTGAGGAAGATAAGAAGCCTTGAAGAGCATTCAAAGAGCAATCAAGAGGGCTTCTCAAGGGCTACAACTGCAACCACCCGACAATGTTCGGTTTGTCATAGAATTGCTCTATTTTTTAAACTCTTAGTTTGAGTTGTTCCAAGTACAGTAGGGGCTGTAACTTGGATTTGTAAAGATTTTTGGTGAGCCTTTGAAACTAAGAGTGGGTTGTTAGCGAGCCTGGAAAAACTAACAATATATTAGGTTTTGGTTGATCCAGATTTAAAACCAAGTTTGGATTTTGGATTGTGAGCCCGTGAAACAATCTGGCTGTATTCCGAGGGTGAATATAGTAAAAATTCCAAGTGGTATCTTGAATAGTGACGTAGGAGTGAGGTTGCTCCGAATCACTCTAAATTTGCTTGTGTTTGTGCTTATGTAATGTGCTTTCTATTTGCTTCCGCATCTCGTACTTAATTTAAATCACTCACTACACAAAGTTATTTTAAAAGAGCACATGTAAAATTTTTAAATATCTAATTCATCCCCTGCTCTTGAATAAGCCACCTAAGCAACATGCCCCAATCCGGCCCAAACATGTTTATACCCTTAGGCAACCATGAGGATTTTAAAAGGTATGGGGGATACAAGAGTGAGGAGAAGAGAACCAAATATGCTCCGCAGGCAAAACATGACAACTAGATTTATAATAAATTAATGAACCATTGGTTCTAAGCTATCTCGGGTTTTCTAACAATATTTATATAGAATTGAGAAGAATTTTCTCAAGGAACTGTAAGAATTTTCTTAATTTGGGCTAACATTAATTGATATTTTTTTTAAAATAAAATCTGGTTGATTTTATGGTCCATGTTGATAGACATAGGTTGAGCCTATTATTATGTGATCATTGATTGGGCTATGAGCACCTCATGTGATTTGGTATGGTTGAGACGCATAATGTAGGTCTTAGCCCAACTTGACTCGTGATGGGAGGGTCATTAGGGTATTTTCATTTTATTGGCTAGGTCCCCTCTCCGCTTTCTCTATTTATATATATCACGTATTCAGTGATTTATGATACGATGATTTTTCCATCAAGAGTTACCTTTCTGAGAAAGACCAGAGAGAAGACTCTACCTGCGGTGTTCATGTGAGCATCGAAAAACAGGATTATGGTAAATACAAGTATGCATTGTAATACTTTTTCTCAAATCTATTTTATCATGATTCTAATCATTGATAGATGCTAGGGTTGAGGAAACCTTTATTTTTCTATATTTGGTATCAGAGCCCTGGTATCCGATTAGAATCATTGTTTATGTTTTTGATCTATAAATTGTTATCTTCTTAAAACCTTCTTTCTTCTCCTAATCCCCTGCCGACCATAATGGTTCTGGGCGTGCAGGACATTGTCCGTGCTGTGGGTGGTAGCATCATGACCGGCGATGGTAAGAGAAATCGGCAGGTTCAGCTGTCTTTATTTTTGACACCCAGAAAATAAAATTAAAAAAAAAACATAGAAACCCAGTGGTGATCGTCCGTAAGACCCAATCGGTGATCGAGAACTTCGGATCTCGGCTGGTGGCTGAGATCAATGCAAACTACAAAAAAAAAAATCCAAGAGGGATGGAAGGGAGCCTGAGACCGCGGTCGGCTGTCCTTGGGCCATCACCAGCGACCATGTTTTCCATCGGTCTCCATGACCAGAACACCCCCCTTCTCTTCCCTTCCCGGTGGCGACAATCAGAGGTTCTAATAACCACCGGTGGCCAACCATAACAAAAAAAAAGTCAAAAGGGGCAAGGTTTTCTTCTGCCATAGCCTCTCACCGACCATCACTGATGGTGGCGATGCCGACATGCTGATCATTGTCGGTGCCGATGGGTGGCCATTGTGATGAGAACCATCGATGGAGCGTCTCACGGCTATAAGGAGGCCATTAGATGGATGGTCTATTCCTTTGATCTCTTTCGGTGCCATCATGAATCCTTCTTGTGCCTGGCAGCCTTAGGTGGTGGCGTATCCTCCGGCCACCAGGGTGATCGATGGAGGTTTGGTTTATGAACATTATTAAACAAAAAAAAATTTGGAAGCATCTTACCCGTCCAGCTGGCTGTCCTGCTCTCCAGCATCTCACCGAAACCAGCGACCGGCCATTCTTGGCCAACCCTGGCGGCGGTCTCGCCGATGGCTATGCCGGTGAGATGGTTCCATGCAAGTGGCCGATGGTTTTTCATTTTGGGTTGAGCCCCTGTTTTGGGTTTGATCGTGGGGAAGAAGCTCTTGCAGGTTTTTGATTTTAGGTTTAAACCCAAGATCCAATAACCCAAAACCTTTAACCTATAAAAAAAAAAAATTGGTGGCCATTTTGCACTAAAGCCCCTAGGTTTCTAGAATTATATATTAGCACTTTTACAATTTAGTCCCTCCAACATTTATAATTATATTTTGGTCCAAAGGCTATTTTGCATTTAGGCCCTTGGATTTTTTGAAGTTGTAAAATAATCCTTCTATAGTTGAGACCTTGAAATATATTGGTTCAAGAAAAAAGAAGAAAAAAAGGTAGGCTGGCAGTGGTGGGAACCACTATGCCCTTCCTCCTCCCATACCTCACTAGAAGTGTCCTGCAGCGATTAACCGGTGATCATTTAGACAGTGGCGACTAAGGCTCGTCCATCGTTGCCGATGCCAAGTGATGCTGGCCCTTGGGATGCTACTCCTGGCTCTATTTTCTAAGGACCTCCTAGTGATCCTCTATTGTTCTACCACCGAATAGATCCTATTGGGTTTTGACGGTTCGTGGTGTCTCGTTGCAGGGACCTCGCCATCTTCTAGAAGGAGATAGGGAGACTATTGCCAGATTGCTGGACCCCGCCCAGCTTGTGGTGAATGCCATGGCAAATTTTTTGGACATCTAGACGAGTGGCCGATGGCTCTCCTGTGTCACTCCGTTCTTGTCTCTTCTTGAACTTTGGGTCGTCAGTGACCAGGGAATGGCCGCCAGTGGTCAGTTTGGTCGGTAACTCTCTATGGAGGAAGATTCCAAGCTCGGAGAAGCCATTAATGGAGTTTTGGAAAGTCTCGATTGGGTTGAAAAGGGGAGGAAGAAGAGAATGTTTTAAAGGTTTTTTAGTTTGATGGGTTATCGGGTTACACCCCGCTTGAATAGAATTCATTATTATAAATTTAGCTTAAATTAAAGAACTGGCTGAATCCAATTACAGTGGCCTGTTTTAATTTTGGGATTAAGTAAATTTTTACTCTTAAGCCCCTATAAATTAATATGAGTCCAAATAAATTTCTAAAATTTATGATTTGGTCCTCTACTATTGCTTTTGATAAAAATCACTGTAACTTGCTCATTTGTATTTGATTTGAGTGATTTTTGGACTGTTGGACTCGTAATAATTTGAAGAATATTTTGATAGAGTTCTTCATATTGATAAAATAGTTCAATAATTTAAAATTATTTATGTACAATTCTACTCACTATTATATAGTTTGAGTATATTTTTCGGTAGCCTCAAAGGGTTTGAAGTACTCTATAATTTTTAATAGCTGAGTTAATGAGGACTAATGACTTATCTTTTATTTAAAATTATATATTGATGTCTCTATAACATTGACCCAAAATTGATTGTAATTAATTATGACACTTATTATATCTATAATCTTGTCCAAAGATGTTTTATAGTTGTATAATAAGTGTATTGATAGATGTGGTAGTTGAAATACATTATTATGTAATAATATGATCAATGGGGTGCATATTGTAGAGTATCCCATTTTGGACTGATCTTTTGGTGGCATACATATCGTTGAAGTATGTCATTTTGTGTTTGTTTGGGCATTTATCTTTCCTGTATGAATAATTTATGGGTTAGCATAAATATTTATCATCAAAGTGGTTTATTTATGTTGTCCATGAGTTTTTTTATTATGAGAGGTGTTGTCGCAGGATCGTCGTGGCCCGTAGCTGCTGTTGGTGTCAGATCACCCTTCTGGTCCTCCGGGCTACCCTGTTCTTCTGGACCTGCAAAAACAGAGTTAGCGACCCGGGCCGGGGATTCCGGTAGGGGCACTCCAACGGTCAAGTCAAGATGATCCAGGAGAAAGATCCTCCTGGTCGAGCCCCTCTTAATGGACTCCACGCTAGGAGGAGTGAATAGTGTGAGAGTGAAGTGCAAGTATGTCAAGAGGATGGTGGCCGAGCTAGAGAGATTTTCTGCATGGCCTCTTCTCCCTAACTTGCTTGAATTTTTTGTTTGTTTGAGTTGAGTTTGCTCAAGTTACCTCCCCACTGGGGGTGCGTGGTTCTTTTAAGACTTGGTGATTGTTGGATGTCTACCTCAGGATCTTCCCTATGCTGGCAGGCATGTACGGCTGTGTCCCGTGCCATGGATGGGATGTCTTTCCCGATTCGCGATAGGAGAACCTGCCGTGCGCTCTGACATTCCTTCCGGTTGCTCAACTCCGGAAAACTTGGCAGTGCCTCGATCGGGGGCCGCCACCCCCGGGATTCGAATCTCTTGGTTGGCTTCCTGTTCTGGGTGGCTCAAATGGTTGGTGAAGAGCGTGGTGCCTCGATCGTAGAGCATCTCCCTCTTCTGGTGTAAGTGCCAGCCATGGATAGTTATTGTGGCATGATGGGCGCCTCTTTGTGACCCTCGGGTGGCTCACCGGTGTCCAGGGATGATGGTGTCATTTCTTTGCTTGCCAGTGTTTTTGCCCGAGCTGGAGAGGTAGGGCTGGACTTTGAGGGGCTCGACCTCGAAGTGGCTCCACTTAGCATAGGAGAGCTAAGCCTGACTCTAGACCAAAGGAGCTCGACTTCAAGCGAGCTCGACCTGACGGAGGAGGGCAGGGCGTGGCTCCAGCCCAGAGGACTCGACCTCGGAGGGGCTCCGCGTGGCAGAGGAGGGCCGAGCTCGACTCCGAACCATGGAGCTCGACCTCGAGGGACTCGCTCTGGGGGTGCCGCTCAGTTCCGGCCTAAGCATCCCGGCCTTGCAGGGACCCACCTGGCGGAGGACGGAGCTCGGTTTCGGTAGGTGGCCCCAGAGTTCTAAGGGAGCTCAGCCCGACGAAGGAGTTCGAGTAAAGTATCCGATGCGGTGGCCTTCTCCGACGTGGCATCTGACAGGTGCTCCACGTCAGCAATCCTGCCACATCATTTGCCCTCCACTCCCGAGGCTCGTTAGTGCACGGCGCTCGGGTCGAAGGGAGTAATTATGGTGCTGACATGAAAAGGTGAGGATCCGGTGCAAAATGATTATGATCGCCGTCGCTTCGTGAAACAGTTCCCCGAGCCAGTGCGAAGGTGCCACGTGGCCACATTCGAGGAGTAGTTATTACCGCGCGGAATCCAGAGTGGTGGGGGCGTCTCACTCACCGATGGTCGGCACGTGGCATGAATCTATTGGTGGAGAGGCTGTAACGGTCCGGGCATAACGGGTCACTTCGAATGTAATGCAGATTTTGCCCAAAATGTCCATTCTTTCTAATTTTGCATGCCCGCCACCGTACACAGGCTTTCCCTTCTTCCCGATTACCTCAGACCCTCTAAGGAACCAGGTTTGTCTTCTTCTTCTTCCTCCCCCCATTAGAGCAGGATTCTTCTTCAGAGGTTAGGACCCTCTTGAAACTGAGTTCGTCCCCTTCTTCTTCTTAAGCTTCTTGTTTCTTCCACTTCCACAGATGTCCCATTTCGATCCGAGCTTCAGTCCTTCCACTAATTAGGATGAGCCGGTCCCTCTACACCGAGACCGCCATATTCTTCCTTCGATAAGGAGGGGGAGGGGGCGTGTTTCGAGTTCAGCAGGAGGCATCCCCCTGGTCCCGTAGCTATTAGGGAACCTGGGTCTGGTCCTTCTCGTACTTCTCACCTCCTCCAACTGAACCCATCCCCGAGCTAACCTGGTTGACAGGTCCCAGTGGGATCACTTCGACGATCTCTGCTGAGGAGCTGGGGACCATTCGGGATGTCTACGACATCCCGCATTTCATTCGACTTTTAATTCCCCGACCAGGGGACCGGGTCCTTCTAGTAGCTCGGGCCGAATAGCTTTTTATGAGGAGACCTTCTTAAGAGGGCTCCACTTCCTCTTTTCATCCCTTCTTCATGTCGGTGTTGAGCAATTACCGTCTCATTCCTACTCAACTTATCCCAAATGCCATTAGGACCATCTTCTCTTTCATAGTACTCTGCCACTTCCATGGGTTTGTCGCTCGGTTCTCCTTGTTCAGAGCATTCTTCACCTTGAAGCGCCACACAACTGAGAGCGGGTGGTGGTCCCTATCTTCTCGCTCAAAGGGCATCAGGTTTGAGCTCCCCTCTTCCATCAAGGGATGGAAGAGCAAATTCTTCTTTGCAATGGTCAAGGGGGTTGATTAGGTCTGGAGTGATCCGGATCAGTCCCCTAACCGAAGCTCTGCGATTGAGGTGGCTGACATAGATGACTACGAGCAGCTCTACACCACCCAGATTCTGTCCCTTGAGATTCTGTTGTTAGAGCAGAGCCTCTTTGATGCTGGGGTCGACCCAACGAGGGGGTTGGTGAGTTCGGCTTCAGCTTTTCTTTCTTCTGTGCCTCTTATTATGTCCCTCTTAAGCTTGGAACTAACATTGTGTATCTGTACGCAGGCATGAGGTTCTCGGAGAACGACCTGCTTGAGATCACTAGAAAGAGGCCGCTGTTCGGACTGGTCGAGGAGCCTTCCTCGAAATAGGCTCGGGACGAGGGCGTGTCGACGGCCGCTCCTACCGCACCGGCCGAGCCGAGTAGCAAGGAGACCGAGGCCGCTCTCACACAAGGAGCGAGGACAGTGTCCGCGACACCGGGGCTGATTCAGAGGGCAATTAGGAAAGTGCTGGAGCGATCGAGGCAACAAGAACCGGTCCCAGTCTTGGATCCTGAGGTGGTCGTCCGGGCCAGGGCCACAGCCACCGCCGCTGTCGTGTCCCCTCCTCCTCTGGGACCCGTTGTCGTCGAGGTCGAGGAGGAGGAGGTGCGCGGGGGGACCGAATCGATGCCCGAGGTGTCGTCTGAGGGTTGCCGAGCTCTTAACCTGCCCCCGAGGGCTCTTTGGCTGGAGGGGCAAGCACTCCGACCCCCGAAGTGAGTAGGAGGGAAAGGGACTATCATCGGGTCCCCTTCAAACTGGGACCGGAGAGCTCTCTGCTCCGGAATCAGGTGTTCGTGGAGCGCATGATGGATTTCTCAATCCAATCATGCGACCAGCAGGAGATGGCCGGGCAGTGGCTGGGGGATGTGGTTAGCAGCATCTTCCCCCAGCTCTTCAAGGTAAGTGACTTCGCCTTCTTGATCCTTTTTTTTTGTTATTGGTAGCTGATATCTTGTATGATGCAGATCGATGCCGAGGTCCCCCTGATCAGGGACTGCTGTCGAAAATGGCTGAAGAATGATCAGCAGCGGGTAGCGGAGGTTGAGTCTCTAAGAGCCGAGTTGAAGGAGAAGACCAATGCTAATGGGGAGCTAGGCCTGAAGGTCAAGGATCTCGAGAAACAGCTCGCCGGTGCCAAGGGGCATGCAAAAGAGCTCCAAGAAAGTCTTGACCAAGAACGAGGCCGATCAAGGAGCAAGGCTAAGGAGCTCGTGGCTACCGAGAAATGGCTAACTTCGTTCAATGCCAAGGCAGTCCGACAGAAGGGGATCGCTCAGTCCCTTCAGACCGACCTGGCAGCGTCAAAAGAGAAGCTGGCTGCAGCTGAGAAGGAGGCAGTGGAGGCGGCCAAGTCGGTGGAGGCGGCAAGGGAACAAGTCACCGAGGCGAAGAAGGAGGCGGAAGAGGCTGTGGCAAGGTACATGGCCTCGAAGGAGTTCGCCACTGAGTTCTATGAAACGACGTCGGACTCTTTCTACAAAGGTTTCATGTACCTACGCAGGTGAGTTTAGGGTTCGTCCTAGATGAGGGCCGCCATCGCCTCAGTTATCCCCGGCTTCGGACACGGGCCCGGGTTCAAATGCTGCAGAGGAGTCAGTCACCATCCCGGAGGCTCCCCCATCGATGGCGATTGTCGAGGCCGGAGCTACGCAAGCCGATGCCCCGGGAGAGGGAGCTCCACAGCCGCACCCCCAGCAAGGGGCCGGCTATGTAGAGTAGGCTTCATTCCTTTTCTTTTGCTTCTAAATTGGGACGCCCGGCATGTTGGGGGCCTGGGAGCACTTGTAAATGAACAAACATTTCCCTAATGAAGAGAAGCCTTTCAACTATTTTGACTCGAGTCCCCCTCGCCTCTCTTCCCTTCTTTCTTTCTTTTCTTTTTTTTTTTTTGAGGCATGCAGTGAGATTAGAGAGGAGGGTTTCACTTTGTCTGAGGGTTGGTCTTTTAGGCTTCAGCACCAGGGAGCTGGGCTCCGGGCCTGAGTACCTCGGAGCTGGGCTCGAAGAGTTGGTAACCGGAGAGCTTGGCTTCGGGCTTCGATGGCCTGAGAGCTTGGCTCAGGACTTTGATGTCTCGGAGCTAGGCTCGAAGACTCGATGGCCGGAGAGCTTAGCTCCGAGCTTTGACGGCCTGAGAGCTTGGCTCAGGCCTTTGATATCTCGGAGCTGGGCTCGAAGACTCGATGTCTAGAGAGCTTGGCTCCGGGCTTTGATGGCCTGAGAGCTTGGCTCAGGGCTTTGATGTCTTGGAGCTGGGCTCGAAGACTTTGTGGTTGGAGAGCTTGGCTCCGGGCTTTGATGGCCTGAGAGCTTGGCTCAGGGCTTTGATGGCCTGAGAGCTTGGCTCAGGGCTTTGATGTCTTGGAGCTGGGCTCGAAGACTTGGTAGCCGGAGAGCTTGGCTCCGAGCTTTGATGTCTCGGAGCTAGGCTCGAAGACTCAGTGGTCGGAGAACTGGGCTCCAGGCTTTGGTGTCTCGGAGCTGGGCTCGAAGACTTGGTGGCCGAAGAGCTCGATCCGGGCTTTGATGGCCTGAGAGCTTGGCTCAGGGCTTTAATATCTTGGAGCTGGACTCAAAGACTTGGTGGCTGGAGAGCTTGGCTCCGGGCTTTGATGTCTCGGAGCTGGAGTCAAAGACTTGGTGGCTGGAGAGCTTAGCTCCAGGCTTTGATGTCTTGGAGCTGGGATCGAAGATTTGGTGGCCAGAGAGCTAGGCTTCGGGCTTTGATGTCTTGGAGCTGGGCTCGAAGACTTGGTGGCCGAAGAGCTGGGCTCCGGGCTTTGTTGGCCTGAGAGCTTGGCTCAGGGCTTTAATGTCTTGGAGCTGGACTCGAAGACTTGGTGGCTGGAGAGCTTGGCTCCGGGCTTTGATGTCTTAGAGTTGGGCTCGAAGACTTAGTGACCGGAGAGCTAGGCTCCGGGCTTTGAGTGCCAGACCTTGGGTCGGGCGATAGTTCTCCTATAAGGCAAAAGTGTTCGTGTAAGGAGAATCTTAATCATTAGCAAGTAAAGACCTTACACTATTGACACCGGAAAGCTAGGCTCTGGGCTCGAACGTGCCGGAGATCTAGGCTCCGGCCTTGAATGTGCCAGACCTCAGGCCAGGCAGTGATATTCCTGCAAGGCAGAGAGCCATTTGCGCAAAAAGAATTTTCATTATTATTGGAAGATGGCCTTACACTACTGATAATATCTTCTCATGTTGGAGGCATTCCATGTCCGAGGAAATCTGGTGGCATCCAGATCCTCGAGAGAGTAGGCCCCATGCGAGAGGGCTTCAACCATTTTGTAGGGGCCCTCCCAGTTTGGCGAGAGTTTGCCACACTCCCGGGGTTAAGATGCTTTGGCTCGGCGCAGCACCAGGTTGCCGGGTCTGAAGACTTTTGGCCTTACCCGTGCATTGTACCGGGCCACTCGTTGCCAGTACACCATCATTCGGAGCCGAGCTTTGTCCCTCATTTCTTCGAGGAGGTCCAGGTTGTGTAGAAGGTGTGCCGAGTTCTGTGCTTCATCATATTGCTGCACCCGCAATGTGTGCACATTGAGCTCAACCGGGATGACCGCCTCGGTGCCGAAAGCAAGGTTGAAGGGCATTTCGTCCGTTGCTGTCCTGGACGTTGTGTGGTAGGCCTACAGAATACTCGGAAGTTCTTCCGCCCATCTTCCCTTGGCTTGGTCCAGTATAGTTCTGAGTCCTTGGAGGATGGTCCGGTTAGTCACCTCGGCCTCCCCGTTTGTTTGGGGATGAGCTACCAAAGAGAAGTGGTGTTGGATGTCGTGCTCGGTGCAGAACCCTTCAAGCTCTTGGTTGTCAAACTGCCGCCCATTGTCGATGATAATGCAGTGGGGGAGCCCGAATCAGTAGATAATTGACTTCCAGAAGAATTGGTGGATATTGGCTTCAGTGATCCGAGCTTGCAGTTCTGCTTCGACCCACTAAGTGAAGTAGTCAATCGCCACCAGCAGGAATCTTCATTGACCTAATGCAGGGAAAAATGGCCCTAGGATGTCCATTCCCCACTGGGCAAAAGGCCAAGGGGATGAGAGTTGAAAGATCGGCGCTACCGGTCGTCGCTGTATGTTGAAGTGGTGCTGGCACTTGTCGCATCTCCTAATGAAGTCGGCGACGTCCTCCCTCATGGTCTCCCAAAAGTATCCCTGGCAGAGAGCCTTGTATGCTAGAGTCCTTCCTCCCACATGGTTCCCACAGAGGCCTTCATGTATCTTTTGGAGTACGAAGGCTGCCTCCATAGGCCTGAGGCACTTCAGGAGCAGGTAGGAGTGAGATCAACGGTAGAACTGGCCTCCCATCAAACAAAACCGGAAGGCCTTCTTCTTGATGAGGCCGGCTTCCACGCGGTCCTCCGGCAAGGTGCCATCAGTGATGTACCTAACATACCTGTCCATCCAGCTCGGCTCGGTGTTGACTTGCTGCACCTCCTCTGGGCCTTCGTAGCTTGGATTTTTGAGGTACTCGATATAGGTGCGCCCCAGTGATGAGTCCGGCAGGGTCGCAAGCCTTGACAGTGCATCCGTGCAAGCATTCTTCCCACGGGGGATGTGGAAGATGCTGAAGCATCGGAAGTCTGCCGTGCTTGAGCGGACTCGTTCCAGGAACCTCATCATCTGGGGGTCTCTGGCCTCATATTCTCCGAAGACTTGTCCGGCAACCAGTTGGGAGTCAGTAAAGACTTTCAAGCTCTGTACACCCAGCTCATGGGAGACCTTCAGTCCTGTGAGGAGCGCCTCGTACTCCACCTGGTTGTTTGTTGCAGCGAACTTGAAACGGAGAGCACACTCTATCACAACCCCATCGCTATTGGCGAGGATGAGGCCTGCTTTGCTTCCACCGGAGTTGGACGCGCCATCCACGTGGAGGACCCAAGGCTCCTCCTCCAGCCCATGCTCAGCTTGGCGCTCCGCCATTGTCTACTCTGGCTCCTCGGCGAGACCTGTGCATTCGACCATGAAGTCGGCTAGGACTTGGGCCTTCTGCGATGACCTTGGCCGATATGCTATGTTGAACTCGCTCAGCAGCAGGGACCACTTGGCTAGTCTCCCGGAGGTCTCAGGGTGGCTAAGTATGGTCCTCAGCGGCTGATCCGTCATGACCATGATAGGGTATGCTTGGAAGTAGGGCCTGAGGCGCTTAGCAAACATTATTAGAGCAAAAATGAGTTTCTCAGAGCGAGTATACCTGATCTCCATATCGTAAAGGATTTTGTTGGTGTAGTATACTAGCTTCTAGGATCCGTCCTTGTCTGCAAGAACGAGGACCGAGCTGACGGCTCCAGGCATGATTGCCAGGTAGAGCAGGAGCTCCTCTCCTTCCTCTGGTCGGGAGAGCAGTGGAGGAGAGGCCAGGAATTCCTTCAATCCATCGAAGGCCGTCCTACACTCCTCCATCCAGGTAAAGTCATGCATCTTGCACAGCGCCTTGAAGAAAGGAAGGCAGTGATCGACCGATCTCGAGATGAACCGGCTTAGAGCCATGATCCGCCTTGTCAGGCGCTGGACCTGCTTCTTGGATATTGGGTGCTCCATGTCGACGATCGCCTGGACCTTCTCCGAGTTCGCTTCGATTTCCCTCTAGGTGACCATGAAGTCGAGAAATTTGCCTGCCGCCATCCTAAAGATGCACTTCGCCAAGTTCAGCTTCATCTGATGCTTTCGAAGGTTGTGGAAGGCTTCAGCGAGGTTGGCAATGTGGTATGAGCTCGACTTGCTCATGACCAGCATGTCATCCACGTATACTTGCATGTTCCAGCCAATTTGGTCTTTGAAGACCCTATTGACCAGATGCTGGTATGTGGCCCCAGCATTCTTCAGACCAAAGGGCATCATTTAGTAATAGTATGTCCCTTGGTCGGTGATGAAGGCAGTGTGCTCCTCGTCCTCTAGGTGCATCCGGATCTGATTATATCCAGAGAATGCATCCATGAAAGAGAGTAGCCGGTGTCCTGAGGTGGCGTCCACCAGCTGGTCGATCTTTGGCAGGGGAAAGCTGTCCTTTGGGCATGCCTTGCTGAGGTCGGTGTAGTCTACACAGATCCTCCACTTGCCGTTGCTCTTCTTCACCATCACCACATTCGCTAGCCAGCTCGAATATTGCACCTCCCGAACGAAATCGGAGGTGAGGAGTTTGTCTACTTCCTCGTTGATGGCCACCTGCTTCTTCGGGATGAAGCTTCTCTTCTTTTGCCGAACTGGTCGGTGTTTTGGGTCAATGCTTAACTTGTGAGTGACGATGTCAGGGGGGATACTTGGAATGTCCGCTGCCATCCAGGCGAACACATCTGCATTCGTCCGTAGGAACTCCAACAGGTGGGCCCTCTCCTCGTCCTGTAGCCGGGCCCCAATCTGCACCATCTTCGCCTGGTCGGCTCCCAGTGGATAAGATAGTAGGCACTCGACCGGGCCTCCCCTGGGGTCCTGAGCCCTTTGGTCAAGATCGTCCACCCTGGGGTCATCTTCAAGGACCTTGGCCCCAGGAAGAGTTTGGAAACAGTGTTGCACCGACTGGGGTGCTCCCCTTATCTTCCCGATGCCGTAAGGAGTTAGGAACTATACAAGTAGCCTCTTGGTAGAGACGACGGCGTCGAGCAGGTTGAGTCCGGGTTGACCAAGGATCACGTTGTAGGCTGAAGGGAGCCTGACAACTGTGAAAGTCATCATAACGGTACTCTATCGAGGTGGAGTCCCGGCAGTAACCGGGAGAGTAATTTCTCCTTTGACCCTTATAGAATCACCTGTGAAGCCGACAAGGGGGGTGTGCACAGGTCTGAGCTGAGTAGGAGAAAGATTCATCCTGGAGAATGCATCGTAGAAACGCATATCTGTGGAGCTTCCACTATCAACCATGATGCATTTTACAGAATGTTTCGTAATCGTCATCTCGACGACCACGTATCGTTATTTATTTTTTTTCTTCATTTTTTCCTTCCCTCATAAAGGGGAGTATATTTTCAGAATGCCCTGCCCCCCGTGCCTTCTGGATGCGTGCTCGGCTCTCCAGCATATCATCCCCACCGGCTTCTCGGTAGAGTGGTTGTCAACTGCTGGGACCGGTGGGAGAGCAACGAGCGCCTGGGGTTTTGCTTGAGGCCTGCCCCCCACGTACCATCTGAGGTAGCCCCTCTTGATGAGCTCCTCGATCTCCTTCTTAAGGTTGTGGCATTTCTCGGTGTCGTGGTCGTGGTCGCGGTGGTAGCGACAATACTTGGTTTTGTCACAGCCAGTGGACGATCTCATCGGAGGTGGGCATTTCAGGTAGGGCTCACCTTCGATTTCCATGAGGATCTTGATCCTCGGGGTGAGGAGAGGGGTGTACCTTTCTTCGGGAATGGGAGCGCCTCTCGGTCTTGGCCCCTGTCGGAAGCTCGGAGCTGGGGGTCCGGCTTTCACGTCACGGAAGTCTCAACGGGAGTTGGTTTCTTCTGCGACTTCCCGTTGAGCTCCCATCTAGTACAATCTGCCTCCTCGATACAAATGTACTTCTGAGCTCGGAGGAGAAGCTCGGAATAAGTCTTGAGAGATTTCTTATCAAGCAAGTAGATCAGGCAGGAGGTCCTGAGCCTTCGTTTCAGCGCCAGCATGGCAACTGGCTCATCGAGGTTGTAGATCTCCAATGTGACAGCCTTGAAATGGGCCACGAAGTTCCACAGGGGCTCGCGATCCTGCTGCCTAATAGAGAAAAGGTTGTCCGCCTCTTATGGCATCTTCCGACAAGCATCGAAGTGGGCCACGAACTTCTGCCCTAGCTGAGCAAAAGAGCCGATACTCTTTGGCTTGAGACGGGTGCACCACACCCGGACGGCCTTCCGGAGAGTAGTAGGGAAGGCAATGCAGAAGAGGATGTCGGTTGCCCCCTGAACCCTCATGAGAGCTTCGTAGCTCTCAAGGTGATCCAGGGGTCGGTGGTCCCATCGTAGGGATCCACCTGCGGCATCCGGAACCGATCCGGGATAGGCTCCTCTTGGACTTCTCAGGAGAATGGGGGATGGGCATCGTAGCCCGCTGGCTCGTTCGTGGAGCCTGGTAGATTGGCAAACCGGCGGGATAACTCCGCCAGATTGCGTTCATGCTCTTCTAGGCACTTTCTGCCATGCGCCTGATGGCTTCATCAGTAGACCCCTCCGCCAAAGGAGATGGAGAAGGTGACATGGGTGCATGGTGTCCATGATGGGGGGTCTTGCTCTTTCTACCTTGGCGGGGCTTGGACATCATCTACTCAAGGTTTGGTGAGCGGCTCTTCCTGTCGGCAGATCCGGCTCGTTGTCCTTTCATCGGAGTCTGGTGACTACCCTGGTTGTCGGTGATGGCCCGCGACTACGAAGGCCTTCCTTGGAAGGAATGTAGGCTGTCGCAGGGTGCTACGACTGAGCCGCAGGAGTCCCTGGCTGCTAGTGGGTAGCCAAGGACCGGTGCTGGTGCTGAAGCTAGCACACTGCTGTGGCAAGGATCTGCATCTACTGGGTTAGTGCAGCCCATGAGATTCCAATCGGAGGCGGTTGAGCTGAGGAGCGGGGGTTCCACTTCTGGGTTGTGCGGGTTCTCTTGGGAAGGAGAGTCTCCGCATGACTGGTGGAGACCTCTCTCGCTCGCGTCATCACCATCCTTCCTGTGGGCTGCTTGCAAGGGGCTTAAGATGGATCAAAGATAATCCTTCGCGTCCCCCTACTTGGCGCGACAATCTGTTGCCATTAGGGATCGTAGGGTCCATAGCTACTGTTGGTGTAGGATCACCCTTCCGGTCCTTCGGAGATGTCCTGTTCTTCTAGACCTGCAAAAATAGGGTTAGCGACTCGTGCCGAGGATTTCGAGGGGGGCACTCCGATGGTCAAGTCAATGACGATCCAAAGGAACATATCCTCCTAGTTAAGCCCCTCTTGATGGACTCCATGCTAGGAGGAGTGAATAGTGTGAGAGTGAAGTGCAAGTGTGTCGGGAGGATGGTGCCCGAACTAGAGAGATTTTTTGTGTGGCCTCTTCTCCGTGACTTGCTTGAATTTTTTGTTTGTTTGAGTTGAGTTTGCTCGAGTTACCTCTCCACTGGGGGTGACGATGGTTCTTTTAAGCCTTGGTGATTGTTGGACGTCTACCTCAGGATCTCTTCCTGCTGGCAGGCACGTGCGACCGTTGTCCCGTGCCATGGAGGGACCGTCTTTCCGATTCGTGATAGGAGAACCGCCGTGTGCTCTGACATCCTTTCATTCGCTCCTCTCCAGGAAAAACTTGGCAGTGCCTCAATCGAGGGGCCACCACCCCAGGATTCAAATCTCCTGGTTGGCTTCCTGTTCCGGGTGGTTCAGACGGTTGGTGAAGAGCATGGTGCCTCGATCATAGAGCTTCTCCCTTTTCTGGTGTAAATGCCAGCCACGGGTAGTTATTGCGGCTTGGTGGGTGCGCTGACTCTTATGACCCTCAGGCGGGCTCGCCACCGGCGTCCAGGGATGATGGTGTCGTTTGTTTGCTTGCCGGTGTTTTCGCTCGAGCTGGAGAGGCAGGGCTGGACTCCGAGGGGCTCGGCCTCGAAGTGGCTCCACTTGGTGGAGGAAAGCTGAGCCCGACTCCGGACCAAAGGAGCTCGACTTCGGGCGAGCTCGACCTGACGGAGGAGGGCAAAGTGCGGCTCCAGCCCAGAGCACTCAACCTCGGAGGGGCTCATATGGCAGAGGAGGGCCCTAGCTCGACTCCAGACCACAGGGCTCGACCTCGAGGGACTCGCTCTGGGGGGTGCCGCTTGGCTCCAGCCTAAGCATCCCGACCTTGCAGGGACCGACCTGGCAGAGGACGGAGCTCGGCTTCGGCAGGTGGCCCCAGAGTTCTAAGGGAGCTCAGCCGTGAAGGAGTCCGAGTAGAATATCCGATGCGGCGACCTTCTTCGACGTGCCGTCTGACAGGTGCTCCACGTCAGCGATCCTGCCACATCAAAAGGATTTCTGGTTATTGCATACAACCACCTACCTAAAGGAGGTTGTTGTATATTTTAAATAGAAAAGGTTGCATGGGGGTATTGTGTTGCAATGGTGCCTAGCTTTCATGGGGCTGTCTGCCCAAAGGAGATAGGTTCGTGACTGTTAGGATATTTCATTTGCTTATGGCTTTATGGAAAGAGTACTTATGCATATTACATGTTCTGTCCAAAGAAAAATATGTGATATTGCATTTGGACTCTTATATATCATTTATAGTATATGTCCATTAACTAGTATTTAGCATTCCTACCATTTTGATTATACAGTTATTTTGTTAATAATAATGTTGTTATTCAGTTTTGACTGGTTCAAAATATCAGAGGTTGAAGTATATTGGGCTTAGAAAATTTGTCTGCCCAAAGAAAATAGATTTTCAAATGCCTTGTATCCTCATTGTGTTAACTTTGTTTCTTTGTTGAAAAAAAATCTTTGAGTCTAAAAATTGTTTATCCAAATGGAGATATATTTTCAAAATTTATATTGATCTCATTTTTTGTGCTCAAAGTACATTACATTCTTGCCTATAAGAGAGTTTTATGAGATGATACACATGGTATATTTATTGAAAACGACTTATAATATTCAAAGCCTTTATTGATTTATTGTCTGTACCTCAAATATGTGCATCATATATGAGCCTGATAAATGTTTTATGCCATCTTAGAGGTCATGACTTGATGATCCATTTTTTGAAAGGTTTGTGAATTTTGATGGATAGTGACCACCAAAGTAGAATGTTCATCTGATTTACAAGATCCTTTTATGAGCTATTTAGAAGGAATTGTGTAGCATATATATTGAAAAGAGATCCTTATGTGGATCATTTTCTTTCTAAAGAAAGTTTTGTTGCATTGGACCAAAGGCTCTCATTAAAATAATGCTTATGAAGATTTTCTAAAATATATTGTTATATTTTTCTATTGATTAACTGCATAAAAATTATTTAGCAGTTAGTTTATTGTATTCAATAGAGTTAATGCTCCCATTATAATGACTCTGACTAAAATGAAGATATGAAAACTGAAATTATGCTAGTACTAAGTATGATGGAATATAGATATTACATTATGTAATAATCTTCCATCTTGGTTGTCTTATTAGAGTACTCTGAAATAAAGCTAGCTACCTATAAAAGTGGTAAAGAAAGAGTGAATTATTTGAAATATATTCATATAATTGATTCCATTCTTATTGTTGTATTTAAGAATGGTAATCTAATTTTGACCTTATTTGTGGGTAGATATGTAGAATCTAATAAAAGAAAGTCTGGATAGCTGATGGATAGATAAATTAATATGTGAGTTGGATGGTATAAAGTGTGTTAGGATTTATATTTTGAAATTAGAGAGAATTGTATCTAAAATTAGTATCATGAGATTTCTATCTCTAATATATAGACTACTCATCATATTTAGATTTCCTGCTATACAGTTTAATGAACTTAAAATCATATATGTGAAATAATTATAAAATTATATCCTATTTTGTTTCAAAAGTTTTTTTTATACTTTTGAGAAAAGGATAAAGATATTGATAAAGTGTATTGGTCACATTCTAAGATCTCATATATAGTAAATAAATAGTATTATTAAATATTTGTATAAGTATGGGATAGTTGTTTAATATACCATGCCTTGTAAAATGATGTGACTGTGAGGCAAAGCACATTCTGATAAACATGGAATGAAGTAAGATAAGTGGGTGCAATTTATTATGATGTCTCTAGTATAAGATCCTAAATAATACCATCTTTATTTTAAAATAAATTTTTAATAAAATAGATATACAAGATACCTTTTGAGTTAAAGATTGGTAGGAAGCCCAACATCTTTTAACTTTATGGTTAGAGCTGTCCTGTAATACTTAATCATTAATAATCCATCAGCGAATCAATCTTAGTTTTGTAATAATACGTTGTTTATTTTGGTTATCTAGATAATTTTAAATAAATACAGATTCTACTATCTTAATAGAGGTATGAAGAATATTGAGTCAAATCATACCATATTTGTAGATTCTAATTTGCATAATATCAGATGCTTCTATATATTAGAAGTATGACATTGCAAGAAAATAAATTTTTGCTCTTATTTATATAAAAATATTTTGTTTCATCCTACTGAAAAATAGTGGGAGAGAGCAATATTAAATATACAAACTATTATAGTACCTCCATTACTAGTTGATGTAGCACTAGTAAAGAAATTATATAAAAAGAAAATAGATACATGTTATTTCTTATGACAATGTAAATGACTGAGAGTTTTGTTTCATAGAAAGGTTATAAATAGAAGTCACAATTCATATTGTTTTATTATGAAACTTTGTCCTGGGTCTTATAATTATTGATTCTATCTTTAAACCACTTATAATTTATTATAATCATAGGCAGCTATGCTCTTTAAAAGAACAATAAAAATTTTTATTATCTCTAGCTATGTAAAGATAAGAATTTTTTTTCACAGAGGTTATAGTTAAAAGGGATATTTTGTACAATATACAAAATCAATATTCGTTGATCTCCTAATCAAGATTAAGACCCATAGTTTTTATGAAACATGTCAAGAACATGGATATTTTAGAATCTTTTGTTTTGGATTAGTGGAGTTTGATATATTTGTACGTTGACTTGATTAACAAAGTTTATTTGTCATGATTACTGGATTGTAATCCAAGGATACATAAGTATCATGTGCATATGAATAAAGTCCTATTAGCTGATCCTCTAACCAAGAATTTAAAGTCTGTATGTTTTACAAAGCATGTTGAAAATATGGATATATTAAATTCTTTTGTTGTGCTTGGTTAGTAGGTGTAACTTTATATTTGTGCTTTATAAAGCTTGGTTTCATTTATTTTTCTATCATATGTATTTATATACATTGTTGACATGATAGTTGATGGATTGTATTCCTATATAATTTATATGTGCACATGTGGAATAAAGTACAACATAGTATCTCAAGAATGTATTTTATCTTAAGAATGAGATCTCATTATATTTGGAAACATACAGACTTCTTTTGAAGTCGTGAGATTTCTTTAGCTTGTGATATAGCTTGTGGTTAAAAAGAAATCATGATTGCGGGTACATATGTTTAATTTATTTTGATTATGAGATATCTCTTTTGGTTATGTACTTGACTGAGACATGGTGTCGAGTTTCAGATTTGTTGCGCTGTCTCGTCATGGACATCAATGTTGAGTATGAGACAGGATAGCTTGTTGTTTGATACCATCATGATTTCTCTTGCTTTTTTTGTTTCTAAGCATGTTGAAGAGAAATTGGAGGACTGACAATGAAAAATAGCATGTTTATTTGATCACCTTGATACTATTTTCTTGCAATACTACCACACCAAGACTTATGTCGATGGTGTTTATAAGCTTGTAACCATGGATAAGTCTTGTATTGGTTAAGTAGTACAACGGTCTCATGATTCGGCATCATGAATACTGTTAGACCAAGTCGTTTGTAGGTGCTGTCTATGGATCATATGGTGTCCCCATTTTGTATTCAACCCGAGAGTTTATTTTAAAATAAAATGTTTTCAAATTGTAATTAATGTAGCCCAAGTGGGAGAATGCAAGAATTTTTTTATTTGGGCTAACATTAATTGATATTTTTTTTTTTTTTAAAATGGGTTGATTTTATGATCTATGTTGATAGACGTAGGTTGAGTCCATTATTATGTGATCATTGATTGGGCTAGGAGCACCTCATGTGATTTGGTGTAGTTGAGGTGGCACAATATAGGCCTTAGCTGACTCGTGATGGAAAGGTCAGCTAGGATATTTTCATTTTATTAGCTAAGTCCCCTCTCCGCTTCCTTTATATATATATTATATATATGACGTATACGGTGATTTATAATATGGTAATTTTTCTATCGAGAGCCGTCTTTTTTAGGAAGACCGGAGAGATGGACTATGCTTGCGGTGTTCATGTAAGCATCGAGAAATAGGATTATGACACACGATTTTATTATTTGATCGATCCTAGAATTGAAGAAACCTTTATTTTCCTACAGGGACAGCACTGATACTTAAATAGGAAAAGTAATAGATTGACCGCAGCAAATAAGTTGGCTTAATAAGAAATCAACTTTTGGAAAATCTATCTCCGGTTTGGAAAAAGTTGCATCAAAACCATCCGACCCTGCGTCCCTTTCTCATGTTCAGGCTTCAAACCGAAAGCGTGTGGTTTGTATCTGCCAGAGCCAGCGTTTCTCAAACAAAATCCGTTCCGCTAACACACATGTATACACCTTCAACCTGTCTGCCATGCAGGATGTGTAATTGGAGGTCCTTAACGATCATCACGATAATTTGGATTCTCTCTCAAGATAACAAATCCTTCCAATACTGCTGAAAGTGGAATTTATCTGCATGCATAAACAAAGTTAACAAACATAATTAGCACTAAGATAACCATTAACATAAATGAAAACAAAGATATGCAATCCAGGATTAATATATATAATATGTTATATCATACTCCTTGGTAGCCAACTCAGCTCGTTCACCCGCTGCAAGCAAGGCAGGAGTAGAATGTGTCTGGAATCCAGGTCTTCGGCCGTCCCGCTAGGCCAACCACATCAACAACGTGTCCCACTCGTACGGGAAAAAAAAAAAAAAAAAGGGCTTTAGATTTTTGTCCACAGTCATTAACATTATATATATATATATATATATATAGTAAAAGGGATAAGGAGATAAATCCGGCATAGCTACCTGCAGGCTTCTATCCTGACAGAAAATATTCGATTCAAATGCTTGATTTTGTAATTTTTTTTTCATTCAAGAATATGTATGTCAATCCAACATCACCGAGATACCAACTAATTATTATAATAATAAAAAAAAACGAACCTGCCCGCTCACACATCCAACTATCATTAGCATCCTTTGGCTGCAAAAAACTGGAAGCTTCTAATGTATGATAAAATGAAAACAACAATGTATGATAAAATGAGAAAGATATTGACCAACATAAATTATATGACAAGGTCTAAATTTTTAATCATAGAAAGACCGAGCCCTGGCGATTTGCAAACTCTTGTGAAATCTCACCAGCCAGGTTTCAAAAATATCAATAACCACCATCAGAAAAATAAGCATAACTATCTAATCAGCATTCGGCCATATATGCAAATAAACTTATCACAAAGGTCATAAATAACTGTGCTAAAGCAGGATCTACTTCCTAGCTTGGGATTGATTTTATGATCCATCAACATCTTGTTTGCATAGTTTTGTGGCATAATTTTGATTGAGGCCGGCCAACTCGTATGCGTAGATGGCCAGACTTTCATATATTTGCAGTAGATCTCTAACCAAGGCTAGCTGTTTAACATGGAATCATGACCAAGTACGTTAAGTATAGGACAATGCATAATGCCACAGTAAATGAATGCAAGAAATATATGGATTCTACTCATCCCCACCATACAGCATGCGAAGAAGGCTGATTGCACCAACACCATATTCAACTATTGCCGACACCTCCCATCCCCAAATCCACTTCCCACGATCCTGGCAGCGACGCTGGCACCGCCACCGCCAAATCCACTTCCCACGATCCTGGCAGCGACGCAGTGCACCGCCACGCTTCAACATCTTTAAGTTAGGAAAGTCATTAGCTATTCTCCATGCACCGCCATGGTTCGACATCTTTAAGTTAGGAAAGTCATTAGCTATTCTCCATTCTTCAACATTATTGGCCTAATTTCATGTTAGGAAAGTCATTAGCTGTTCTCCATGCACCGCCACGCTTCAACATCTTTAAGTTAGGAAAGTCATTAGCTATTCTCCATTCTTCAACATTATTGGTCTAATTTCATGTTAGTCTAGCAACGTTCTTGTTCCACTCCCATATACAACGCGGTTGTGCTTTTATCGTATTCTAAATAAGCTTTGCTGTTGTGCTTTTATTGTATTCTAAATTGCGGTTGTACTTTTACCGTATTCTAAATAAACTTTTCAAAGGTGCCCGTGGAGCCAAAATCTTTATTCAGTGCTATAATGACAATAATAACCAAAAAATATATAATAATTTATTATTTAAATATTCATAGTTATTTTTATAAAAATATTATTCACTACAGTAAATAAACAATACGGTCTAAGTCCGTCACAATTTATAGAATAAATAGCGCGTTCCTTAATTTATAGAACAAATAGCACGTTCCTTATTATATGATGCTTGTTATAATGAAGCCTTTTAAAATCCTTCATTTGCTTTTAGCCATTTGCAGTGACGCCTTGAAAATTCTAATCAAAGAGAACTAAACAGTCACCTGAAAAGTACCACCCATGACCTCCTTAGTGCATGTACAAGTACAAATCTATAAAAGAGCATTCATTATATTGAAAATCTATTATTTTTTTGAACGGACTCTCATTTATACTCTTATACCCATCGAATAATAAATTCTTGGACTTGAATGAAATTTAAAATCCTGAAAGAAAAGAAAAAAAAAAAAAAAAAACGAGGGAGAAAAATAGAGTAGAAGAGAATTCATGTCTAACTTCTTTTATCTTTATCTTTAAAATCCGGAGATAAAATAAAAATTCAAAAAAAATTTCAAGAATAAAATCAAAAAATTAATAAAATAATCCTGAAATCTTGTTGGTTGATAGTAGTGAAAAAATTAAAATATATATAATAAATTCCGTTCCCTCAACTGACATCAGTAGTAGTCAAGTTGATTTACTCATCTTTGGATGGAAAAAACGGCTGCAAAAAAATTAATATACGCTGTATATCAACATTCCCTAACTAGAATTGTGAATTGTCTGAAAATGACCACGTCCGGGATCTAACTCCTCACTCCCTTTTAATTCTACCAAAAAAAATAAAATAATAAAAAATTTCAAAATTCAAAATTATCATTTTATTATTATATAAAATCTTACTACGTAACCCATACTTCAGATTTGAAGCCTTAACGTACTTGAGCCCAGCCTGACCCACGTAACACACTGGGCCCAAAATCCTTTTTGTAATAACCCCAACTTGGCCTAACCTGATTGGCTAATAAGTTTGATCTGAATACAATATCAACAATCGAACCTGAAACTGGATTAGCCAGGCATGTCGCATGCCCCAAGGATATAACAGCAAGGATAGGTGAAATATGCTCCACAGTCGACACATGACCACTAGATTTATAATAAATTAATGAACCATTGGTTTTAAGCTATCTCAGTACGTATTTCTAACAATAATTATACGGAATTGAGAAGAATTTTCTCAAGCAACTAGCAAATAAGCTTAATAAAAAATCAACTTTTGGGAAGTATATCTCCAGTATGGAAAAAGTTGCACCAAAACCATCCGACCTGCAACCCACTTTTTAGCTGCCAGAGCCAGCGTTTCTTAAACAAAAGCCGTTCCTCTAACACACATGAATACACTTTCACCTAGTCTGCCAAAGCAGGATGTGTAGTTGGAGGTCCTTAATGATCATCATGATAATCTGGATTCTCTCTCAAGATTACAAATCCTTCCAATACTGGTGTAAGCGGAATGTATCTGCATGCATAAAAAAAGTAAACAAGCTCAATTAGCGCTAAGATAACCATTAAACATAAAAGAAAACAAAGATATGCAATCCAGGTCTTAATATAACATGTTATATCATACTTCTCGGTAGCCAGCTCAGCTCGTTCACCCGCTGCAAGTAAGACAGGAGTAGAATGTGTCTGGAATCCAGTAATAGTCTTCGGCCGTCCCGCCTGGCCAACCACATCAACAGCCTGACCCACTCGTACAGGAACAGACAGAGGCTTTAGATTTTCGTCCACCGTCATTAGCATCCTTGGCTGCAAAAAAGGAGGCTTCTAATTCATCGGGCATTTGTTGCATGGCTACTAGAGAAAAGGCATGGGTTAGATGTATCAAGCCCCACCTGCATGGCTAAGACAAGGACATATAGCATGTAATGATACTTCCCGAGGATGATAGACTTCATGTCCAAACATGCATGCAACACGGTAACGAGTCCAGCAAGAGCCATCCTGTGGAAGGGCGATACTTGATGATTCATGATTATTTAACATATAAAGGGTAGAAAGGATTCCAAGAAAAATACTTACGGAGATAATAGAAACCGGTCAGAGTGGTAAGGCGAAAGAGTTAGTAAACCCTTGCCCATGTGTACAAGACCTTGAGCAATTCTCACCTGCATTTACATTTGGAAAATGGTGACTTACGAATATTGCGACTACCTAAAATACACAGGAAAAGAATGCTTATGCTTACACAGAAGAGATGCCCAGCTTCTTTGTAGTAATAACTTGAAAGATTGCGAAGCATGCCAGCTATTCGAGCATTATTGGTGCCCGCACCTATCAAGCCCAAGGAGATGATGCTGCCTGTAGAATAGATGTTAGATTAAAAGTAATGACTTGATGAAATAAAATGAAATGAATCACCATGTAGGGGAACAAACCATTGACACATCACCATCTGTATCATGACTGAGTCTGCTTAGAGTGTCCATGACATTGACCTGATTAAACAGGATTACATTAGCCGCAAAACTATAATCCCACCAAAAATATTAGACTTAAAGCTAGAATGGTTCATATACAATTATGGTATCTCCAACAAGGCCAAGACAAAGTCCCGTGTTTTCAGAGCTCGTAGCATACAAAATTAATTTCTAAAATGGATGCGTTATACCAAGAACTTCGGAGTAGGGAAGCAACAGCCTCCTCCCACTTTTATTTTCATTTTCTTGCTTTCCTCAACAACTCCAAACTATGTGGCAACATCACACATAGGGTCATGTGGTGTCTAAACATATAATTACTTTGGCCACAAACACCAGCCGTAGTCTGCTGTGCAGCACCTAAAATCAGTTGTATCAGCTCAACCAACAACTATCCATGCATCAAGTCAAACTCAATAACCGTGACAAACCAACGGTATGTTGTTTGCCCACCTTTACCCTCCTATCCAAATGTGAAACTTCAACAGCAATGGTAATGTGACAATCGTAAAGCCAACATCCACAAGATTGACCTACCTTGGGATTGGATATGCATAGCATTCCAAGAGCCAAAGGTACTGCTCGTCTAATGTTCTGCTCTCCATATTGCAAGAGGTGTTCCAGAGACCGGATAGCCATATCAAGACCCAATTCTTCAAACATCGCAATTAAAGCAATTCCAAGGACAGCAGGTCCCTGATGAGTCTCGCCTTTATCTAGATGTTGAGCACATATCCCCAAAAGCTTCTGGACCTGCAAGACAAGAGGAATTGATGATACTTATCAGCTTACAGAACTCATTGAATGTGATTGCTGCACTATGGTTATGACAGATAAGACAAAAGACCTTGAGCACATTTCCTGTTCCAGCATATGCCAAGGATAAGAGTGTGACATCACAATATTTTCTAATTTTTTCATTAAACGTCTTAGAAACCTCTGCAGTAGCTTCGACACTATCCTGCAGCCAAAGTTAAACTAGATTGTAAGATAATGATAGAGCATGCTATCAGTCAACATTGTCAAATACATATCTCAACATAAACATAATATCTACATCTAACATAAACCGCAACTGAACAAAAATTTGTGGAAAAGTAAGAAGCCAACACTCCTTATCCAAAGCAGGGATTTAGGTCCCAGCAGGACATCCGGTGGGATATCGAGATGGGTACCATCTCATGTGTTGGGCCAGGACGTCCCGCCCGCATTCCAATCGAGATACTTGGGACATCCTCTGTCCCAAGTGTCGAGACGGGACAGGATGCCAATGTGTCACGTTCTATGAAAAAACTGGGACAGCCCCATCCCATGGGATTTAAAACCTTGATTCCAAAATTTCTTCAAAACTCCTTGCAGATCGAGACTTGAATCATGCCATTCTCACCACATACACACACAAAGAAAGGGGGGGGGGGGGGGGGGGGGGGGGGGGGGGGGGTGGGGAGTTGCGTTAACGTCTACAACTGGCTCTCAAGCAAACATATGAAAACATCTGAATTAGTAAATACCAGATCATGAACAGCACAAAATTTTAGCTGCGGTGTAACCTCCAATCAAGGGCCATTCCATAATACAACCTAACAAGTTCGGTCATCCTTCTTTCCCTTTTTTTTTTTTTTTTCGTGAGAAAGCAAATTGGTCTAGAACCCAAGTCATGCAACCAGAGAACTAACTCAGAACCAAAATCAGGATCCCTTTCCTACTAAATAGAAGTGACTCCGGTGATTTACAATTTCCACCAGAAAGAACCCTGGACTAATTCAATTGAGAAAATGCTTCTAGTAACAAAATGTAGGTTTAGAAAGGAAGAAGTAATTTTATACATGAAACTTCACAAGTGATGCCAGGGGGAAAAAATCAAATACAACATATACAAACAAAAACTATGGGAGGCTAAAAAAAATTATTACTGCTTTCCAAGGTAAAGAAGGCCAAGGGCTACAGGGAGCAAGCGGATGAGCGGTTCATTCAGTTCAGTTTCACTTCGGTCCATTAAGGCAAAGATAATAGATTGAGCAATTTCTTCATTGCAAGAACCAACATACACCAACCCCAGGGTGATGGCAGAAAATACAAGAACTTCAAGAGGCGTTTTTGGGTCTCCCAATATAAGTGATAGGCGAGCTCTTAGCTGATATCCAGGAAACATGAGTGAAAAACAAGAACAAGCAGGGGTTACAGAAAGAAAAGAAACCACAGGAATTTCACCTCATCTTTGTGTGAACCAGCATATGCAATGCCAAGGCCCAAAATTGCCCCAATGCGAGTGATAGAGTCCTCTTTATTAACAAAGTCAATAAGAAGTGCCAATGCCTGGAAAAAGATAACAAATAATGAAATTCCATAAGAGAGAAGTGCAATCAAATAAACATATCAATGCTCCTGTGGGAACATGTAAAAGATAGCTCACAGGGTCACAGTCATTCTTTACACCACAGTTGACAATCCCAAACCTAGCAAAGCTCCTGCAACAACATGGTTGTCATTGCTGTGCAGATATTTATCAATTTGAGCAAGGCCAGAGTCCACATCCCACAAAAGAATCATCCCCTGTTAATGCTAACGAAGGCATCAATTTCTAATGGTTGTTAAAAGCTCAATACCAGATAACACACAAGGACAGAGACTGTACCAAGCTGGCTGCCGCACTGGCCTTTCCATGCTCCTTGTTCTTAAACAGCCAGCTACCCGAAGATCCACCGCTTGTAGATTCTGATGGGACAGTCATCAATTTATCCTGCACAAAAGCAGAGGAAAGATTCAAATTTACTTTATATAAAAATATTAAAATAAATAGAAACATACACACATATATATATGTGAATACGTAGATATATAAGGAAAAAAAGCATTCAGGGCTACCTGACCAAAGCCAGCATTCACAAATGCATTCACGAAAGTAGCTGCCAGATTCTGTCGAGCTGAATCAAGACCAGAACTTGCACTTCCCGGCCATCAATCAAGTGGGCTAATAAGATAAGCATGCAATCCACTAAAATGAAGTACACAGGCTGAAATGCATGCACAGATAACCATATGGTCACATTTAAGTTTTGTGATATTTTTCTTTCAGTCTGTTCATCTTAGCTTCCATTATCTTAATGAATGCATGTGACCTTGTTCTTCAAACACACACACATCTTGATCACAGATTTCATTACTTTACTGAACATATAACCAGGTGTTGGGTGTATAACTTTTCCCTTCCAAATAATACACTGGAAGTTTCATTACTTCAACTGAAAATATATCTGCATGCTTGCATGTGTCTGTGTATGCTCCTCAAAGCAAAGCTCATTCAAACTTTGACAGGACAAGAGCAACACAAAAACACAAACTCATTATCTCACTAAACAAAGGAAGCATTATAGAATGTTCAAATATTAATCAATAAAAACTTGTTGGCTAAATTCATAACCTAAACATGAGTTGCTATCCACTGCTGACACAATTCATAATCTTGTAAGATCTTTGGAAGGAGAATAAAGAAATTACATCAGAGATAATTTAAACAAAATAAAAGCTTTGAAGCATATTTTGTTCTCAATTCAACAAAGACAAAAGTATATGAAAGATATGCTTACTTTGCTATTTATTACTTAAAAAAGAAAAATCTACTCAGGCTATTATAAATGTCAGCACCTTATAGATATCTTCTGGAGATTTGGGTTCCATGACCTCAACATCACGAGCAAGAGTAAGGTATCCTTCACTTAGTTTAACGTTGTTGACTATATCCTGCAGGGCCTCCCCATCATCATCTGCAGCTATATCATCATCAAGCTCCAGTACTAACCCCTGGATCAAATAACAGTGATCAGTGAAGCAAGATCATCAAACATCACACGGAAATCTAGTGAGAAATTACATATTTAGCCAATCACCAAAAAATTACCAAGACAGCTTAAATTAATACAATAAACTAATAACCTAAATTACTATTTGAGCAAATGGCTGGTATGTAAAATATATAAAGATGAGAAGTTCTATATGCATTACTATGTTAGTTATAATGCATGCACCCAACCATAAGGAATTGGATTTGACTAAGAATTCCAACATTAAACATACAATTAGATAGGAATAGCTTACATGGCGAGCAATAATATAAGAAAATTGCTTCTTCAACAATAGATTCTCTGTCGATGTGTATACTTGTTCACATACTGTCATTACAACAAAATCTCATTAGAGCATGTTCATGATAGCCAAACTTTGGTTCAGTCAGAGAAGTGAAAAAATGTTTCTAAAAAACTAAACAAGCGGACCGAATGTTATCAATAAAGAGGGCAATTCGTAAGGCACTTGCATAGTCTTCAAACTTCATATAAATCGTATATGCTATATCCAATGCCAACACATCATCAGGGCTCGGGAGATAGCTGCAAAACATATTTAATTAGAAATTTGTTCCACAATTTTGCACATGTTAAACTTAATGATAATAGTGTTTTCTTTGCAGCTTGGATGTAGCTAACAAGCATACTTGTTGATTAGAAAGAACTTGAATGAAGTGGTTATTAGCACCACAGCTCATGGAAACATAGAATGCAAAGAATCATGGATGGGAACAAAAAGAGACTCCAATGCAGCTAAATAAGCTTCTAAGATCAATAACAACAGTCCAAGTAGATCTGAACCTATTCTCTTCAATATTAACAGAGGAATATCTGGTATGCCTATGTAGCCATAACAAACCAAGGAAATGCAAGTTTGGAAAGACCCATTTATAGAAATGGACAACATCTCATGTCAAATTCAAAGCAAGTCTTGACACCATGATTTGCCGAACCAACCAAAACTAGGCAGTTTGGGGCATGCCAAACAATATCGGTGGCCAACTGGGGTATGGTTCGGGCATTCGATTTGGAACACCGCAAAAACAGAGAAAAGAGAAAAAGAAAGAGGTGAGGAGAGAAGCAGATGGAAAGGCCATTAGTGGCCCGCTTAGGCCTCTGAGCTCTACAGTCCATGAGAGGGGCTAGAGAGATAGAGGAGAGGAAAAGATGGCAGGGAGGCCGCTAGGTAGCCACCAAACTTCAAATAAGGGTGACGCGCCTCTATTTCAAACTAGTGGATCCACGGGGAGGCTTTCCAACAGCCGATGGCCTCCCTACCGCCTTCCCCTCCATTCATTTCTCCTTGCCCTCTCTCTCTCTATAACCCCTCCTAAGGACTGTGGAGCCCGAGGCTTGATGGTCCTTTGGTGGCCACCATCGACATCTCAATCGACCTCCCTCTCTCTCACTCTCTTTTCCTTCCCACTTCTCCCTCATTTCCGTGTCGTTCAGACCCAATATAGGGGCATACCGACTCATACCACTGGCCGGCCAGCATAGGGTCCAGTTCCGAGTCAGTGAACCTTGCTTGATGCCAAATTCAATAGTCAAACAATGCCCTCAATCACTAATGCAAAGGAAATGCAAGTTTGAAAAGTTTCATTTATAGAAATGGAAAACATCTCAAGTCGAATTCCAAGCAAACCTCGACACCAAATTTAGTAGTTGAATAATGCCCTCAAGCACTAATGCAATACTATTAACCTGATTCAGTGATGATTTTGAAACAAAACTTTTCCAAAAGCATGCATGTTAACCATTAACTAGATTGAGGAGGCTCCAGTAACGAAAAGTATTTTGATTTGTGTTGAAGGTTGCAAAAAAAAATGAGGAAGACCTAAGGTAACTTTCAATAGAGGTTGTGTGAGGAAGAACACCAAGAAACTGCAAATAACATTAGAGGTGGCCCTAAATAAGAATACTGGTAAACGGGGATCAATGAAGTCAACCCCAAATAATTGGGAAAAGGATATATGGCTTTTCTTATGCTAAAAAGAGGATGCATGGCTTTGCTTATGCTATGCAAACATTAAGTCTCGATCTCATCCACACAGTAAAAAGGGCATGTTTATCTAGGGGTGGCAATCGGGTCGGATCGGGTATATACAAATTAGTTCAAATACAGGTTAGGTCAAAAAAAAGCCTTAACCTGAACCCGACATGTTTATTAAATGGGTTATAATTTAAAACCTGAATCTATCAAGTTTAATAAACAGATAACTCGATCCATTTAACCTGATTAAATGGTAACCTACTAACCCGAACCGACCTGCCCCATTAATCCATTATTAAATGGGTACCCTGCTAACCCAACCAAACCCAACCCAAACCCAACCCAACATGTTTAACTGTTTAATAAATAAATAACCATTTATCCAACCCAACCCGACCTAATCTATTTCATAAAAAATAAATCTAGTTAAATGGGTTACCCGACCCAACCTGAAAATTAAATAGGTTAAACAGGTCAGACATAGAAAACTTGAACCTGACCCATATATTAAATGGATTAAACAAGTCGATCCATTTGAACTGAACCCGTTTATCCCAAACTTAAACCCGTTTATGACGAGTCGAATATGGGTTAGGTTGGTAGGTCAGGTCATATTTTGTCACCCCCTTATTTATCATAATATCTACAAATACCAGTATCACCTCTACGAGAGCAGAAACCTTCACAAATCATATAAAACATGATCTCTTTGACATTTGTTTGACCATAATTAATATATTCCCAAACAAAATGGTCCATATTGCAAGTCATATCTCATGACCACCTGCCAACTTGCTGTCAGTTCCAACATTGTAATATTCAGACACTTTGTATTTAACAGGCTTTGCATGGCAACAATCATGCCATGATGCTGGCAAGTGGATCCGGTAATCTCAAGGATCACTGGCTAAATTTAAGGAGTCAATCTTCTAATAGGGTTCCATCAAGCAAGTGAGTAGATATCAGGGTGGTAACTCCTATGTAATAAAGTATGCTTTCACCATTCTCCCAGCCACATCACCATCTTATACATGATATCACTTGTAACTTGATATCAATCTTGCACATGAAACCACCTTTGAATCACTCTTAAAGAATGTGAGGTGACAGAGAATAACAGTGCAACCACATAAGACTTAAAAGGAACAATATTTAGGGTCCAATAGATAGGTATTTCATTCATTGATATCAACAAATAGATGTGATGACATATGCACTTATTTCTTTGAAAGAAAGAGAGGGAAATTCACAATTTAGATTTGCTCACATCCAATAATACAGAAAATACCTCTCCAAGCTATCTAACTCATAAGATCCTACATTTGAAAGCGCCATGCAAGCACCAGGCTCTATAGCCTGGTTCACATGATTATATCTGAAAAAATCGGCTATAGGAAGGAACCAGTTACTTGTTACAATATTCAGCCTAAAGAAAACATGAGCCAAAAAGGAGAAGAGAGGAAGGGGGAAGAACAGTCATAACCAAACACAACTTATTTTTTTATGCTAAATCAAATCCATATCCAACCGTCAGGATTATAGAACAAAAGATAATGTAATCAGGAAAAAAATCCCACACACAGAAAGAAACAAAAGTGACCAAGATGATTATTTTATATTGCTACAGGACCTCCAGGCTCAGATGAAATATCTAAAAATTTTTTTTTTTAAAAAAAAGGACTTGAAAAGCAAGCAGAACAGATTTGCATCCTATATGGCATTTGCTAGTAACCCTGTAGGGTCCCCTTGAGTAAGTTGTGCCCGATACAAAACTCAAAACATACAAGGGAAGAAAATGTGCAATGGTAGGAAAGCAATAAAATGTTGTTGGCATGACAGATTCTAACATAGATATTTCCAATGGACAGTATTATATGGACGATCATCTGTCTTGTATTAAGATTCATCCAACTAAAACTGTATTTTAAAAGGCTGTAAGCACAGACAGGCGGCCAAGGAGATGCCTAGCACCTATGCTCTAAGTAGGCACCCAAGTGAGAACCTAGAGATAAATGGCAAGTATCAACATAATGGCCTCCAATACTAGTTTATAAATCAATCTCATCCTTGTTATTGCTACATTGACTGCTATGGTAGCGCATGAAACAGTGAAACCATGTTGACAATTGATTTGAAATATATAGAACAAGTTCTTCACAAGAATGATCTCAGCCATTCAAAGAACAGCCTCTTTAATATCAGACAGCAATAGTCAAATCGTTCAAACATAGTTGGATATTCTAAAGATGAACGTAATTTTTCAACTATTAAGATACGATGCACATACAATCAAAAAAATCATTAATGAAAATAATAATTTAAAAGAAAACTCGCTACTAACTTTAATGAAGCATTTTAATATTTTGAACATATACATATATAGTTACACACTCCTTGGGAGCACAAAGATATCAATACAACATATATTTTAAACATGATATTCTTGAGAGTAATTATACTATCAAGGCCTGTACTCTGGAATAATAAGAGATAATAGAATATACAATTCCGGTAATATTTCCTTAGATAACAATGCCAATATGAACATGAAGCAGAGCTAGATCCACAAGGAACAAGTGCATGGACAATGAACTTGTTTGCAACTAATTGGTCTAGTAGGTAGATAGACCACTCCTCAAGGCACTAAAATTTTGAAACCCAGGTCTGGGATACTAATGAACTCACAAAGCAAAGGCCAGAATGGGAATGTGCCATTATTACAGTCTATGTAACAATAACAATTTCAGCCAAAAAATAAGATGATTGGAATAAGAAAAATATTTGATGCAACTTGTGAACATGTCTATCACTAGAAGAATGGTAAGGTACAAGCATGCCCTCTTGTAATTTGTAGCATCAACATGCTCAATCAACAGATCAAGATCTTCAACCTAGAAGGACAAAAAATTTCAGCATATACAGCAACCTCATGATATACACAGAAAAGTAGGTCATCACTTACTTCCATCAGAAGATCTACAGCTCCGGCTCAGCATTATGCTGCACCAAAATTAACCATTTCACTAAACAAAGAACAAATTTCCAAGATACAAGTGGAGCATCATCTAAAAAACAAGTGGAAAAATGCAGGAGGCACAGAACAACAAAGCATAGCATAGAAACTACAAAAATGAAGAAGAAGAGATTACATCACAAGAGATTTATCCAAAGCATACCTTCATGTGAAATGCAACAATTTGTTGAACAAGTTCCATTAGAGCATCTATGGGCATGTCATCATACTGCATGACATGAAGAGAAAGGCAATCAGCTTACCACCTCTGTGAACTCTCCAAAATTTACAATACTCAGGCCAAATATTGAGGCATTCTAACCTTAAATACAATATCCAAATCAGTAAAAGTAACTGAAGTAACCAAATTTACAGCTAATCATACAACTGGCTAAGCCCCTGAAGATTAATTAACAATCATCTTCAGGCAAGACAGTTGGATCGATGTTTGACATTTACACTACAAAAGGGAGAGAGTTATCAAAGTGAATTAACCAAGAACACCTATAAACTTCATAAGCAAGTTCAATGGATTTTTTTATCTTAGTAGAAACATAAGGTCATTGTTAAATTAAGGCTGGCTCATTATAACTTAGTAGAAACTCAACTTATTAAAGTGGTGTCAGAAATCCTGCATGCTAGAATGAATTCATTTCACCATGAAATTAAAATAACATATGACAGCAGGGACAATAATAATATGGTATTTTATGGGCTCTGGCAATGTCAAAAGGGTGTGGTTGCTCATTTCATCGGGAATTGAAATATATTAAAATGCAGATAGCGTGCATGTAGCAGATGGGGGGCTTATAGCAGAAAGCAGGTGCCATGAATGTGCTTTAACAAAATGAATACACATGCATTAACAGGTCTCAATATGCTTCATTAAATTGTCTTCAAAACAAGAGTTCCTTTCTACCTGAGGATTCAGAATTAGTTTGCAATTACACAAAGACTACTTATTGACCGGGTCCTTTTTCATCTACAATTGCATGTGAGAGAAAATGTGGTTAAGTTTTTATTTGATACAAGAAAATTGTTCACATGTTATGGGATCACAAGTTCCAATCAAGCCTATGCTACCGAATCATAGAGCAACCTGACTAAAATCAGCCATATCCTTTTCCATACTAATGCTTGTCCCTGTGAAGGCGTTCCATGATGGTCAAATGACAGCAAGGGGTGAAGTTGCAAAGAAGCACAGGATGCAAGAAGCCATCAAGATTAGGAGTTCAAGCTTACAATGAGAATAGTGTAGGTGCAGCAATAAAGGCAAGCTCAACATATATGGTATATGTATCTTTACAATCCATTTTTAGCAGAACTTATAAATCATGTATGCACCAATAACTCAGCTTATTCTTCATTTTTGTCTTCCACTTCTTGTTTCAAGTAGGAGCAACTTTTCCACTGTTGTATAGATTGAAAAGACCTTGGTGCTAATCTTGGACTTAATCAGGTCTTTAACAATGTTAGATGTATTGGTACCCGACACCTTACAGTTATGGTATGGTATGCTTGGTATGGCACGGTACACCCCCTATACTAAGATAAGGCTACCAGATCTTTTTGTCATGCCCAGCCATGGTATTGCCAAAACTAGCAACCATATGAGCCGGTAAAATACGACATCAGGCCACACTGGTTGGTTTCATCTAGTATAGGCTAGTTCAGCCCTCGTGCGGTGTTGAACCTCAGTACCATATCAGTACCTTATGATATGCTTAGTCCAAGGCTGTGCAAGTTGGTACAAGGAACCATGGTGCTATGTGCATGCCTCGAATACATTTTTCAGATTGCAACCATGTTTCATTCTAAAACACTTCCAGAAACAAAAGGCAAAGACTTTGCTTGAACATCAAGTATTTAGAACCCAACAACTCCAAGCTATGACACATTTTTACATTGAGATAGATGAAACATATGTTAGAAAATGCCAATTTTCCGTCTAGGTGGATAACCGATACCATCCTTCATTTGTTCTTGTTGTACCCATTCGGCTGATCATGAGTTGTATCAGCCCAGGGGTCCGACCGGCTGGCCCGTTGGAGGAGAGGTCCGAGCAACCCCTCCTTCGAGGTCCGCCCGATCGGCTCCCACGGAGATCCTGACTGGTTTCTTCCCAGAAGGCTGACCCAGAAGGCCAACCTAGAAGGCCGACCCACCGAAATAGAGGTCCAACCGCTCCATTCTCATCCAAGGATACCTCGATGATTCCAGAAGCTCCTTTTCAGCTAGTATCGGAATTCTGATTAATGTGTAACAAACTCCACGACGCGGCCACGACTCCGTGCCACCTGGCCATCACTCTGATCCTCCTAGGGACAAATCGGGGCTTTGTCAGCCTATCCCTAACAGAATTGGCAGTATTCCACGCTTATAAAAAGTGCCCGGGGGGCCTCCGCTCAAGGTTAAGGTTAAGTATCCTCTTCCTTTCCGGTGTGCGATTCTCTTTCAATTCTCTCCATTCTGTTGCTCCAGATCCCCTGCTAACTTAAGCATCGGAGTGTCCCCCGCCGGAGCACCTCCGGCGCTCAGGGGGTTTTGTGCAGGTGCAGGTCGACCGGTAAAGAAGCTCTCCAGCATAGCCGACCCAGCCCGGTCCAGGGGAAGGCGTAGCAACAGATTGGCGCTAAAGGAAGGGCTCCTGAACCTTCGTTCCGCCCTCTGCTCTAAAGGAGAGATTGACCGAGAAAATCTGGCAATGACGAGGGGAAGAACTCGAAGTACCTCCACTAGGCGAGGACACTCCCACCACAGGTCTAAAGCGCCCCACAGGGAGGACAACACCGCTGCTGCCGCTGAACCCAACATTACTCTGGGATTGCAGCAATTCCAGATGTTGGTGAACCGCATCAAAATACTCACCACGGCGGTCTAGCATTTCCAGGAAGCAGCCGCTAATCGGCAGCAGCCGCCGGCGGTGTCTTGCATCAATCATCAGCCGGCCGCCGGTGCAAGCCAGCAGCCCGGAAGCGCCCCCGCCTCCGTCCCACGCCATTCTGGAGCCCGAAGGTCTTTGGGGGCTCGCGCTAATGGGAAGAGGGCGAGGTCGGCCTCCCCCTCTTTCGCTGACTCTGTCCCCCTTGACGATCGGCACCCTGCCGAAGATCCACGTGACTACAACAGCAAAATCATATGCGTAGAAGAGTGCATTGCAGAAATTGCTGAACGGCAGAAAGCTGAGAGGGGGGCAGGCGTACGACACCCGCCCACCTTTTTCTGCTGAAATCTTGGGGGAGCCCATCCCCCGTCACTTTAAAATTCCTAAGGTGGACCCTTATGACGGCACCACCGACCCGCTGGACCATCTGGGCACCAACAAAGCCCACATGATGGTACAGGGTGCCTCCGACACCCTTCACTGCATCGCCTTCCCAGCAACCCTGAAGAAGGCCGCTCGGATGTGGTTTACCGTCATCCGACCACGTACGATCCGCTCTTTTTCTCAACTTGAGAACCTTTTTCTTTCTCATTTCAGGACATGCAGCCGCACCCCGAAGAACACCGACTGCCTCTTCCTCGTGCTACAAAAGGAGGGGGAGACCCTCTGAGACTACATGGCCCGTTTTAACTCAGCGGCCATGGAAGTCCCAGATTTGAATAAAGCCGTAGTAATGTCAACCTTCGAGAGAGGGCTTCGCTCGTCCAGACTCACATTCTCCCTGGACAAGAAGTTCCCGACGAGCTACACTGAGCTATTGGCCAAGGCACAGAAGTATGCCCTGGCGGAGGAGCAGTCGGCCAGTCGACGCCAAGCTGAGGGGAGGTCAGCCCCCAAGAAGCAAAGTGATAAAGCCTCTGTGGTCCGACCTCCCGGCAATGACGGCCGATCCATCCAACGCCGAAGCCCAAAGCCGAGGGACTTCTTCAAGAGGTTTGAGACCTATGCGCCTCTCTCCCTTCCGAGGAAGAAAATCCACATGGAGATTGAGAACGAGGCTTTCTTCCAAACACCTCGGCTAATGAGGGGCCCTCCTACCGCCAGAAACAAAAACAAGTACTACCAGTTCCACAGGGACCATGGGCACAACAACAAAAAGTGCCTCCAGCTGAAGGACGCCATTGAAGACCTCATCAGGAGAGGGTACCTGAGCAAATATGTCCGACCCCGCCAGGATCGGGCCGAAACCTCAACTGCCAGAGACCCTCCGGAGGAGGCGGAGCTCCCCAACCAGCGCCGACAGATGGGGGGTTGGCATGCTGCATCGGCGGTCCGACAGGAGACACGAAGGGGACCAAGACATTGTAAAGAGGCCCAGGGGTTCCAATGTGATCAGTTTCTCTGATGAAGACCTCTTGGAGCCTCATCTTTCGGGAGATGACCCTATAGTTGTGTCGGCAATCATTGCCAACTATGATGTAAAGCGTATCCTCATTGATAATGGAAGCTGCACAGAAGTTTTGCTGTAGGATGCCTTTGTCCGAATGAACTTGTCCAGATCGAGGCTGCGGGAATCCCTAATGCCACTAACTGGCTTTGGGGGAAACTCTGTCGGGGTCGAAGGAGAAATAACTTTGCCCGTGACCATCGGGACAGAGCCCTACCAGCGGACTTTCCCCATCAACTTTGTGGTCGTCCGTACTACCTCGACGTACAACGCCATTTTAGGCGACCGGCCCTCAACAGGTTTCGGACCATCGTATCCACTAACCATTTGCTGGCAAAGTTTCCGACTCGTAGTGGGGTCGGGGAAATGAGGGAAGACTGTAGGATGGCTAAACAATGCCTGGCTATTCATGATAAACAACTTGAACAACTTGACCCCCGAGACGAAGCTGACAACCGTGGCCAGCCTGTTGAGAAGATCGTGTTTGTTACCCTTAGGGAGGACGACCCCACAAGGTTCCTCCAAATTTGGAGCACACTGGATGAAGAAGCCAAGCAGAGCTGATTAGCTTCTTGAGGGCAATGCTGATGTCTTCGCCTGGTCAGCATCGAACATGCAGGCATCCCCGTCGGACGTCATTACTCACCAGCTTAAGGTGGACCCAACTTGTAAACCTGTCCGACAGAAAAAGAGGAGCTTCGCTGTCGAAAGGCAGAGGGCCATCGAAGAAGAAGTGAAGAAGCTATCTGACGCTGGCTTCATCAGGGAGGCCCATTACCCTGAGTGGCTAGCCAATGTCGTCATGGTAAGAAAGGCTGGTGGAAAGTGGAGGATTTGTGTGGACTACACTGACCTCAACAAGGCTTGTCCGAAGGACAGCTTTCCCCTACCGAAAATCGATCAACTGGTGATGCGATGGCCGGCCACCAGCTCTTAAGTTTTATGGATACCTTCTCTGGGTACCACCAGATCAGGATGCACCCTGAAGACGAAGAGAAGACAGCCTTCGTCACGGACAGAGGGTTGTACTGTTACAGGATGATGCCATTCGGCCTGAAGAATGCAGGTGCCACTTTCCAAAGGTTGATCAACCGAGTCTTTGAAGGGCAACTCGGAAAAAATGTGGAGGCGTATGTCGATGATATGATTGTCAAGAGCCTCCGCAGGGCCGACCACATCAGGGACTTGCAAGAATCCTTCGACGCACTGAGACGTCATCGAATGAGGCTAAATCCTGCCAAGTGCATATTTGGGATAACTTCCGGGAAGTTTCTTGTTTTCCTGGTAACTCAAAGGGATATCGAGATCAACCCCGAGAAGATCAGAGCTATCATTGACATGACACATCCAACATGTAAAAAGCAGGTGCAAGAACTCACGGGCCGCATCGCTTCTCTCAGCCGTTTTATCTCCCGGTCGGGGGAGAGGTCCCTTCCATTCTTCAAGACCTTGTGCCGGTCGGACCGTTTCTAGTGGACCGATGAATGACGGCCGGCCTTTGAAGCTCTGAAGGACTATCTAAAGGACCCTCCACTCATGGCCAAACCAAAGGAGGGAGAAGTGTTATACTTGTACTTGGCCTCCGATGAGGTCGTCAGTGCCGTCCTCGTACGGGTGGGGGAAGGCGACCGGCAAAAGCCTGTCTACTACATTAGTAAAGTCCTCCATGACGCCGAGACAAGATACCCTAAAGTACAGAAGCTAGTCTACTCGCTGATTATAGCGGCAAAACGCCTCCGACCCTATTTCCAGGCGCATCCAATCGTCGTATTGACAGACCAGCTCCTCAAGGCAATCCTCCGAAGCCTGGACACCTCCGGACGGCTCGCCAAGTGGGCCGTCAGGCTGGGCAAGTTCGACATCTCCTTCCAGTCCCGATCCTCTTTGAAGGCTCAGATAATTGCTGATTTTATTGTAGAGTGTACCTAGGGGCCGGAGGCAGCCATGTCAGCAGCCAAAGTGCCTATAGCTAATCTCGAAGAAGGGATTGAACCCGCTTGGACCCTTCATGTGGACGGGCTTCCAACCTCGCAGGGTGTGGGGCAGGCTTGATCTTAGCTGACCCCGACGGACAATGTCTAGAGTACGCCCTACACTTTGCATTTCAGGTATCAAACAACCAGGCGGAGTATGAAACCTTACTTGCAAGATTGAGGATAGCGAGTGAGTTAGGCATCGACAAAATCCGGGCCTTCTCAGACTCCCAGTTGGTAGTCAATCAAGTGAAGGGCGAGTTTAAAGCAACGGACCCTGCCTTGACTAAGTACTTGGATAAGGTACGAGGCTTTACATCTCGAATTTAAATTTTTCGAGATTCTCCATATACCTCGACTGTAGAACTCCCGAGCGGATGCACTGTCACGATTGGCCACTGCCGCAGCCGGCACCTCCGACCGGACCTTTGTAGAGCATCTACAACACCCAAGCATTGTCGAAGAGCTGACTGCAGTTCACCAAGTCGAGCAAGAAGCTTCATGGATGGACCCAATCCGTATTTTCCTGGCACAAGGAACTCTTCCAGACGATTCGGCCGAAGCTAAGAGTATACGCTTGACCGCTTCTAAGTATGTCATCCTCGACGGGACCTCTCTACAAGCGGTCATTTTCACAACCACTGCTGAAGTGTTTGGGGCCGACCGACGCGGATTATGCACTCAAGGAGGTACATGAAGACGTCTGCGGCGACCACCTTGGAGGGAGATCCCTAGCTTATAAAATTATCCGGCAAGGATATTATTGGCCTACAATTCAGAAAGACGCATCGGACTTCGTACGAAAGTGCGATGCGTGTCAGAGGTACGCTAGTATCCAGAGGCAGCCCGCCGCCAGCTGACCCCGCTTACGGCTCCTTGGCCATTTGCACAATGGGGCATGGATATCCTAGGACCCTTTCCCCCAGCATCCGGGCAATGCAAATTCCTTCTTATAGCCATTGATTACTTCACCAAATGGGTAGAAGCCGAAGCACTAGCACAAATAATGGAGGCTAAGGTGGAAAACTTCGTCCGGAACTACATTATCTTCCGGTTCGGCATTCCACAGACAATCATTACTGATAACGAAAGACAGTTTGACAATTCTAAGTTCCGACATTTCTGTCAGCAATATCGCATCTCCCATCGGCTCACATTGATCGGCCACCTTCAGTCTAATGGAGAGGCTGAGTCACTAATCGAACGATCTTGCATGGGCTAAAGACCCGGCTGAGCGGAGCCAAAGGGCTTTGGGCAGAAAAGCTTCACTCGGTGCTATGGGCATATCGGATGACCGCCCAAGCGACGACCGGAGAAACTCCATTCAACTTGACCTATGAGAGCGAGGCGGTCATTCCGTGAAAATCTCTCTGCAATCCCTGCAGATTGATCATTTCACTGAGCCGACCAACTCGGAGCAGCGGAGGGCTGACCTGGATTTGCTGAAAGAAACCAGGCTCCAGACAAGCTTGAAGATGGCGACTTACCGTCAAGGGATTGCTAGATATTACATTTCGCGGGTCAAGGCGCGAACCTTCCAAGTCGAAGACCTGATTTTGCGAAGGACGGAGATTTCGAAACCAACTGAGCAAGGAAAACTTTCTCCCAGTTAGGAAGGCTCCTATCGAGTCGTTGAAGTGATTCGGGCCGAAACCTACCGACTCGAGCATTTGGACGGACGACAGATAGTACGCCCGTGGAATATAGACAACCTTTGCAAATATTATCAATAAAGTCTACAACTTCTTTCATGAAGCTTCCGGGGCAGCCCACTTCCGAAAGTCCGACCTCGGTCGGCGGAGGCTCCAGGGCAGCCCACTTCCGAAAGTCCGACCTCGATCGGCGGAGGCTCCAGGGCAGCCCACTTCCGAAAGTCCGACCCCAGTCGGCGGAGGCTCCAGGGCAGCCCACTTCCGAAAGTCCGACCACGGTCGGCAGAGGCTCCAGGGCAGCCCACTTCCGAAAGTCCGACCTCGGTCGACGGAGGCCTTAGGGCAGCCCACTTCCGAAAGTCCGACCCGGTCGGCAGAGGCTCTAGGGCAGCCCACTTCCAAAGTCCGCTACAAGGGCAGCCCACTTCCGAAAGTCCGACCCCGGTCGGCAGACGCTCTAGGGCAGCCCACCTCCGAAAGTCCTACCCCAGTCGGCAAAGGCTCTAAGACAATACACATGGAGATCTGGCCTCAAATTTGGACGAGCCAACGGACCAGTGCTTGGACAAATTTCTGAGTACTTAAGTTCGGACTGAGCCGCAGTTCATTGGCCATCCCGCGAATCTTAACTTCGGACCAGCCGACAGATCGGTCTTGAAAAAAATGCGCAAGTTCTAAAGTTCGGAATAAGCTGACGCCTGTCAGCTATCTCGAAAAACTTATGGTCCTAAAGAGCCGACTGAAAATACTTAGAAGAATTTCGAGGTACACATCAACATACACTAGGAATATCAAAAGGGTTCTTCTATTAAGATCAAAAGAGGTCAGTTACCAAAGAGGGTCAGACCTTTACAAACTCTTTAGGTCTGACCCGCAGAAGGTGCGGCGAGGACCTCAGCTTCGACCCCGCTCGTTGCCACCGGAGTGTCAATTGGGACATCCGCCGTCCCTACATCAGCTAACGCTGGAGCTTCGGCCCTGCTCTCTTCCACACGGCCTTCAGCCTGAGGCTCGTCCCTGGCATCCATCAGGTGCTCTTTCTCCTCCGCTGGCCCCCTTAGCTCGGCACCCGACAGATCGAGCTCTGGGAAGAGTCCGGCCACCTTCTTCAGGCAGTCATCGTAGCTCTCTGTGTAGAAGGCCGGCGCTGCCTCCTCTACCTCTTCCGTGAAGTTGTCGGAAGCCTTGTACTTCGTCACGATGTCCCGGGCCTACCCCGTCGCCAGTTCTTTGGCTTCCTCAAGCTGGAGCGCCAACTTCACCACAGCCTCCCGCTCGGCCTGGACCTTCTTGTCGGCCTCGGCAAGTTGCTCTTCCACCTCTTGTAGCCGACGGGTAAGGGAGTTTACTTTTGCTTTCTTCTTCTTCTTCAGTCTAGTCCCCCGGTCGGCTAGTCGGCTCTCCGCCTCCCTCAGCGCCTCCCTCGACAACTTGGCCTCCGCCTAGATAGCCGACAGCCTTTCCTCTGAAGATTTTAAGGATGCCTCTGCGACCGCATGGGCCGCCTCCCACTCCTGCACCTTCTTGGCAGAAGTCTTGGCCGCGTACAGCACCCGACCGATGCTGTCATCCATTAGAGAAATGCCATGCAGGAGCTGCAAACACAAGGCTAAGTTAGTACTGGACAAGACCAAAAAAAAAACAAAACAAAACAAAAACAAGAGTAAAAGAAGTATTTTACCCTCATGAGGTCGCGGTAGGATTCTGAGGCCACGTCACTCAGATTTCTCTGAATTGACAGCTCCCAATTGGCATCCATCATGGCTCCCCTAAGCAAACTCCGCGCCTTCCTTGGGTTGTCCAGGGCATGCCAGTGTTGAAATGCCTCCTGACGGATCTCTTCTTCGGATTCTACTTCGGCCGCTTCGCTTTCGGCCGCTCCTCCTGCGGCCGACCCCTTCCCCTTGTCCGCCAAGGGAACCATCTCCTCCTGGCCGACGGGCGGAGGGGCTGGCGCCGCTACTTTGCCAGGTAGTTCTGGCCGTTCCTGCCCCGGTCAGGCAGCCGACCCCTGGCAGGAACGGAAGGCCCCAATGCCTTCCTTGCCAACACCTCCGTAAGGGGGGCGTCGTCTTCACCAGAGTCCACGTTTACCACAGGCACCGGTCGTTCCTCCTCCCACCTTTTCTTTTGTCTCTCTACAGCCGGCGTTGGAGTCAAATCTGGGACGGCCCTCTTCCGCACCGCCCGCTGAATGACCTTGGCCTTGTCAATCTTCTGCATCCTCCCTGTTGCAAGAAAAAACCAAAATGAATAAAAGAAGAAGCGACGGACTCGAGAAAGCGAGCTACGAGGAAAGAGGTCGGCCCTTGCCTAAAAATCTTTGAGGGATGATTCCCGCCTGGTGAAGGACATGCTCCCTCAATAGTTCGTACGCCGCGGTTAGGCCAGCCCCGCTGATCTCATTGAACTTGGCCTGGTCGGCTATCAGAATCAACCTCCCCTCACGGAGCTTTGGCCATGGCTCCCTCCACAAAGGCTCGAACCCCCAGGGTTGAAGGCTGCTCACAAGGAAAAACCGGGCCTTCCACCCGTGGATGGCCGACGGAAGGCATTTCAGGATCTTTCGGCCGGGACAGGGACAGAACATCCACCACTTCCGGCTCCTAAAGTCTTTCTTCAAAAGGAAAAATTTGCCAAAGAGGGATAACCTAGGATCGATCTCGACTCTCCGGCACAACACAATGAAGCAGCATATTGCCCGAATACTGTTCGAGATCAGCTGCACCGGGGTTATCCTATAGAAGTTAAAAACCTCGACAAAGAAAGGGTGCAGAGGAAACCTCAACCAGCCTTAATATGGACTTCGTACATTGGGAGGGTCCCCGGACCCAATGGATTGTTTGCTCTTCCCTCTCGGCCTGGGAGTGTTAGGTGCAGGGTGGAAGGGATGCCGTATACGACCCTAAGGTTCTCGGCCCGTTCCCGGGTCATGACTGATGGGATCTCACTCGGCCCTAGCTCCCTAGGTCTACGGATCGACCCTCGACTACTGGATGCCATCGAAACTAGAGGAGGAGGTAGACTGGGAGACTGACCTGAGGTTGAACTCCTAGAAGCCTGGTTTTGTGGGAGGAGAAGCTCTCTCACGGAGTAGGTGCAGCGAAAAATTCTCCCAAAGCGCCTCCCCTCCTTTTATAGGTCTCCCGAGGGACGCTATGTACTGGTTTCGTGGGCGCTCCAATCGTCCCATCGGGAGACGCGATTATCCATGCCTCAGAGACCGAAGCGACGGGTCGATCGCAACAGGCAGGCGGCGATCCACGTGAACGCCGGATCAGCGACACAAAGACTACCTGGGGAGCGACATCGGCCGCTCAGATGCTCCCACATGGTGTGGCACGTCCCTCCATTCCAGCCATTACGCGGCCAGCCTGGCCCTTCATCATGACGCCACCTCCGTATTAGCTGCAACTCCTATGCCCCAATACGGGACTGACGCCTGTCCGGGAAGCCGATCGTGGAAGATTCAAAGCAGTTCAACGCAATGATTCCGGATCAGGCTCGAACGGGCGCGACCTGTGCAAAAACAGTACTCCTATCCTTTGAGAGGCCACGTACCCCCTCAAAGCTCAGGAGCAGGAGGCAACTGTTGTACCCATTCGGCTGATCCTGGGTTGTACCGGCTCAGGGGTCCGACCAGCTGGCCCGTGGGAGGAGAGGTCCGAGCAACCCCTTCCTTCGAGGTCCACCCGATCGACTCTCGCGAAGATCCTGACTGATTTCTTCCCAGAAGGCTGACCCACCGAAATAGAGGTCCGACCGCTCCATTCTCATCCAAGGATACCTCGATGATTCCAGAAGCTCCTTTCCAGCTGGTACCGGAATTCTGTTGTAACAAACTCCACGACGCGGCCACGACTCCATGCCACCTGACCATCACTCTGATCCTCCTAGGAGCAAATCGGGGCTTTGTCAGCCTATCCCCTGACAGAATTTAGCAGCATTCCACGCCTATAAAAGATGCCCGGGGGACCTCCGCTCAAGGCTAAGTATCCTCTTTCTTTCCCGTCTGCGATTCTCTTTCAATTCTCTCCATTCTGTTGCTCCAGATCCCCTGCTAACTTAAGTATCGGAGTGTCCCCCGCTGGAGCACCTCCGGCGCTCAGGGAGTTTTGTGCAGGTGAGGTCGACCGGCAGAGAAGCTCTCCAGCGTAGCCGACCCAGCCCGGTCCAGGGGAAGGCACAGCAACCGTTCTTATATTTTTTTATTCAATTATTTTCTTATCGCATCCTTCTAACTAAAACATAAGAGTCAGACAGAACAACATTTGATAGCAAGAAACACAGACTGCAAACACAAAAATTTAGCAATCCCTACTCCTAAGCATAAATCATCACTACACCTAAACATTTTATTTTGTGGTTAATAGACATAAACTCAGCACGCTATCTCTATACTTAACATGTAACCAACTCCATTCCACAATTCCCAAGCAACTTGTAGGTTTCCTAAAGCAAAATATATTTAATGTAGTTCAATGCACTTCTGGAACAAATGAATTCCAAAAAAACTAAGTAGGCGATGCACATGAAATAGCTTATGGTTGGATACTATGGGTACCATGGAATCCAAATGCACAATCATGGTAACATTACTAATAAGATTCTTATTTCACTCAGCTCTTTGCATGGAACTATATTATGGCCGTTTTCTTACAGTGTTTTGAAAAATGGCTATGGTTAGTGGGTGGTCAAGGGGTCTGAGTCCCATGGTACATATGAGTTACATATGTGGGTGCATGTATTTAACATATTTTAACTATTTAAAAAATAAATATATTAAGTGCAATAAAAACAACGATAATGATATTATTTTTGTGGATGGATAATAGCAATAATAATAATAATAATAGCAACTAACAAAAAGTGCTTATTTACTTAGTATCTAATACCCAACAGCAATAATAATAATATAATCAAATTTTAGCACTACTAATACCCATATTAGGTCCACTTGAATCCCATTCAAACCTAACTATCAGCTTGAACCCACTTCACAATATGAGCCCATATAAAGTATACTGTATATGTAGCTCCATATGGCCATATACAGCCATACCATATTGAGAAAGACAGATGTGGCCATGTAATTTTACATCAAATGTCTTTTTTGTTCCATATAAGGAATGACCACATACAGTAATGCATATTGGTGATGCAGTGAGGTCAATGCACCGCTTATGCATATTTAAACAAAAATAAATGCATTTCTATATCCACCAATTACCATAAACCAATATATGCAATAAAGAGAACAACTACATAGAACAATATATGTCAAGTAACCAGCCAAGCAGATGCTGTATGATAAAATGGAAAATATATTTACAAACATAAATTATATAACAAGGTCTAAATTTTCAATCATAACTTTTAAGAGACTGAACCTAACCTGGCGTTTTGCAAATTCTTGTGAAATCTCACCAGCCAGGTTTCTGAAATATCAATATCACCATTAGAAAACTAAGCATAACTATCTCATCAGCATTCAGCCATGTATATGTGAATAAACTTATCACAAAGATCATAATAACTATGCTAATGCAGGATCTACTCAACTTGGGATTGATTTTATGATCCATCAACAATATATGTTTTCCATAATTTTGTGGCATAGTTTGATTGAGGTCAACTCGTATGCAAAGATGGCCAGACTTTCATATATTTGCAATAGATCTCTAGCCAAGGCTAGTTGGTTAACATGGAATCATGACCAAGTACATTAAGTATAGGATGACGTATAATGCCACAATAAATGTAAAACGATGCAAGAAATATGGATGTAGAATAAATGAATAATAATATTAAAGTAGCAAGAAAGTAAAATCAAATATAATAAGCATAAGAATAATATGGAAGGCTGTACAATAGGATGATAGCAATAAAAAATGATGAGGACAAAAGCATCTAGTACTCCTAGCATGCATCAACAAACATTGCAAATTTGTTTGATGTTATTGGGTTCATCTTTGCTTCACAAACAGCTAACCAAGTTAGAAAGTTCTATCATGATGAGCAACTACAGAAAATAAAAGTTAATTAAGATGCTGTTACAGGTAGAAGATCTCAGCATGCTAAGATTGACGTCTGGTTCTATATTGACTCTGGTTTTACTGAGGACAAGTTTTTCTACTTCTATTATCTCCAAAATTAGCCATCATGTCTTGGAAGTTTATGTTTTTGCCTTCATCTACACATGTACTACCTTGGATTTTATTAAACTGATAAAAAAAAGACTCAAGCCAATAAAGAAATAACTTCAAAACTGTTAAAGAAACAAGAAGAATATGTAAAAGAGAGCACTTAAAAAAATTGTTAATGTGGCAATTTAAATTTTGTTTCACCTACGATAACAAACTTGCCTGAGCACCCCCAATAACTTGTCTTGACATGACACAACACAAGCAAAAAGGTATGGAAACAGCACCCAAAATGCACTCATATTGCTTGGACAAAGCAGTGGACAGAAAGGAGAAGCCAAAGGTGGAGGAGAACAGGGAGCGAGACTAGGAGGGGGACACAGAGGGAAGGAGGGAGGAAGGAAGGTGATAGAGAGATAGGAGGTGCAAAAATCAGGGGAAATGCAGAGAGAGGGGGGAGAGATAGTTTTGGGGGAGGGGGGGGTGTTAGCGGTCAAGGTGAGCCACCTACATGAGTGGAAGAGTGTACGCGAAGGTCAGCACTGGGAGGAAATGGCTTGCAGATTGCAGTGGCCAGCAGAGATTGAAGCTCGTGCAGCCTCAAGATGACCGACTGGGGTGGGTGTCTCATGAGATAGGGGAAAGAGTCAGAACTTAGAAAATTTTATTTGTGCAACTTCTGTCAGGTCTAATGCACCAGATGTGTTAAAGATTGGGAGCACTTGATGGATGATCGTGATGCCATCAACTAGATCTGTTTAAAACCAATTAACATCCAATCCGCATCTTGACTGGTATTTAAAGATAAAGGCATCTTCAACATGAAAGCAAATGAGGTGTATAATGCACACATATACTCCAAGGGCATGGAGAAATCAATTGTTTTATGAAGAAAAAAATCAAAATAATAGGAAAACAAAAACAGATAAAAAATGAAAGTTAATTTTGTAATGACAAGCAAGGGGTTATTTTCCAATTTATATCCCAAAACAGAAGCTAAAGCAACAAAAGGAAGGTCAAAACAGGGGAAAGGTCAAACTTCATATAGATGTTCCTTGATGGTTTTGAACCTTTTCAATCCTTGACTTTTCTTCTCCCTTATTTGAAAATCATTGTGAAGACCTACTCCATTCTACTTTAAAAAAATTAACAATTTTTTAATTCAAGAAGCTCTCTTCTCTTACATTTTTCATCAAAAATAATTAGCTCTAATAAGCAAAGGTCTATCATGGTGACAAATTCAATCTTCAGGAATAATCTGGCAAAGTTGAAAAGTTCAGAATTCAAAAATATTCACTAAAGAAATTGTTAAAATCATTTAAATAATACTCATTATAAATACATATATATATACATATACATATATCTACATATACATACATATACATATACATACATATACATATACATATACATATACATACATATACATACATATACATATACATATACATATATATATAGGGCCTCGAAGGATGAGAAGGAAAAAAAAACACAGAGACTGGATTAAAGAATAGAAGAGAGAAAGGAGAGAGGAGTGGTGAATCATGGTCTTCCTTACTGAAAAAATGGTTAATCTAATATCTAGTCAAATCTCAGATTACTGGGACACTATTTTCCCCTTTTCCACTTGCTTGTGGCCCATCTCTTCTCAGGACCCCTCTTCAAAAGTGAGAGCTCACAGAGTTTCTTCCACAAGCTATGAACTATACATTGTTCACAAATAAATCATGAAAAAACACAAGATCTCATGACTCATTCATGGTAGGTACGTGAATGAAAGAATAATTCCCAGAACAATTCATTTGGCATGCTGAAGATGAACAATTAATGAATTTTCAAAAATTCCTCGAGTTTTGTAACTATGAGCTCTATGAAATGATTCCCTGTCTGGCAGTTCATTTTAATTGTCTATGTTCAAATCCATACAAGACCATAAGATACGAGTTTATCTAAAATCCTCATATCAGACCGAGTCCTCCACACCTTCCTGCTTGTTAGTTTTTAGTAGAAAGTAGGTTTTACAGACTAAACAATTTGCCCACATACGCAATCTGATTGACTTTATCAAATCTCCCCATCCTTCTAGATATAATTTAAAAACCAGCTCTGGCTCCTTTTAAGAATTCATCATCCAAATCAATTGTCAAGAACAAGACAGCTAAGTAAACCTAGAAGTTGAACAAAAAATTTTCGTTTAGTAATTAGAAACTTCATTTTGTAATTAACACAAAACATAACCATTTATTTATGGAAGCCATTGTATCACACAAGAAATCATCAGCCAAAACAATCCAGTCAAGAAAACCGTCTCAGCTAATCTTGATTTCTATGTAAACAAAAACAATCAGACAATGAAAGCTTGATATATATTCAAAAAACCAATACAGATGCCACCACCATTGATAAGCTAAGATGAGTTAAGTTTATTACCTTACATATTCATGACCCCAAGAACCAATATCCCCCTCAGATCCTAACAACCGGTACTTCAAGCTCTCCTACAAAAAAGGTAGATAAATCTTTGATTATATTGAGCTTCACAAGCTAGGAATCCACTGTCGCAATACATAGACCAAAGCTAGTGGTAGCATGTTCAAACTAGACAATAATATACAAATATGTGACTAGAATGCCATTACTCTCCAAAGAAAGGTATCATGCCTTTTCAAGAAGACAATTTTGTAATGGAACCACATTTTGTAATGCACATGACCAATGTATGGTAAGTAAAAGTGCATTGGTACCTCAACTTAATCATGTTTTGACATGCAGTTCAGTAATGATACTTTCTTAGGGTGCAACATAATTAAGTGTGGACAATGGTTCAATATGCATCAATACCCTCAACTAACACCATGTACAATGAACCTCTCAAAGGGGAAAGCCAAAACATGAAAAAAGCATGCAACTAGCAAGCTACTAGTAAAAAAAAACTATATACATGTAGCTTCCCTACATCTTATGGGCAGAAAAAAGGAGCCAAGAAACCAAGCGAACTAGCAAAATATACAAGCCACGGTTCACCATATCGGTGAATCCCACACCATACCAAGCATACCATAACATATAACTAACAAGCCAAGACTCAATACAGGGAGTATACCAAGCCTCAATACACCAAACTGACCCCTGTACTGAGATAGCAAACCTTGATGCAAACCCAAAAACTCCACCCTCAAAAATTCATAGCTGGCTGAGAAAGTTTTCCATTGGAATCAACAATCCTTGTTCAAACCATCTCACAATGAAGCCAATATGTTGGCAGGTTCACCTTGCAGCATCAGATCTAATTCCAGTGACAGCACATTATCCAATAAGAAGTCAAGGGCATTTCATGACTTCAGTACTTGGCCAATGTCATCCTATTTATTCATCTTTGTTTAATGACCCAACCATAGATCCACATGTCATCTACATCTTTTTTAAAGAGAGAACATAACTACTTGTGAAGATGAGTGCTGAATCTCAGCCATGTCCTGTTTCACAGAAAGATCCCTGCAATAAACATGACAGAGCGTGCAACACCTAACCTACATATTATAAACTATGATACAATTTTTTTCTTCAAATTTATCTCCATCATTGTCGCCCAACATGACTCATCTATAATGCAGGTTGAAGTGTAATTTCTACGACATGCAAATGTAAAAAGGCATTTAGAGGATTCCATCAGAAAGTATTCCATATATAATGGCCCACTTAGCAAAACATGCAGGAAAATACCATCATATCCAAATGACAAAAATGGCAACTATGTGATGTAAAACTTGACAAACAAAGGATTTATAAAAAAAGGTTAAAGGTAATCCACCAATAGCGGACAAAGCTTTATCATGTTAGCATGATTAAAGGTATAGTATGATGAAGATGAAGGTAATATTTATTCACTATAAATAATAATGTAGAAATAAGAGTTCAATTATAGAGGGACAAAGGTATCATATGGATGCCCTTGCACAAAGGTTCAACATTGGCAAATATTGGAAGTAATATTTAGACATGCAAAACATCAAGAAAATCTGATCAAGTGTCCAAATTTTCAAAGTTGCAAACACTCAAGAAAATCTGATCAAGTGTCCAAATTTTCAAAGTTGTACCTTTCGTCCTTTGTCATGATGCCCTTATTTAAAAACTGAACTATGGAGTATGCCAAGTTTGTGTGACAAAATAACCAGCAAACTAGTATCAGCCTTCCACAATCATAAGCCTGATATTCATCCAGAAACTTAAGAAGTCTCAATTATTCTGTTAAGTCTCACATCCCATCATCATTCCAAATTTCAACAAAAGTTTCACTATAAAATTCTCATCTTCATCACAGCCCTATGGCCTAGCATCCTTAGCTGGTACAGTCAATAGGTAACACATAAGCTTTACACAATCATGAGCCTTGTATTCATTTTCAGACTAAAGAAGCTTCAACAATTCTAGCATTGCATCCTTCATTATTTACAAATTCATAGAAAGATTGTACTCTAAATTCTCCACCACCATGCCCATATCTAAACATTATCTATCAGGATATAGTTTAACTCATGAGAACACCTGACAACGCGGTCATCTTAAATCCTACCCAAGGATTCAGGTCCCAGCGGGACATCCCGTGGGACACCGAGACGGGATACCATCTTATGTGTTAGGACAGGACGTCCCGCCAGTGTCCCAGCATCCCAATCAAGACACCTTGGGACATCCCTTGTCCCAAGTGTCGAGACGGGATGGGACGCCAATGCATCCCGTTCCATGAAAAAACCGAGACAGCCCCGTCCCACGGGATTTAAAACCTTGATCCTACCCATGAACACTTAAACACAGTCTTCCCACACCACTAAAAAAGGACAAGCTGACATCATAAAAAAATTATTTTAACTCAAATAGGCCTACAAAGGAGACAAATTGATTGAAAAAATCACTGTTAAAACTTTATTGTCAATAAAACTGAAGAAATAATTGCAAAAAAAAAACTTGGACCGGAAAATGACCTAATTACAACCATAAAAACAACTATGAGTAAAAAAGAAAAGAATGATATGCAAAGGTATAAAAGAATAGTAGAAGATAAGTGGAGAAGTAAGTTGCAGCTGCAATTGTTTTCATACACATGCACAACACCATTGAATTCTTGAATTAATTTTCAATTTAGTGACCAAGCAATTATCTAGCTATTACTGAGTTATTGAATTACAGATGATACAACATTTCATAAGAGTTAGTTGTGAAACATAAAAGAACATATGCTAAGAATGCACTTTGGTTTTTAGTTTGGTGGTGATGGTGCTATCATTTTTTCATCACGTCTCTTATATATTAAGTGTTACCTATACTAATATATGAAAATACAAGACATATAAATCACGCAAACTAATTATTTTCTTATGCCAAACTTAGCATGGTTGTACATTGAAAAAAATCTGTATGCACTCATGATAAGGACTCTGGAATTTAGATAGAAGAAAAGAGGGAAGTGGAACACAACATCCACCATGTTGAGCTTTTTGGCAGAAAGCAATGCCATATACACTGACTGAAATTGATTCGAAGGCCCTGCTTGGAAAACAGGGACTTGCCACTAGGTGTACTGTATGGCAAGATATAATCAGCATATTACATGACTCGAAGTGGATCTCAGTGCTCCCACCCACATAATACTTAGTCAACCAAATTCGCAGAGTCATAGTGTGACTCTCAAGAATCGAAAAAACCAAAACTTAATACCTACAAATAACTATTAAAGGTAAATTATCATCAAGGAGGTGAATTATCAGCTAAATGAGAAAGGCTTTATCAGGTAATGTATAATCCAAGGATCATTTTCAGTAACTGGACATCAAAAAAAATCTGAACTCAGAAGATTCAAGTAACATTAATCTAAGCAAAAAATTTATAGAAAACAAGCAAGAAGTTTATCAAACTAAATTGAAACAACTGAGATGCCATCAGCAAAATTTGTTGCTAGGCAACAATAGCATTATCCAAAAGGATGAAACCACTACCAAGTATATTAAATAGGATAAAAGAATAATCAAAATAGATGAAAGAAGTAGGAAACCAAAATCCATAACCCAATTGAAGCAAAAGTAAACATGCGTTCAAATAAGCAAACCACGATCGTTCACATTTTTTCCCTTTTTTTTGGGGGGTGGATATTCCCATCATCCTTCACACAACTCGTTCTTAGCAAAACAAAACAAAAAAAAATAAAAAATAAATAACTGCAACTAATAATGACTTAAATTGGAAGCAAATTACATACCCTTTCCCCTTCAGCGGACATCGTTAGGGCCAAGACAGAAAGAATATCTGCTAGGTACTTCTGCAATTCATAAAGCCAATATGAGGTATGAGCATTGACCAATAACATACCCAAAAAAAAAACATAGAAAATCTAATGATTATACCTTCAGGTCAGAGTCCGGCATCGTCTCGAAGTATGCTTTAGAGTTCCATAGTGGGGCCGAAGGAACTTCAGAGGCTTCGGGACAGACGTCATGGAGCTTGTTGCCGTACGAATCTCCTTCCTATTAACCAAATCGTAACATATCACTGACAAAAAAATTCCTAACCCACCATTCTCCAAACCCATCAGCACGATCGAGAACATGGAAAAGAAGCAGGCTTTCTTCTTAAAAACAAGTACGACAATAGTAAATCAAGAACTGCAAAACCCTAAGCATCAGGAATCCACTGCTTGACATTATTTGCATCAACCAGATACCTCATGCTCTCGAGGGCGAATTTCTGGACGCCGGGATCGGCATCCTGGACTCTCTCAACATAAAGCTCGAGCTGCTGCTTCAACGCCAAATCCTCTTCCGACTGCAACGTAATCATAGACCATTGGCGTGAGGATCGAGCAAAACTGATCAAACATAAATGGAAGAGAGAGATATCAAAATCACCAGATCCTCTTCTTTCTTCTCGTCCTTCTTCTTCTTGGGGTCTTTGAATGGGGCCTTGGGAGCTGACTGCTCCCCGCCGGTGGAGCTACTAGGGCTCGGATCGACGGCCATGGCAACACTCTGGAAGGACCGAAAGCACAGATCGAGGAAGAAAAAAGGAAGAACGGAAACCCCCAGGAACCGGGGAGGGGTCTCTAGGTCGAGTGAATGCTTGGAGAAGGGGAAAAGAAAAGCTCCGTTCTCGAATTCTTCCAGCTAATTGCATTGCCCACACCGTCCATCAACTAATTAACGGTGTATGAGTGCAAAGCGATGTCCGATTATCCGCCGTTCGTTAATTTTTATCTTCCTTCCGAAAATCTTCTGTGATACGAATCTCAAGACGAGATCATTTTACTCGAACGAGATCTTACCCTCGGTGTACTTTCTCCGGAAGGAAAGTATCGAGCAAGCGAGACACGTGTCTAACAAGACGTGCAGGACAGGGACAACTAAATGAGGTTTTTTTTTTTTTTTCTAATAACTGGGTTCGCTTTGGCCGTGATGATTTGAAACCCGACCTCCATGCCATCCAAAGTTTTTCTTCACCTTTCGTCGAACAACCCTTATGCTAATATTCGAAGGAAACGATCTTAAAAAGAGAATCAGCCAGGCTTTCTCTAACTCCATCGAAGATAGACGACAGTGGAGCCATGTCGTGTAGGGCGTGCCACACGGAGCTTTATAGACATCGTACAAAATCTTCGAAGAGAGGTCGATCTCCTATAAGGGTTCTTTACAAGGATGCTAGAACTCCTTCGAGCCATGATCGAGGACTCAAGATGCCAGTGGGAGGATAGACCAGTCTTCATGAAGAGCTTGGATTGTCAAGTACCGGCCAATTGGGTCACAAGGGAGATTAAGTTGAAGGCCAGTTTGAAGAAGAAACAGAGGTTTTTCCCATCGCAGAGGACCACCTAATAGTGAGATTTAAAGAAGAAGCCAAGTGTGCTCTGGTGCTGAGGGATGGATCCTAGTTTATTGCTGGCCAGCTCCTTGACATAGAATCGTGGGAGTCGGACTTTATTTCAGGACAACAGCTGATCCAGAGGACCACGATTTGGCTTCGACTACCGGGACTCCCACTGGAATTTTGGATCTCATCGACGATCTTGGCCATTGTGTCTGAGGCAGGCCAGACGCTTGACATCGACGACTTCGCTGATAATCGGAAGAAAACTGGTTGTGCAAGGGTCCGGGTCCAGATTGATGCCGGTAAACCATTGCTGCTCGGGATTCTCATTGAGAGGAGGAAAGGTACCTTTTGGCAGCAATTCGTGTACGAAAATCTCCCATCGATGTGCTACCGCTGCGGGAGAATGGGACATCTAGACAACGGTTGCCGCTTCTCCGATGATGACCCCTCTTCAGTCAAAGGTAGTTGCCCCTTAAACCTTGCTAACCTGGTTGCTGTGGAGACCGAGAGACGATCGACGGGCCGTGTCCGCTGGTGGCAGAGGCAGTGAACCTGTTGGGGGAGGCCAACCTAAACTCGGCCCTTGGCTGGTGACCTCCCGCATTCGCCATCCACGGGCGCCAAGGACTCCGGCAAGAGGAAGGACCCCAACAAGGCAAAGGAGAAGTACCCAATTTCGTCTGACCCAAACTCCTTGTCATCGCCCCTCAGTTCCCCCAGGAACGTTTATTCCTCCCGAACTCCCCGTCGGACTCCAACGATCGGCAAATTTTAGCCAAGGTCGCCTGCCATCGATCGCCGAGTCCTGGTGATGGAGATCCTTTGGGTGACCCTACTGCCATTGCTTCTGAGTTTTCTGTGCTTGGCCCACTTGGCGAAGGTATGGATTTGGGCCTAGTGGACGATGGAGGCCCACAGGATTTCTGCATGCTTGACCCTTTGTCATCTCCCTTAAGAGGGGCCGAAGCCCACCCAAGACGATGTCGACCTTGACCCCCGGCTCCAGTAAATCCCTTCCAGCTTCCACTTCGCCGGTCGCCAACCAGGTCAGTGCTTATGCTCTTGCTTTGGATGGGGACCGGGTGGAGGGGAGCTCCTTGTCTCTTGTTCCTGCAGTGTCTTCAAAACCAGCCTCTATTTCTTCTCTTTCCTCTGTTCTTGCGTCAACCACTACTGTGGCTCTGTTGGGATGTGGTGGTTCCAAACCTGATGCAAAGGATCCAGCCAAGGGGAGAAATGCTTCGACTCAAAGTGACAAGAAGACTATGCTGGTGAGCGGATCGCTGGAAGTGGCCAAGGGAGATAGGGGAGAGTCCTCACCAGACTCATCTGTCCTATCTCGGTAGCAGGGTGACGGGGAGACTCAGAAGGCGGTGTGTGACAATCACTGGTCATCATGGGGAAAGCAACAAGCTACCTTATAGAGAGACCTCTACTATGGACCAAGCTGGGAGTCTTCGATCTGTGGTTGAGAGGGGGCTTGTGTCCAACAAGACCAGTGGGTTACCTTTAACTAATGTGAACCCAGAACTTGGCTTTGATGCTCCGAGGGGTCACGAGGAAATAGCTAAGCAGCTCAAGAAAGCCTTGTTTGGGGGAGGGTCAATGATGGGACATCAACAAGAAAAAAATATTTTTAACTAATTCTCTTGATATTTTTTTCAGCTAAAATAGTGTACTTAGGATTAATGAGAACCTTAGAATGAAGCCCACCAAACCCTTGAAGACAAAGACCAATTCTTGAGCCGACTCATGAAAGAAGGCCGCCAGTCCCTTGAGTCGACTCAATCTAGATCAAGACCAACTTCAAGCATGCCCAAGTCAAAGCCCAAGCAAGTCAAGTACCACCTTTTGAAGCCCATGACGCCACCTCTTAGAAGCCCATTTTATTCTTCACATAGGATACATTTTGGGAGATACGAGAAACAACACATCAAGCATTTTGAGGGGAAGCATGGGACCACTCCTCACTCACCCAACAATCCCCCAACCAACTTGCCAAGTGGGATGCCACATCACATGACACCTAGGGCTCCACATCAGCAATTAGAAGCCATATCAAAGCCACCTAGGTGCCACATAGCAAGTTGTTACAATCTCTTACCTAGAAGTTGTTTCTTGTTGCAACTATGTAACCAAAGGAGTTGGATTTAACTAGAAATGGTTAGCTAACCTAACTCCACCTCCCCTCCTCACTTTGGACGACCCCTAAGGCTATAAATAGGGTCCAAGGCTCCCCTTGTAAGGCATTCCATGTATAAATATTTTGAGAATTAATGAAGGTTTTCTTCTTGCTAAGTTCTATCTTGAGTTCTTCTTGTATGGAGTGATTTAGTTCTTCTAGTTGGAGTCATTTAGTCCTTTAAGTTGGAGTGTTTAAATTCATGTTTGAGAAGGGAGTGAGATGTCCTTTGAGTGCTTGAAAGGTGGAGTGCTCCTTGCTTGATCCAAGATCCAAGCATCGTTCTTTGAAGGCACCGGTTTCTACTTCCTTGTTTCCCTTTCTTCTTATTCTTGTTTCCATTCCAATTTTGAATTCTCCTTCCACGCCTAATCTCTGATTTGATACAGGTTTCTCTCTATTTTTTCAAGTCCAAGATGAAGGTCTCCAAGCCAAAGATCATGGCTAAGATGAGTCCTAAAGGTAGGGAGTGCTAGTCTTATGGTTTAGACATCAATCCTTGAGTGATGAGAGCTCCTTCTTTCACCAAATAATTAGCCATCATTGTTGGTAGGAAAACTATTCCTAAACTTCATTAGATTTGATCATTTGAAGGTTAACTTGTCCTAGTAGTGATGGTTTCCTTGCCATGAAGATCCTAATCTCTATCTTGAACTAGATCTACATTTCGGGTATTATAATTTAGATCAACTAGTCTCCTTATGAAGATTCTTTTCTTGGATTAATTTAAACTATTTATTTGATAATTAATTGCTCAAGTTTGCTTACTGGTTAGCTTGCTAAAACTGTCTATTCATCATTTCATTCTCGTCCCCCATCAGTCAATGTCTATAAAAAATCCATAACAGGATTGTAAGGAGGTGGCCAGTAGTCACAAGGGCAAGTCCAAAGTTCTATAGCTGTCTTATGAAGACTTTAATTTTGAATGTGTGGGAGGCAGGTAAACCTTCCTTTTCTAATTTTCGCAGGTTGGGGCAAATTCATCACCCTTCTTTATGTATTTTGCTTGAAACTCGATTGAGTGGTTTGAGTCTTGATCGTATTCGTCACCATTTTTCAACCAGTTGGGGATTTTATGCTATCGATTCTCAGGGGATGTTGGGCGGCATAATTGTTGTTTGGGACCCTGGTGTGGCTAGTATTGATGTGTTCAATCGATCTTCACACCATGTATCTATAGTAGTAATTGAAACCAATGAGCAGACATGGCTCCTGTCGAGAATGTATGCTAACACAGATTACAGGGAGAGGAGGTCTTTTTGGGAGGAGATAACAGTGATGGTTAATCAGGGTATTCCTATGGTGGTGGCCGGTGACTTCAATGGTGTACATCGACTAGAAGACAAGAGGGGAGGCAAACTATTTGTGAAGGATATTGGCACAAGAGAATTTGACCACTTTTTCAATTCCAACGGCTTAATTGATCTAGGCTTTATGGGCCCCCGCTTTACCTGGTACAACAACAAATCTGGTAATGCGAGGGTCGGGGAGCATATTGACAAAGCCTTGGTGACTCCTAGTTGGATCCAGTTGCATCCCTCATATGGTTAGGCATTTGCATAGGATTGGTTCCAATCATTGCCCCTTACTTCTTATCACCGATGTAGCTGCTTCTTGTCACTCACCATTCAGATTTAAGAAATTTTGATTGGCCTATCCTTGAGTATGGGAGATTGTTAAGGAGGTTTGGCAGATTCCTGTTTGGAAGGATGCTAGATACTGCATTTCCCGGAGACTGGAGTTGCTTAAAAGAAGGCTTACGAGATGAAACAGGATGGATGTGGGTAATATTTTTACCAGATTGGAGGAGGCTGAGAGGTTTATTTATGTGCTTCAAGAGAGGGAGGCAAGGAAGGGGGCCTCTCGGAACAAGACCTAGCCTCCTGGAGGAATTGGATGTCGGGCCACCACTCCCTTCTTCTACAGCAGGAGACTTTCAGAAGACAAAAATCTAGAGCTCAGTGGATCAAAGAAGGTGACAGAAATACCAGGATCTTCCACCATGCCACTTCTATTAGGAGGCACATGAACCGCATCAAGGCTCTTCGAACTAATGAGGGGTAATGGGTGGAGGATGATGAGCAAATTAAATAGCTAATCACTCAATTCTTTAAATCCAGATGGAATGTGTCCATTACAGATCCCCCTAATTCTAATTTCCCTCCCCCATTGGCTATGGTGTCCAGTCAGGAGAATCGGGCCCTCATCAACTGTATATCTTAAGATGAAGTGCATAATGCTTTATGGTCTATGGCTGAAGATAAGACCCCCGGGCCTGATGGATTTTCTCCACTCTTTTTTAGGTGCTTCTGGTTTGTTCTTCGGGATGAGGTCATTGCTGCCATTAGGAGTTCTTTTATTTTGGTATTATGCCAGCCTCTTGGAAGCAAACTTTTGTCATCCTTATTCCCAAATGCCAAGATGCTTCCGAACCCAGCCATTTTAGACCTATCAGCTTGTGTAATACAATGTACAAAATTTGTGCCAAGTTAATGGTGAACTGGATGAAGCCTATCCTTTCATGATTTATTAGCCTGGAGCAGGGTGCTTTTGTGGAGGGTTGCTCTATCTCTGATAATGTGTTGATTGTTCAAGAATTTATGTATGATCTTTGAAGAAAATCGGCCCACCATAGTCTCATGGCTATCAAGCTAGATATAAAGTCGGCGTATGACTGCATTAGTTGTTCAACAAAACCTTTTCAGATATAAAACCATTTAAGAAAGCACTCTTAACATCCATTTGAAATAATTTGAAAGCAGGGTGCTTTTGTAGAGGGTTGCTCTATCTCTGATAATGTGTTGATTGCTCAAGAATTTATGTATGATCTTTGGAGAAAACCGGCCCGCCATAGTCTCATGGCTATCAAGCTAGATATGGAGCCGGCGTATGACTGCATGCTTTGGTCTTTCTTCGAGAAGTCTCTTAGGGACTTTGGTTTTCATACCCTATGGATTTCCCGCATTATGGCTTGTATAATCCAGCCTTCTTTCTCAATTATTATTAATGGCGCTCCTTCAAACTTTTTCTACTATAATGTTGGTCTCCGACAAGATTGTCCCTTATCCCTGTACTTATTCATTATTTGTGCTGATATTCTCTCGCGAGCTTTGCGGGTGGCCATCCTGGGATCTAGGATCCAGCCATATATCCTGGCACTTGCCGCCAACCCAATCTCGCATCTTCTCTTTGCAAATGATTGCTTGCTGCTAGGCTGTGCCATAATGTCCTATTGGTGCGGGCACTAGGGCCAAAAAAAAGTCGACAGGTTGAATCCACATCCCTGTGGATCACCTGTGAGTGAAACCCTGAACCCAAACCCTATTTGTCATGTAAATATTTATTTTAAATTCTATTTATTTTGGTTTAGTTAGGGTAAACCTTTTTACCGACTGTGATTAGGATTTTGTTTATTTTGGAATAAACCCTTTTTACTAGGTTGAGTCGAAATCCCAATTGATTCAAACCCTAATTACCCAATTGGGATCTTGGTGGTCTAATTTAATTAGCCCTTTTTACCAACTTTAATTGGATTTTTATTTTGAAAGCCTAATTAAGTATAGTTGTTTCAATTAGTTATCAGTTGGTTAATTATTCATTGAGTCCTTGTAATTAGTTGAGTCATTGAGTCCTGTATTACAAGAGGGGACCTAGATAGCATCCCATGTGCACCCAATTGAAGACTCAAGACAACCCATGTGCTAGCCTAAGTCACAACCTCTTCTTGGCACCACATTTTCAAGGATTTGGACATCAACACATGACATTGGGATAACACCATTTGGACATTTTATTTTGGGACAAGAACACATGCCATATCACTTGTGTTTGGACATGCAACAAGATTAAGACATCCCTACATGACAACCTCCTTTGGTCGGCCAATGAAGAAAAGATTATTAGCGTCTCATTTTTTAAGAGGAGTAAGTGTGAAGGACTCTCATCTTTGGCGCCCCTCCATTCAAGCTAATTCATGCCAAAAGCAAAGTAGTCGGCCAATTACACTTCCTTCTTGTCGCCAGCTTCAAAGGGAGTTTCAAGTTATTTGCTCACCAAGTGTTGGAGGTCCAAGGGTTTCTATTCCTAGTATTTCACTCAAACAAGTTGCTAGTTGCTCAAGCTTCAAGAACTCAAGAGTTTCATCAAAATTCTTGAGTCTTCTCCAATCCAAACTGACGAGTCCATGCACCTGCAGAAAGCTACATTATCAAGACTCCTGAGTCCACCCATCTTGACCAACCAAGGAAGCAATCATGGCCCTTCATCAAAGCTCATCACCAACTCCATCTTGGCGCCAACCTTGGATAGGTGTCCCATTCAATCCATCAAGCAGGAGTCCAGGCTACTTATATCAAAATTCCAGAGTTGTAGTTCAAAGGAAACAAGAATCTTGTATTTGAGTCCCTTACTTCATTGGTTGGGGATCTATAAATAGACCACCAGCCCCCCTTGTAATTCATGACTTATTATTGAAATACAAAGAAATTCTGCCAAAATTTTTATTTGCTGTGTGCATCGCGGGGTGTGAGGCCCTTCCTTTGTTCCTTTGGAGGATCGCAAGGTGTAAGGCCCTACTTATCCAGCAGACAAGAAAACCCAACCATCACTTCGAACCCTTTCTTTTCTTTCTTTCCTTTTCATTGTTGATTTCTAACTTGAATTTCTTTGCCGAGTGTTTTGCAGGTGACCAAAAATCTAGATCTAGTGTTCTTGCCTCGGAACCGGCATCGTACGGAAGATCAGAGCCTGGAAGCGAGATCTTGAAATCCTACCATGAAGATCTTGAGAGTTCTGTTAGATCTGAAGAATCGATCTTCGTTGGTAAATTAAAACCTATTCCCCCCTTTAGTTTCTGATTTGTTGAAAGTTAATCCTAGTTTTGGTGGTTTCTCAACCACTAGGTCCTGCTTTTAATTGCTTTTTAGGTTTACTTGTACGGGTAATAGACTTATTAGTTTCCTTTACTATTTCCTTTGAGCTCTCTTTAAAATCTAAAATATAAAAAAAATTAATTTCTAATTTTTTTTGTTAATTAGTTATTAATTTTAATAATTTAGTTTTGGTTTTCTATCCCGCATCACCTGTGCCCAGGGCTTCAGGAGGATCATGGAGGATTACTATCTTTCATTAGGCTAGAGAGTCAACTTGTTGAAATTGGAGCTCCACTTCAGTCCTAAAACCCCAGTCTCTCATGGTGCTCTATCCATCATATCCTTGGGTTCGTTGAGCAAGGAGGGCCTCTTCATTATTTGGAGTTCCAATAACTGGAGGTACGCTTCTGAAGGCTGACTACAACTATTTAAGTAAAAAGGTTCATGACAGGATCGAGGGTTAGTAGGGGAGGGTCCTCTCCCTCATGGGTAGGGTCACTTTGATTAGGTCGGTTCTTTATCCCTTACTGTATATATGCTTTCTAATGCTGTCCTGCCCAGATTTGTGACTCTCAAACTGGAGTAATTCTTCTATGCCTTCTTATGGAATTCTATGTCAGGCTCAAAGGGTGTTCATCTTATTAATTGGAATGTAGTCTGTCAGCCTCTTAAGGATGGAGGTCTTAGTCTTCACTTTCTCACTACAAGTCGAGAAGCTTTGTTTGGCCGAGATGTCTTTAGAATTCTTCTCTACCTCGATAGCTTGTGGACCAAAGTCATGAAAAGTAGATATGGTTCGGACTGGATGGAGGAAAGTTATCAGCCCCCTCGCAAGTGCTCGCCTATCTGGAGAGCTATGATGTCGACTGCTCATCTAGTCCTCCCTCAACCAGATGGATTCTGGGTAATGGTAGGTCCATCAGCTTTATGGAGGACCCTTGGTTAGCGGACCTACCATTATCTCGATGGCCGACCTTCATCACGATGGACATCAGCCACTCTCTTTCTATTCCAGATTTATTACTGAGTGATGGTACACAGTGGGATATCGACCTAGTATCCCGTATCTTCGATGAGATTCTTGGGGCTCGTGTCCTAGCTATTCCACTACCAATTTATACAACCCCTGATGTTAGGGTCTGGAGGTCTTTTGCTCTCCCAAGAGCCACCATATCTAATTTGGTTCCATTGTTTCATCAAGGATTTCAGTGGCCTCTTGATATTGGGTGGGTCTGGAAGATCCGAGTCCACCCAAGGGTTTCTCTATTCTTGTGGAAATTGGCCAGGGGTTGCCTTCCTACAGCTGTCTTTCTCAACAACAGGGGAGTAAATGCCCATTGGCTGTCCGGTATGTGAGGAGGAGGAGACTTTGGTGCATGCTATATTCTTATATCGCCGGGCGACTTAGGTTTGGGAGATAACTAGCTTTCAAGTCCACTTCACGAATGTTATTGATTATATTGATCATTTTCTTCAATCCATCAGACCAGGCACTGCTCACCCGCAAGATACCTTTATGACTTATATTGCTTACCATATTTGGTTAACCAGGAATAACATGGTCTCCAGGACTTCTACTGATTCTCCTCGAGTTGTAAGGGAAAGAGATCACATTCAGGCTCTTGACTACTTGAGATTGACTGTGATGACCTTCGAGTCCTGGGCCTCTTATGCTGCTCCTGCAGCACCTACTCAGATATTCTTTACTTGAGAGCCCCCACCTTTGAGGTTTATCACTATCAACTTTGATGGGAGTGTTAAGGGTCACTTGGGCGGTGCTGGTTTTGTCATCCGAGGCCCAAGTTCTGGCTTCTTGACTGTGGGTGGTCATTGTCTTCATGATCCAACTATTCTGGGAGCTGAGCTTCGGGGTGCCTGGAAGGGGATAGTTTATGTCCAGAGGATCTTACGGGCCGATCACCTGATCATTGAGGAAGACTCCACCACCATTATTGCATGGATTCATCAGGCTAGGAGGACACCAACAGCGCATTCTCTTCTCTGAGATATTGCCCTCCTTCTTAGATCCTCCACCTGTATTGTTAGACATGTCTTTAGGAAGGCCAACCCAGCAGTTGACTGGGTAGCCTCCTTTGTTATAAATCATTCACGTCCTGTGTTATGGATGGACTTAGGGGATGCCCCAAGGCCCTTTCGGGATATCATCCTATCTAACTCTCTGTGATGTATTCATTCTAGACTTCTTAATTGAATGTACCGGTTCACCAAAAAAATTAGTTTTTTTTTAAAAATATTATTTTTTATTATAATATTATCAAAATAATGCTGTTTGAAATAATATTACCTATTTTGGGCCATGTGATTTTTGCCACTTGGATCACTGAAACGGGGATGTGGAGGTTCTTCTGTTGAAGATGCAAGTAGGTCTGCATTTTCTCATAGAAGGCACAGGTTGAATCTGCACCTTCTAAACTTAAAAAAAATGAAGGTGCCTTTTAAAAAAATTTTAAAAAAATATCGTTGAAGATGCAGGTAGAACCTGCGCCTTCTGAAAAACTAAAAAAATGCATGTTGAAGACACAAGTTGAACCTAGCCTTCTAAAAAAATACAAAAAAAAATTCCAATTGAAGATGTAGGTAGAACCTGCGCCTTCTGAAAAATCAAAGAAAAAAGAAAAAGTATAAAGACGCAGGTTCTAGATTTAGGATTTAGAATTTTGGATTTAAAAAATATGCTCGTTGGACCAATGGCAGGACCTTGGTTGCTGGACCAGTGGCTAGACCCTGGCGACTGGATCGGCGGTCGAATCGGTGATAGGACTGGGGGCTGGACCAGTGGCCGAACTCTAGTGGCCAACCGGTAGCAGGACCAGTGGTCCGATCGCCATGGTCAGGTCACCGGTCTGGCCCCTAGTCCTGCCACTAGTCCGGTCGCTAGGGTTCGGCCACCGGTCTTGCCACCGATCCGGTCACTAGGGTCTAGCCACCGATCCTGCCACTGGACCAGTGGCCGGACCTTGGTGAACGGATCGATGATTGAACTGATGGCATGACTGGGAGTCAGATCGGTTGTAGAATTGACGACCGGACTGGTGGCTGGACCTTGGCGGTCGGACCAGCAGTCGGACCGGTGGTAGGACTGGGGGCCAGACTAGTGGTAGGATCGATGGTGAGAGTAGGGATCAGATCTTAGCGGCCAGACCTATGGTCGGACCCTTGGCAGGATCAGCAACCGGACTGGTGGCAGGATCGACGATCGGACCGATGGTAGGACTAGTGGCTGGACCAGTGTTAGGACCGATTTGATTGTTAACCTGACCATCGATTTTATAGCTAATCCGATCATCAATTTGATTGCCTGTCTGGTCGCCACACCGGTGCCAGTTCGATTCCAGGTTAGTGCTAGTCCGAGTCAGACCGGTACGATCGAAGTGGTACCAAGCAGGGGACTGGATTGACACCGGTCCTTCGACCAAACTTGCATTGAGTTGGTGACCGGATTTGTTTCGACTTGATGACCGAACCAATGGCCGGATTAGCACCAGGTTGACGGTTGACTGGCTGACCCAACAATCGAATTGACGACCAGTTTAACTAACATTTGTATTTTATTTTTTTTAATTTTATTATATTAAATTAAGAAATGTTTTGTATTATTTATTAATATAAATAATAATATAAAATCTAATCCTAGCAGATCAAACGATGTTCAATATTAAAAATGTAACATAAAAAAATTAATAATTATTAATATACAATAATTATATTATATGCAAAAAATAATTTTGGATAAACTATATAATTACTTTTCGATGATAGCACTAATCTGCATTTCTGGTTGGACATGACCTTCTATCATGTCCTTCCTCTCGATATATCGTGCACATCTATCTATTTTCGCATTCCCTCAAATCCATATCATTTATAATTCTGGTAGAGCATGGCCTACCTTTCTGGTTGGACATGACCTTTTATCATGTCCTTCCTCTCGATATATCGTGCACGTCTATCTATTTTCGCATTCCCTCAAATCCATATCATTTCTAATTCTGGTAGAGCATGGCCTACCTTTTGTGTCGTAACTGTGTTTTATTAGGTATAACAGTAATATCTGTGGCAAGCTACAACCAGTACATTTGGTGAGGAATGGGTTGAAATTGAGGTGCATAAGACTATAGCATTGATCAACATATTTATAAAAATCAATTGAAATACATGCACAAGCAGCCATGACATTTGAACATGGTAAATAATAGCACTGCCATTTTTGACATGTACATATACGATTCGATAGTTGAACAATCAGCATTACAAAAATTAATATTTGGTACATTAGAAAGTAGATAACACAAAGATGTCATAAATTTATTGACTTTAAAGCTATACCTGAGTGTTGTTTCCTTTGTTCATATACGGACCATGCATCGCGATTAGGATTCGAAATATACCGCTGGCTCTATCAAATCTTGTAATTGTGTAAGATGTAGCTTTAGCTTGTTTGGCAATTACATGACCTATAACGAATGGAGTAAATCTTTTGTTCCTATCTAGTCATCATTGCCTGGGCACGTCGACCATCAAAGAAGATACAAGTCAAAAAAATGTCAACTGTGTCAATGTAGTTACAAGCAGGAATCAAGCATTTTAAGCACTCCATTAAAACACTCTGATAGATTGGTTGTCATTATTCCATACCTTCGGCCACCATCGTATGCACATGTCCATTTATCTAATGAAATATCGCTCAACTATTGAATAGCTTCTGGTTTCAATTTCTCGATACTTTTCATATATCTCTCAAATTTTCTGATCTATGTTTGCATTCCAGCCTTTTTTACCATATCCCTTAATTTGGCATCCCTAAATCCGGTATAAAGGTTGCTTACCACATGATGTAAGCAATATGCATGATATGCATTTGGTTGCTGCCAACCTAGGTGCTTATTTTGTATTGCATCCAGTATGCCAGCATGCCGATCAGAAATTAAGCAAATTTCCTGTCATGGGATAACAAAAGTTCACAGACAAGCAAAAAAACCAACTCCATGTATCAGTAGACTCTTCATCAACAATAGCAAAAGATAATGAAAAATTTTGATTATTTCCATCAACAGTAGTTGCAATCAATAATTTATGTCTATATTTTCTATACAAAAACATCGTATCAATACTGATTATCGGTTGACAGTACTTGAACCCTTGAATAGATGGTGCAAAAGACTAGAAGACCCGATCAAATTAAGCACATGTTGGATGACCGATTGGATTGCTAATGAATTTCATCCAATAACCAGGATTAAATTTTTCTACTGCATGCAACCACTTAGACAGTAATTCATATGATTTGTCCTAATCACCAAATACCATGACTATTGCTTTTTGTTTTGCTTTCCATAACTTTCTATAAATGGCAATGTAATTGAATTTATTCTTTATGACTGCACTAAGTCCTGCAATAGCAATTATAAGTACTTCTTTTACTAGATCACGTATTTCATTAGCAATTAAAGTAGAGTCTAATCTAGAATGATCTTGAGACATTATTTCAGATATACATGTATAAGGACCACAGTATCATGATATCTCGAAGTAATCATTTCGTTTAATTGCTCTAAGCTTCCATTGACATCCAGAATCTTTATACTTGCATTTTACAGCCCATAAATTTGGAGTTGACTCAGCAACCTTGAATTCATGGTGTCTATCAATTAAATACTACTTCACAACACTTTGTAATTCAGCCTTGTTTGCAAAACAAAGTCCTTTGCATAACTCTTGACCACTGTCCTGGTTAAAAGATGGTTCTTGAAGGGAATAGTAAATCAAGACATAAGCAACTTCCCAATTAAACCGAGTAAATGTTGTAGATGGAGCCTTAAATGCAGTATAGTTCGGTACAATTATGTCATGTGGGCTTTGTGCAGCATGAGAAGGGCCAGCTTCTTGACCTTCATGATTAACATCATCTTCGTGAGGAACATCATCTTGATTAAAAAGCTCATTATCTGCATGTATTGTATCACTAGCAGCTGTGTACAGTGAAGAACACCTATCACACTCTCTGGCGCATCACTTTTTGTTGTACAAATGTGATCCTCGGTATTTAAGAAAACAATATTTACTTGAGAACTATTGTAAATATTTGAACTACGAACAAAAACAACCTGTTCATTGGTGCTACTTGTTGCTAAATTTTGAATAATCTCTTCATATTCATTTGATTTGTAAATGAGTCAAGCATCTTAAATGAGTTGTACATCTAAATACAACTCCGCACTTGATAGATATTGATGTGCACTAATAGTAGAAAATTATTATTTCTATATCCTCATCATCGATGATCGGAAAAGGTTCATGCTTCACTAATGTCGGCCACACAAGTTGTGGATATTTATATGTAATCAATAATTTATACATTGTCCAATCAATACGGAAGATACTATATAACTTGTTTGATAGTTCTTCATGTATGATTTCATATTTAATTTTAATTACCTTTTCTGGTCACTATTATATTTGTTGCCACTTGGATCATCGTGATATGCAACTCTTGCATGGCATCGAGTGGTGGCCTTCCTGTCGATAGTCCGTAGTGGCCTGCAGACTCTAGTCTTGATTTTGATGATTGACAAAACACTTAAATATATATGAGTACTAATGCGTGTTAAAAATGTTTATTAGATTCAGGTACTCATTAATGTTGAAAGATTGAAAAGATTGTCATTCAGTTGAAGAAGCCATAAAATTTTAAGTTATAGATCTTGGAACATATATTGAAGACCTTGAAGGACTCAAATATTAATTTTGATAAGTTTCGGCACTGGTCAAGTCAAGTGTCGATACTTGGAACTGTCGATACTTGGAAGTGTCGACACTTGGAAGTGTCGATACTTGAAGTATCAACTCACAGAAAGCTTGGGCTAATATGCAGAAAAAAATTTTTACCGGCATGCTAAAGTGTCGATTTATGGTCAGCCAAATATTGACTCAAGTATTGACTCATAAACAGTGAAGTGTTGACTCAAGGCCTGAGACCAAATAAAAGACAGAACGAGCTGATTTCAGGATTTTGGTCAAGTTTCAACTCACAGATTGAAGTGTCGACTCAAAGTGTTGACTCACCAGATGAAGTGTCGGCTCACCAGTACAGAGTAAAAGACTTCAGAAGATATTTTTAGTCAATTGTCGACTCACTGATTCCAAGTGTTGACTCAAGGTGTCGACTCACGAAGGTCAAGTATCGATACTTGCTGTAATGGCTAGTTTTTCTAAAGCATGAAACTTTTCTAGATTGTGTCTAACAGCCATATTTTCTTCTCCAACGGTCATAAACAATCATTTATGATTTGGAAAGCTATATAAATACCAAAATCAAATGGAAAAGTAATCATTTGGTAAGATTATTGAATATCCTTCAAGGATTCAAGAGTTGAGTAGTTCAAACATTCAAGCTTCCAAAGATAAGAGAGTTGATCCAAGTTTACATCATCAAGCTGCAATCAAAAACTTCAATAAATTGAAAATAAGTTTCTTTAACATTATCCAAGAGCTTCAAAGAGATATTTGCTTTATTTTATAAAGCTTTTATTGTACTCTTTCATATTGTTCTTGAGGTTGTTGGTGAGCCTTTGTAAAAAATCAACTTGAGGTTGTTGCTTTATGTTACTCTTTCATATTGTCTTGAGTTGATTTGATTGAGCCTTTGTAAACAATCACTTAGGTGTATGGTTAGCCTTTATATCAAAAGCACAAGGAGGATGGTGAGCCCGAAAACAACTAGTTGTGGTCATCCGTGTAAAACAACTAGGTTATGGTATCCCATAAACCAACTAGGTTGTTGGTGAGCCTGCAAAACCAACAAGATTTTTGGTTAGCCTAGAAAACTAAGGGGTTTGACTGGTGAGCCCAATGAAAAACAAGTTGGGTTTTAAATAGTGAGCCTGAAAAACTAATAGGCTTGTAATCTTGGTTGATTATAATGAATTTCCAAGTGGATATTGGGGAGTGGATGTAGGTGCCTCGAATGCACCGAACCACTATAAATTATTGATTTGTGTGGATTATTTTCTTTGTACATTACTTTTTTAATTCCACTATTATTTTGAAGCATACCAACACTTTGGCAAAATAAAGTACTTAATTATAGTTAGCATATACTGTTTGTTCATTATAAGTCATTGCAAGTAATTTTTATAAAACCCAATTCACCCCCCCTCTTGGGTTGCATCATCATTGAACAACAATTGTATCAGAGCCCGGTACTCTATTTGAAAATCTAACGATTTTGAGTAAAAGATCATGGCGACCCTTGTAGGTATTAGTGTTAGACCACATTTTTCAATGACATAAATTATACATATTGAAAAATATGCATGCACATTTATATTAATCTATAGAATATTATCTTTGAAAAATGATTGTTAATGGTCCACATATTCCTTATATTGGTTAATGGCGTTTCCATTCCAAAACTCGAAAAGGATGGGATGAAAACGATATTAAGCAATCTGAGCTTAATGCCAAAGCAATGAACTTGATTTATTGTGCTTTAGATCCTAATGAATTCAATAGGATCTCCACATGTGAAACAACGAAAGAAATATGGGACACACTTGAGGTTACTCTTCAAGTGAAGAATACTAAAATTAATTTGCTTGTATATTCTTTTAAAAATTTTAAAATGCTGCACTATGAATCTATATCTGATATGTATGGAAGATTTATGAATATTATTAATAAATTGAAAAGTCTTGGCAAAGTCTATAGTAATGCTGATTTGGTTAATAAAATTTTCGATCTTTGTCAATATCATGGGATCCAAAGGTAATGGCGATCCAAGAAGCCAAAGATATTGATATCTACCTTTGGAGGAGCTTATTGGTTCACTCATGATCCATGAGTTGAATTTGTGGTATAAAGAAGTGGTTATTGATCAAGAGAAGAAAAAGATAATAGCCCTCAAGGCCAAAAAGAAATTCAAGGCAATAATGACAACTTGGAGCAATAGTGAAGATTCTAGTTCGGAGGAAGAACAAGAAGTTGCCAATTTGCTTCATGGCAAATGAAGAAGAAGTATGTGCTAAAAATGAATATGATTTTATTTTTGATAAATTACATGATGCATTTAATGATCTTGTGCATATTAAAAAATGAGCACAAGAAATTAAAAAGACATGTAGATTCTTTTTTTCTTAAGAACACCAATCTTGCCAATAAAAATCATGATTTAAATATAAAGATTGATGTTTTAGAAATTGATAAGAATAATCTTTCTGAAGAAAAAAAAATTAGAAAAAGAAAATTTTGATTTAAAAGAGTTATCCAATAAGTTTTCAAATGAGAAAAATATTTATTAAATGAAATAGAAATTCTAACAAGGTCTAAGATTTTTGTTTCAAATGATGAGCTTTTAAAGAAAAACAAAAATCTTGAGTTAAAGAACAAGAATTTCTTTATTGATGTATCTTCCAATCTGACTTGTTTTAGATGTTATAAACTTGGGCATAATACATATCCTTGTAAATTAAGAAAAATTTGGATTTCAAATGGAACCATATTTACTAACCCTAAAGGATCCAAAAAGTTTGGGTACCAAAATTGTTCACCTAGTTATTTTGCAGGAATGTTTTGCAGCCCAATAAGAAGAAAGGAAGTTTTTGAATAGTGACTGTACAAGACAATACAAAGAGTAGACAAGCTATATTTTTGGACTAAACGGTAAAGGAAGGATTATACATATCGTGAATTGTAAATATTTCCTTCCATAATTAAAAATGTAGTTGAATATTTGCATCAATTACTTTGAAAAATTATTTTAAATGATTAATTAGAATCAAGTTTAGACTTATAGTCATTGGTTATGATCATGAACTTTTTGATGTTGATGAATTTCATGCTATCATGATTAAACTTGTGATTATAAGACCTTCACTTGATTTTGATTAATGTATCTTAAATTACTTCATGAAAATACTTTTAAAGTTGCATATTGCTTTGAAAATTATTTTAATTGTTTAGTTAGAATCAAGTTTAGACTAATAGTCATTTGTTGTGATCATGAACTTTTTAATGTTGATAGATTTCATGCTCTCATGATTAAACTTGTGATTATTAGACTTTTACTTGATTTTGATTAATATAGTTTTAAACCATTTTAAGTGAAATGTTATGATTTATGTGTTTTCATTTTTGGCATCTATGCTTAAGTTAGAAATGATCTGGATCAAGACTAGAATGGTAGTTAAGGATTACATTTAACAAGAATGTATGCATATTGATAAATCTTTGCTCCAGTAGCTAAACTTGGTACTAGATTACTTCTAACATTAGTATGGATAATCAAATTATTTCAAATCATATGGTTTCATGAAATGTATTCCATTTTATATCCATGCTTAGACTATAAATGATTTGAAACAAGTATAGAACAGGTAGTTAAGGGTTACATTTAAAAGAAGATATGCACATTGATAAACCCTTAATCCAGTAGCTAGACTTTGTATCATATTATTTCTAGCATTTGTATGGATATCAATTATTTTAAATAAATTTGAAATCATGCTAAATATTTTTAAATGATCAATCCTTTATATTTTGAAAATCATGTATATCTTGAAATTTTCAAATATTGATTTCAGACTTAGTATGTATGTTTATATTTCAAATTATTTGAAATTTTGATGATCTCTTGCTATTTTTTCTACCTTCATTTCTATTTTGTATTGCCTTTCACCTTTTTCATGATGACAAAAAGGGGGAGAAAAATGTTAAGCATGAAAAGGAAAAAGATATGATAAACATGAAAAATTATATGAGAAATGAAAGAAAATACAAAGGGAAGAAGTAAGCAAAATATTTTAATCTTAAGGGAGGAATTGGTAAGAGAGAGAAAATTTGAAAATTTTACATATTTTAAAATATATATTTTAGATCATATTTTGAAGGGGAGCTTGATGCTTATTGATTTTGAGCTTACATGTTTATACTATTGTTAATCTTTTAAACTTATCCTATTCATATACTTAAAGGTTTTGTCATCATAAAAGAGAGAGATTGTTGACTCTAGTCTTGATTTTGATGATTGACAAAATACTTAAATATATATGAGTACTAATGCATGTTAAAAGTGTTTATCAGAGTCAGGTACTCATTAATGTTGAAAGATTGAAAAGATTGTCATTCAGCTGAAGAAGCCATGAAATTTCAAGTTATGGATCTTGGAATATATATTGAAGACCTTGAATGACTCAAATATTAAATTTGGATAAGTTTCGGCACTGGTCAAGTCAAGTGTCGACTTTGGAAGTGTCAATACTTGAAGTGTCAACTCACAAAAAGCTTGGGCTGATATGCAAAAAATTTTTTTTACTGGTATGCTAAAGTGTCGACTCATGGTCAACCAAGTATCGACTCAAGTGTCAACTCATGAACAGTGAAGTGTCGACTCAAGGACTGAGACCAAATAAAAGATAAAACGAGCTGATTTCAAGGCTTTAGTCAAATGTTGACTCATGGACTGAAGTGTCGACTCACCAGATGAAGTGTCGGCTCACCAATGCAGAGTAGAAGACTTCAGAAGATATTTTTGATCAAGTGTCGACTCACTGATTCCAAGTGTCGACTCAAGGTGTCGACTCATGAAGGTCAAGTATTGATACTTGCTGTAATGGTTAATTTTTCTGAAGCACAGACTTCCCAGATTGTGTCTAACGGCCATATTTTCTTCTCCAACGGTCATAAATGATCATCTATGATTTTGAGAGTTATATAAACACCAAAAATCAAATGGGAAAGTAATCCTTTGGTGAGATTATTGAATATCCTTCAATGATTTAAGAGTTGAGTGGTTTAAGCCTTCAAGCTTCCAAAGATAAGAGAGTTGATCCAAGTTCACATCATCAAGCTGCAATCAAAGGCTTCAACAAATTGAAGACAAGCTTCTTCAACATCATCCAAGAGCTTCAAAGAGATATTTGCTTTATTTTAGAAAGCTTTTATTATACTCTTCATATTGTTCTTACATTATTTACTCAAGGTTGTTGGTGAGCTTGTAAAACCAACTAGATTGTTGGTCATCCCGTAAAACCAACTAGGTTGTTGGTCATCCCGCAAAACCGACTAGGTTATTGATGAGCCTGCAAAACCAACAAGATTTTGGTTAGCCTGGAAAACAAAGAGTTTGACTTATGAGCCCGGTGAAAACAAGTTGGATTTTGATTAGTAAGCCCAAAAAACTAATCGGCTGTAATCTTGGTGATTATAGTGAATTTCTAAGTGGACCTTGGGGAATAGATGTAGGTGCCTTGGAGTGCACCGAACCACTATAAATTTGTTGTGTTTGTGTGATTGTTTTCTTTGTGCATTTACTTTATTAATTCACTGTATATTTTGAAGCACACAACACTTTGGCAAACCACAATCACTTAATTGCAGTTAGCATATACTTGTTTAGTTGATTATAAATCATTGCAAGTAATTTATAAAACTCAATTCACCCCCTCTTAGGTTGCATCATCACTGGGCAACTCTTGTGTGGTGCCGGTTGGCGATTCTCCCGGCTGGTGTCCTCCACGCGCACCTGGTCTAAGATGGCCGCCGCCATGGGAGCTCTTTGGCCTTAGCTTGGCCTGTAGCTTCGCCGAGTCATGGATGCACCTCCCCTCCCCAAGTCAGCTAAAACAAGGAGACTCGGGCCAGAGATTCCGGTGGGGACACTTCATGGTCAAGTCAGTGGGACGATCTAAAGGAACAGAACCTCTATGGCATAGAGCTTAGGGACTCCTCGCGTGTAGAGGGTGAAAGATTGAACTGAGATGTAAAGACAATGTGGAGTTGGGATCAGAGAGCTTGGGAGGTTCGGCTGGCTGGTTCCTTGCCCATTAGCTCTCTGTCTTTTACCGATTGGCCTCCCTTCTCTCCCCTTCCTCCTTTATTTTTCTCCTCGCAGGGATTCTTTCTTCCATTTTATATGAGATTCGTGGCCTAGACCAGGTCTGAGGCTTCCTTAAGATGCCCTTTTCCTGATGCCTCCTTTGGAGAGGGTCTTTTTGCTGGCTGGTTCCTTGCCCATTAGCTCTCTATCTCTTATCGATTGGCCTCCCTTCTCCCCCCTTCCTCCTTTATTTTCTCCTTGTGGGGATTCTTTCTTCCATTTTATATGAGATCCATGGCCCAGACCAGGTCTGGGGCTTCCTTAAGATGTCCTTTTCCTAATGCCTTCTTTAGAGAGGATATTTTTGCTGCCCACCATCCTTCCCCCTTCGGATCAGTCCTTTGCGGGAGGTCCTCCTGTTGGGGGATGCTTGCCGGCGTGGAGTATATCTCGTGGTGTAGTTCCCCATGGGAGGGGTGGGTGCCGTGCTACTGAGCCCCGAGCCATGGTGGGATGTTTCTATTCCGAAGGGACCGTCGGAGCATTGTAGGGCCAGTGGCCTTAATGAAATACTCCTCTTAGGGAGGTTCAGGTTTCGTGTCGAGAGGGTTGAGGCCCCCGATTGCACGATCGTCGATGTGGCATCATGCTACAGGATCCGGGCCTGGAGGAGCATGCCTTATACAGAGATGCGATTGATGCATTACAGAGCTTGAATTAATGACGGGGCTTGCACCACCTACTAGAGGTTACAGGCGGACGGGGGTCCCCTTGCTGTGATTTGAATTTCTGTTGATCCTTCCCTCCTTCATTGCTGGCAGGAATTCTGGTCTTTACAAGGTAGGGAGGAGACTCGCTTCAGGAGCCCCACCTCAGGAAGCATGATCACAACTCTGGCCGGGACTGATCTCGATAGGAGAGCTCATCTTTGTAGCATGAGCACGACTCCAGCCGGGGGCTAACCTCGGTAGGAGGGCTTGCCTTGACAGCATGAGCATGACTCCAGCCGGGAGCTGACCTTGGCAGGAGGGCTTGTCTTGGCAGCATGAGCATGACTCCGACCGGGAGCTGACCTCAGCATGAGGGCAAGCCTTGGCAGCATGAGCACGACTCCGACTGGGGGCTGACCTCGGTAGGAGGGCTCACCTTGGCAGCATGAGTACGACTCTGGCTAGGCGCTGACCTCGGTAGGAGGGCTCGCCTTAGCAGCATGAGCATGACTCCGACCGAGGGCTGACCTCGGCAGGAGGACTCACCTTGGCAACATGAGCATGACTCTGGCTAGAGACTGATCTCGGCAAGAGGGCTTGCCTTGGCAGCATGAGCACGACTCCAATCAGGAGCTGACCTCGACAAGAGGGCTCGCCTTGGCAGCAATTGAGCACCGCATCTAGGTGGCACTCTCCACCTGCATAGCTACCAGCCAGTGTCCATATGGCCTCCACATCAGCAAATGTTGCCACATCAGATGTCTCCCACTCTCGAGCCCAGAGAACGATGCGGTACTCAGGGTGAGGAGAGTAATGATCATGCTGACATGGAGAAGTGCTCCCTTGCGCCATCAATGCCTCGAGCACCTGCATCCCGAAGATCGTGCTCTTGCATTAACGGAGCGAAGTTATGCCCGGTCTTTCGATAAAGGGATCATAAATGCTTCACTCGAACCGAAGCGACTACCCTTGATCCAAAGCGACTGCCCTTGATCCAAGGAGTTGAAGATATGCATGCCTTTGATTGGCACGAGGCGACGGTAGGCGGTGGGCTTTATTGCAAAGGACCTGTCCCCTTGCCTTTTTAAAGGATCTTCGAGTATGAGCTACCAAGCTTCCGCAGAGTCCTTTCCTTCTCCTCTAGTCCCCCTCCTATTCTAGGGTTTGGGCCAAGCTCTTTCTCTAATTCTCTTCTCCAACCCCTCTCCCTTTGCTTGTGCTGATGGAGGGCTTCTATTAGACTTCAGGTTCTCAGCCCAAGACTGAAAGGTAAGTAAAGGCTCTTCAGGAGCAATCGACGGTGCTAGGGCGAGAGCGTTCGGCCTGGGGAAGAAATTCACCAAGCTTGAAGCTGCCCCGAAGGATGAGAAGGGGGAGAGCCCTCGGAAAGCAAAAAAGGTGGCCACCTCAGTGATGGAGGTGGCCCACCTATCGCTGAGGTGGCCCACCCACAGGCTTTCTGGGTGCAATCGAATGAGGGGGCGGCCAAGGTCGTGGTCTCTATGGAGAAGGCCATGGCCAATGTGGTGCTAAGGGAGGTAGCCTAACACGAAGCTGCTGAAGCCACCCCGAGGTTGACCTTCAAGGATGAGGTGGTGGATGCAGTGCTGGACCCTTATCATCAGGGGTCCAAAAAGCTCCGGAGGATGGGTGCCCGCCTTCTCTGGTAGAAGGGACTAGAATGCCTTCATCTAGTCCTGGGGGTAGAGTCCAGAGCCGGAGCCCCAAGCACCGTGCCAGCACTAAGAGGACCTGCCCATTGGTTGGGCAAAGAGCGGCGAGGGAGGCCTAAGCCTATTTCCTTTTTCCTTCTCGTTTTGTAACTGAGTTTTGAAAGACTTCCCGGCCTATCAGAGGTCACCACGGTGTAAGAGATTTTTTATCAATTAAGGCTTTTCCTTCCCTTTATCATTGCACGTCTCTCTTCTTTCCTTTCTTTCTCTTTTTTTTTATATGGCTTCCCAGGCAGTTGAGAGCCTCTCTCTGATGTCAAGGATACTTCAATGAATGCAATCCTTCTTTTCCCTTCAACTGAATTACCTTGTGTTTCCCTGTTTTGTCTTCTATTCTTCCTTTTTTTTTCCTTCTCAAGTCCTCGTGATAGGGAAGTACACTTTCATGGTTGCTGTGAGCCCAACTTAGGCCCTTGGCTATTGTGGGGTGATGCTAGAGTCCTAAGGTCAGCATGAAGGACTCCGCAGGTGTCCCACTCCTGCTCTGCTGACCTTAGGGTCATGCAGTCTTGAGTGCCAAATGCTTCTAGGGCTTCTTAGTTTGCCAAGCTACGGGTCGAGCTGTAGATGGTGGGACTTCAGGAGTTTTCCACTGACATCTCCGGGCTATGAGCAAGGTAGTTGGATGCAGGGCTTCTGGAGTGCTCCAGCTTTGGGATCAAAGATTCTGGGATCTCCAGCTCCGGAGTGCGGGACTGATGGCATCTCCTAATCTCGGAGGCGGGACTGATGGCATCTCCTGACCTCAGAAGTGGGATTGATGGTGTCTCTGACCTCAGAGGCGAGACTGATGGCATCTCCTGGCTTTAAGTGCAGGGCATCTAGAGTTTCCTGGCTTGAGGTGCCGAATTGTGAGTCAAGCGGTATATGGCTGGATTTCTGGAATTTTTTGACTGACATCTCCAGACTGTGAGTAAGGCAGTAGATGCGAGGCTTTTGAAGTTTCCTGGCTTGAGGTGCTGAACTGTGAGTCAAGTGATAGATAGCGAGATTTATGGGATTTCCCGACTTATATCTCTGAACTGTGAGTTAGGCAGCAGATGCAGGACTTCTGAAGTTTCCCAGCTTGAGGTGCTGAACTATGAGTCAAGCGATAGATGGTGGAATTTCTGAGATTTCCTGGCTAACATCACCGGACTGTGAGTTGGCAACAGATGCGGGGCTTTTGGAGTTTCCCGGCTTGAGGTGTTGAACTGTGAGTCAAGCGATAGATGGTAAGATTTTTGGAATTTTCCGGCTGACATCTCCGGACTGTGAGTAAGGCAATTGGATGCGGGGCTTCTAGAGTTTTCCGGCTTTAGGTGCTGAACTGTGAGTCGAGCGATAGATGACAAGATTTCTAGGATTTCTTGGCTGGCATCTCCAGACTGTAAGGCAGTAGACGTGGGGCTTCTAGAGTTTCTCGACTTGAGGTACCGAACTATGAGTCAAGCAATAGATGGTAGAATTTCTAGGATTTCCTGACTGACATCTTCGGACTGTGAATTAGGCAACATATGCGAGACTTCTGAAGTTTCTCAGCTTGAGGTGCCGAACTGTGAGTCAAGCGATAGATGAGGATTTTTGGGATTTCTCGGCTGATATCTCCAGACTATGAGTAAGGTAGTAGATGCGAGGCTTCTGGAGTTTCCTGGCTTGAGATGCTAAACTGTGAGTCAAGCGGTAGATGGTGGGATTTATAGGATTTCCCGGCTGGCATCTATGGACTGTAAGTAAGGCAGTAGATGTGGGGCTTCTGAAGTTTCCTGACTTGAGGTTCCGTCATAAGAGCTCTTCTCAAGACCACTCCTTGGAGCCCCGAGGGGGAGCTCTCGTGCTCCCATTCTAACCCCAGGGACAAAGAGGGCTACTATTATTCCAACAGTTGAAGAGCTTTGATCTTTAGCCTTTGCCATGATCCTCTTAGCTCTTGGATCTTCTGCCCCCTGCCGGCACACCAATCTATTGCCGCCTGGATTGCGTGGCCTGTAGCTCTTGCATGGCATCAAGTGGTGGCCTTCTCGTCGATAGTTCATAGTGGCCTGCAACTCTTGCATGGCACCGGTTGGTGGTTCTCCCGGCTAGCATCCTTCATGCGCACCCGGTCTAAGATGGCCACCACCGTGGGAGCTCTTCGGCCTTAGCTTGGCCTGTAGCTTTGTCGGGTCATGGATGTGCCTCCCCTCCCTAGGTTAGTTGCTTGGTCCGAAGGCTCTGCAAAAATGAGGAGACCCAGGCTGGGGATTCCGACGGGGACACTCAGACGGTTAAGCCAGTGGGATGATTTAGGGGAATGGAACCTCTATGGCTAAGGCTTGGGGACTCCCCATGCATAGAGGGTGAAAGATTGAACTGAGATGTAAAGACAAGGTGGAGTTAGGATCAGAGAGCTTGGGAGGTTCCGCTTGCTGGTTCCTTGCCCATTAACTCTCTGTCTCTTACCGATTGGCCTCCCTTCTCCCCCCTTCCTCCTTTTTTTCTTCTCGTGGGGATTCTTTCTTCCATTTTATATGAGATCCGTGGACCAGACCAGGTCTGGGGCTTTCCTAAGATGTTCTTTTCCTGATGCCTCCTTTGGAGAGGGTCTTTTCGCTACCCGCCATCCTTCCCCTTCGGATCGGTCCTTTGCGGGAGGTCCTCCTGTTGGGGGATGCTCGTCGGCGTGGCACAGAGCTTGTCCCTTTGGTGGTGTAGTTCCCCGTGAAAGGGGTGGGCATCGTGCCGCTGAGCCCCGAGCCACGGTGCGACGTTTCTATTCTTGGAGGGACCGTCGGAGCATCACAGGGCCTATGGCCTGAATGAAATAGTCCTCTTGGGGAGGTTCAAGTTTCGTGTCAGGAGGGTTGAGGCCCCCGGTTGCACGATCGTCGACATGGTAGCATGCTGCAGGATTCGAGGCCTGAAGGAGCATGCCTTGCGCAGAGCATGCAGGTGATGCATTGCAGAGCTTGAATTAATGGTAGGGCCTGCGCCACCTGCTAAAGGTTGTAAGCAGACGAGGGGTCTCCTTGCTGTGATTTTAATTTTTGTTGATCCTTCCATCCTTCGTTGCTGGCAAGAATTCTGGTGTTTGCATGGTAGGGAGGAGACTCGCTTCGGGAGCCCCACCTTAGGAAGCATGAGCACGACTCTAGTCAGGAGCTGACCTTGATAGGAGGCTCGCCTTGGCAGCATGAGCATGACTCTGGCCAGGAGCTGACTCGACAAGAGGGCTCACCTTGGCAGCATGAGCATGACTCTGGCCGGAAACTAACCTCAGCAGGAGGGCTAACCTTGGCAACATGAGCACGACTCCCTCCGGTCGGAGCCTGACCTCGGTAGGAGGGCTCGCCTTGGCAGCATGAGAGCGACTCTGGCCGAGAGCTAACCTCGACAAGAGGGCTTGCCTTGGTAGCATGAGCATGACTCCGACCGGGAGTTGACCTCGGTAAAAGGGCTCGTCTTGGAAACAAGAGCACAACTCCGGTCGAGAGCTAACCTTGACAGGAGGGCCACCTTGGCAGCATGAGCATGACTCCGGTCGAGGGCTGACCTCGGCAAAAGGGCTCGCCTTGGCAGCATGAGCATGACTCTGGCCAAGGGCTGACCTCGGCAGGAGGGCTCGCCTTGGCAGCATGAGCATGACTCTGGACAGGGGTGAACTCGGTAGGAGGGCTCGCCTTGGTAGCATGAGCACGACTCCGGCCGAGAGCTGACCTCCGCAGGAGGGCTTGCCTTGGCAGCATGAGCACGACTCCAGCCAGGAGCTGACCTCGATAAGAGGGCTCGCCTTGGCAGCATGAGCACGACTCCAGCCAGGAGCTGACCTCGACAAGAGGGCTCGCCTTGGCAGCAATTGGGTGCCATGTCCAGGTGGCACTCTCCACCCGCATGGCTGCATGCCAGTGTCCACATGGCCTCCACATCAGCAGATGTTGCCATATCAGTATTCAATACCAAATTCTCCATTGACGATACAACCATTAATATAACATAACGCTGTGATAACTTCTCCCATTTCTCACTACAAAAAAATAAAATGAATACTCGATGAAACATGCTATATTCAATAAATTAAATATAACATTAATAAATTTATAAAATATTAAGCATGCTGAAATTCAGAATGAAAAAGTCTATATATCTATAAATATGCTTTATGTACATAACTATTTACAACATAACAATCATACAACGAGAAGTTAAAAGACACGTAATATTAAAAAATAGTTATATGATATATCTGAATATATATAAAAATAAGATTTAAAAATGACATACATAAAGCATGCATCCTATCACCATCTAATAGATAAGGGTCCTATCCCATTCATGAATTGCAATCAATTATATAGATCAGTTAATAGTAATCAAATGATATGCAATGGGATAAAAAAAATTTCGACTATATTTTTTCTTAGTTCTTCCTACACAATATTTATGTGCAAGGAAAACTAAAGAAAAATGCTATCCAAAATTTTTTACAATTTCAATTACATATCATTTGATTACTATTAACTGATCAATAAAATTAATTGCAATCTCAAATTGTACAAATTGGACAATCAATTGACCAATATACATAATTTTAGGTATCCGTATAAAATTATACAAATATATGGATACGTAGAATATGCATATTAATCAATAGACAGGTCTATGATTCTATGCAATACAAATTTTATAAATATAAAAAATAAACTAATTAATTATTTATATATATATTTACGTATTACAAGTACACCAAAAAGAATATGTCATAAATACTAAAAATAACAAATATAAATGTTGCATATCTATATTAAAATTATATAAACATTAAAAATTCATCCCAATCGCTGGCTTATCCTTAGATTGAGAATTTTTATCATTACCTAAAATTAATTTCATATAGCTTCCATTATAATTTAATATAATTCTTTTTGATTTAACTAGGGCTTAAAATACAATTTGTATTGTAAAAAGTTTTTTGTTACCTTAGAATTTTCTAGTACTAATATTATTTAAATAATCACAAGTTTGACTCATCATAAATATTATCCAGTTTTTTTAATACATTATCATATTTTTTTAAAGTTAATATTTCCCACTGATTTTTAAATATAATTAAATTTAAATATATAATTCATTGAAATATGATTAATGTTTACTTTACAACTAATTTGGTAATTACTAATTAATTAATTTTTTCTATAAATTGCTAGTACATTTTTTAATATATATATATATATATATTTAATATTTAAAAATATACTTTTAATAAATTATTAGCTATATTATTTAAAATTTATTAACCTATATTCTTTTAACAATATAGCCAAAAATTGTATTTCTTACAAAATTATTTTTTAGTAGCTTACCTTATATTTTTAATATAATTATTTTAAATTTATCTATGACTTATAATACAATTAGTATTATAAAAATTTTTTATCACCTTATAATTTTTCTATTACTAATTATTCAAATCATCACAACTATTACTCTTCATAATATTATCCAGTTTTTTTATACATTATCATATATTTTTAAAGTTAATATTTTCCACTAATTTTTAATACAAATAATTTTAAATGTATTTTTCATTAAACTATGATTAATTTTTACTTTACAACTAATTTGGTAATTTCTAATTGATTAATATATATTTCTTCAAATTCCTAGTACATTTTTCAAAATATAAATATTTTATTACTTTAAGATTATAATTTTAACAAATTATCACCTATATTATTTAAAATTTATTAATCAATATTCTCTTAACAATATAGCCAAAATTTTATATCTTATAATTTTATTTTGTCAAAGCTTTCCTTATTTTTTAATATAAATATTTTTATTTAACTAGGACTTACAACACAATTCATATCCTAAAAAAAATTTATTTGTAATTATTAACTTAGAATTTCCCTATCACTAACATTATTTAAATAATCACAATTATCACTCTTCATAAATATCCAATATTTTAAATTATATTATCATATCATTTCTAAATTTTATATTAACTACCAAATTTTTAAACAAGATATAACTGTTAACATATAATTAACTAATCTACGATTACCATTTATTTCTAAACTAATTGAGTAATATATTATTATTTATTATTTATTAAAAATTCTAGTATATTTTTTTGTATAAATAAATATTTTTAATTATTTTATTACAAATACTTTTCTAACAGAATATCACCTATTTTTTTTAAAAAATCATTATTTTTTCTAACAATCCTCCCTAAATTTTATTTAATTAAAAAAATATT